>OY982576.1:19760294-19855367 GCA_963859945.1 Euplagia quadripunctaria
CCAATACCTATTATTTGTTCGTAGTCTATATCTTCCTTTAATAATAAAAGGTTTTTAAAGATTCATATCAAAAAGGTTACATCATAACCACAGTGTCGAATATAACGGAAGAGACTTAATACCTTTTAAGCTTTATTAAAAATAATGCTTAAAAATAATTGCCTAAGGAACAGCAATTATAATTGGCTGAATAGACCGGGGAACTTAGCATATCTCATTTTTTTAGATAGAGCTCTGTAACTAAAACTTATAGGTGCATATGACTGTACTAAAAGCAGAAAATATCTGGTATTTATATTTGTCATAGGTACTTCAAAAAAGTTCTGTACAGTTACAATTATGACTGGCCTGTTGGTCTAGTGGTTAGTGACCCTGACCGCTATGCTTATAGGTCGTGGGTTCGATTCCCACCCAAGTCTGGGTGTTCTTTGTGTCCGTTGTTTGTATGTTTGTAAAGTCCCCCGCGACAGGAGTAATTCCTAATGCGGGAGTTGTCTTTTAATAAAAATAAATAATTTAAACTATTACGATGATCGGTAATTTTGTAGGTCAAAGTACTTGCGTTATGAAAAAAGTTACTTTGTAGAAAATTTACAAAGTCCTTATTAGGTAATTGTGTAAACTAAAATTTAATAAACAATATGGTAATTGTTTTACATTAGGTATCTGAAAGAGACGACGTGGCGGCCTTAAATTTATTTTTTAATTCCTTATATCAATCAAGCAATCAAATTCATTTAGCAAGTCTATATTAACGTTTATATAAGTTCTGTGGTTACGTTTATTTTTTTTTCAAGACAATGCAAACTTTGTGCTAATTTCCCCGGGACATCATTTCGTCTTATGAACTAAAGCAGGCCTGGCTTACTTAGCGCTGTAGTACCAAGAGTATACCCACGCCGGAGAGCCGCCACTCAACGGCTCACTAAGTAGTGAAACAAGCGCGTGCCCAGTGTGACGTAGCGTCGTGTAAGCGGGTTAATGACATCCAAAGCGGCGTCGCGAGAACCGTTTTGATGGCAATCCCTGTAAAAATGCGCTCTTGCGCATAGTGATTAGGCAAACATTAGATTGCGCGTACGACCTCTATTATATTAGCGTATTGGCAACCGACCGATTAGTTTATATATTTGCTCCGAGGTTTATTTAAATGGCGTTTTAAAGTAAGCAATTTGTTTTACTCATTAATCTATGGTTAAAGGCGCTATAGCTAGAAATCCCATTATAGAATACCATGTGATTTTAGTTAGTTCAACCTTGACACCGTTAGATAATTAAGCTACGAATAGAGGTTTAAAGACCCAAAAAATAACCAAAGACATCTTCAAGAAGACAAGTTCAAGAAAAATATAGAAGTAATAATACCTTCGCCACCGAACACGTAGTCTCCCGGCGCGCCGACGAGCACGAAGGGCGCGCCGGCCGTGACCGCGCCGCTGGCGGGGCGCGCGCCTCCGATCATCCACACAAGCTGTTCCATTAACGTTTCGCGACGACCCGCGCCCCTGGGTCAAAATATACGACCATTTTATTTCTTCACTTTACTAACAACAGACTATAGAGTGCATCAGACAATGGAACATATATCTGAAAGGGCATGACTCTATATTTTACTTTTAACTAAAAAGCCTGCCAGCAATTTTGCTCGCCTGTCGGTAACTCAGCACACGTTACTTGTGTGCTCGCTCATAGTAATGCTATCAGAAGTGTTTCCATGTCAGTAAGTAATTATATTTGTCAAAAGTCTAAGGTTTTTTATGTCTATCCAGTACATTTGACGTCTAGAACAGGGCCGTGTATACAAACGTTCACCATCGGATAAGAAGCTGCTACCTGTGCCACTGTGGTCGGTAATAGTGACACGATAAATGTGTCACTGCATGCCGTGACACATCTGTGGTGTCACTAGTGTTGCACTGAATAAGGTGAAGCCACTCCACTCCAACAGAAATATAATAATAATAAAACAGCACATTTTATAAATGTATACACAAAAATGATTACTAGATACAAATTTAAAATGAAAACACGGCAGAAATCATATAATTGGCCATAAAAAGGTATATATACTAAGACATGACATTTAATGTCATGTCATGTCAAAATAATTTATAAATTAATTAAATAACCGAAGATAAAGACAATGCTAACAAGAGCCAGAAGTAAAGCACTTATACCATCCCCGGACTCATCGCTCAGCTCCGCCTCGCAGCCCCCGGAATCCACAGTAAGAGGTCCGGCCATTGCAGAGGCGTCGAGCTCGACTTCGAGCGACGAGTTTTTCTCCCCGCCGACGTCGCCAACACCTGTACGTCGACCGGGGGGAGGCCGGCCACCGTCCTGCTTGGGACCCCGAGGCCCATCGGCTTCGAATAGGGCCCCCGCTACCGGTGGTAATGTGCGTCGCATGAAATGGACGAGTTCAATGAATGAGAACGTCATGCGAGCATATTTTGTGGCTACAGAGGGAGGAACTAACCTCACTGCGTATCGTGATCGTATGATGCCTCTGTTTCAGGAACTTGAGCCAGCTGTTAACGTTTCGGTGCAAAGACTATCGGATCAAGTGCGGGCCATTCAGCGATGTAATTTGCTGGATAACTCCGTACTTGAAAGGCTACGCTCGGACTTGCAGGTTAGCCTTACTACTTCTCCTCCTTCACAAATTGTGACAAATGCAGACTCTATGTTGTTGCAACCTAATCCTGCTGAAGGAGGGGAGGTAAATGATGCTTCATCTGTAAGTACTCAGTACTCTGATATAATAAGGAATACTTTGGAAGGCGCTATTCTGGAATATCGGTCCATGAGTTTTGAAAGTAGACCACGTTTACCGCGTTTGCCAATGCATAAACGAAACAAAGCGCTAGTATGTACCCTTGATTCGATGTTACCTGTTTATTTTGAAAAAAGCATAGATATCAGCGATACACACTCAATTTTGTATTGTGCGGCTGTTGCAGCATGCCGAGTAGCTGGTGTTAAATTCCCAGGAAATGACACCACTACTCGGTCCAAACCTGTTGTTCCGGCGTGGCAATGCAGGATTGAGCGTCGTATCGCTGAGTCGAGGGTACTCATTGGCAAGCTTATCTGTTTCAGATCGGGTAACACACGCCCGAGAGTAATGCGTTTTGTGAATCGGGCTTTTTCGGGAACTGGTATCAGTTCCTGTGATTATACAGCGCGAGTCACAGAGCGCATTGACTTTCTGAAACAGAAGGTTTATGCATGGGCAAATCGCATACGAAGGTACAAAAAAAGGGTGGACCGATATACTCAGAATCGCACATTCCAAAGGGATGAGAGGTGGGTTTATAGAAGGTGGGAGCAGCCTGATTTAGTGAGTGACATTCATTTACCAGATGCTGAAATCACGAATTCATTTTGGCGTAACATCTGGTCGATGCCTGTCGCTCACACTGAGGGTGAATGGATGCGAGATGTCGAACGATCATGTGAGTCAATTAATAGAATGGAGCCAGTATTGATTTCAAACATCGATATAGCTTATGCAGTTCGTTCGTTGCCGAATTGGAAATCAGCGGGACCGGACGGACTGCATAACTTTTGGTTAAAGTGGCTCCGTAGCTCACATGTTTGTTTGGCATCTCAATTTCAATCATGCTTGGAATCGGGTTCGCTTCCAACTTTTATGACCACAGGCGTGACTCACCTGCTCTATAAATCTGGTTGTGCCACGGATCCCAAAAACTACAGACCCATCACCTGTCTACCAACAGTATATAAATTACTGACGTCCATTCTGAGAGTGAAGATAGCATCTCATGTTACCAACAACTCTGTTATGTCTTACTCTCAGAATGGATGTAGAAGTGGGGCCCGTGGCACTAAAGAGCTCCTTATTATTGACACGACCATTAACCAACAAGTTCGCCGTAACCGAAAAGATCTGGCGACATGTTGGATAGACTATAAGAAAGCCTATGACTCTGTGCCGCATACGTGGCTCCTGAAGGTGATGGAGTTGTATAAGATTGATACAACTCTATGCACTTTCTTGGAGGCATGTATGCAGCAATGGAGAACAGTTCTTTGCTATCCAGGATGTCGACAATCTCAGGGTGACGGCGAGTATATAAAGATCAAGCGGGGTATATTTCAGGGTGACAGTTTGAGTCCCTTGTGGTTCTGCCTGGCTTTGAATCCTCTCAGCACTATGTTGGAGGGTTCAGGACTAGGCTATCGTTTGCGGAGAGGAGGTCAGGTTATATCCCACCTCCTTTTCATGGATGATTTGAAACTCTTTGCCTGCAGCAATTTCCAACTGATAAAATTACTAGAGGTAACTGAAAACTTTAGTAAATGTATCAGGATGGAATTTGGTGTGGATAAATGTGCAGTCATGCATGTAAAAAGAGGCAAGATTGTGGAATCTGAAGGCATGGAACTCTCAGATTCTACACACCTTAGACGTCTTTCCGCAAACGAAACTTACAAGTATCTAGGAATGTCACAGGCGTTAGGTTTAAAGGAATTGACTATGAAGCAATCGTTACAGGAACGCTTCTTTGGCCGCCTGAAAAAAGTATTAAAAAGTCTTTTGTCAGGCGGTAATAAGGTGCGGGCCTATAATGATTGGGTCATACCAGTCCTAACCTACTCCTTTGGCATACTTAGATGGACTCAGACGGAACTTGATGCCCTGGATAGAAGAGTCCGTACATTGCTAACCGCGTACCGAATGCACCATCCACGTTCATCGGTAATGAGATTGTATATCCCGCGGAAATGTGGGGGTCGTGGTTTTTTAAATGCCAAGACACTACATAACCGCGAGGTATGCAATCTCAGAGATTACTTCCTCTCTGTTAACGTGGAGGTGCATCGGGATGTTGTGGCAGTTGACAACGGACTCACCCCGCTTGCTTTAGGTAGAGAGAACTGGCGCAAACCTGCAGTACTCAATATTACAGATCGCAGGGAAGTATGGAAGAGCAAAGAGCTGCATGGACGTTTTTATCGGGCCTTAAATGGGCCCGAAGTAGATCTATTATCATCTGTGTCCTGGCTACGTTTCGGTGACCTCTTTGGAGAAACTGAAGGTTTTATCTGTGCAATTACTGATGAAGTTGTTATGACGAACAACTATCGGAAACATATCCTGAAGGATGGCACGATTGACATTTGTCGGGCATGTCATCGTCCCGGAGAAAGCCTCAGGCATATAATTTCCGGTTGTTCTCGTCTTGCCAACGGCGAGTACTTGCACAGACATAACCAAGTGGCCAGGATAGTCCATCAGCAACTTGCTCTTAAATATAACCTTGTGACTATGGAATTACCGTACTACAGATATGTGCCCGACCCAGTTCTTGAAAATGGTCGTGTAACATTGTACTGGGATCGGTCTATTATCACTGACAGGACTATTGTTGCCAATAAACCTGATATAGTGGTAATAGACCGTTTAGAGCGCCGAGCAATGATTGTAGATATCACCATTCCCCATGACGACAATCTCTTAAGGGCTGAAAAAGAAAAACAAATGAAGTATTTGGATTTGGCCCATGAGGTGGTCGACATGTGGGATGTGGATTCGGCAATCATTGTGCCGATAGTCATATCAGCCCATGGGTTGATTGCAAAGAGCCTCGATCAACACCTTCAGAGGCTCACGTTAGGCAGCTGGATTAAGGGCCTAATGCAGAAGGCAGTCATTCTTGACACGGCACGTATTGTGAGGAGGTTTCTATCTCTGGAACCCTAACCACCGATAGCTTGGTCCCTGTACTCGATACCGGTGGGACACTATTTTTTATATTTTTAAATATATTTTTTATTTTATAATAATGTATTTAAAAATGTAATTTATATGTTTTATAGATGTTAATAAAGAGAATAATAATAATAATAATAATAACTTTATTTTCATAAACACAGGTATACATTACAACATTTATTTTGGAGACTCCTTTTAAGCATGTAGAATGCCTGTGCCAGGAGCCTCCGCTCTTCCGTACCTACCTTAAAATACCTTTGAATCACATGAAAATAAACTCAATACCGAGAATGAAACAAAAAATACAAATAAAATAAAATAAAATAAACATGCATTTACAAAAAAAAAAAAAAAAACATACGAATACATCATCCAACCAAAATACAAGTTCTATTAACTTTTAAACTTCCGCGTTCCATGATATAACTATGTATTCAAATGGTCAGCCTGTGACCACGGCCAGTGCAACCTGGTCGAAACGTCAGGCCATTCAGAGGAATTTAATACCTTTTCGTGATCGCGTTAATTCCCGTTTAAATAAATAATTACATCTTTTATTTACCGTTTGCTCATTGAAAGATACAACTTCGATACAATAATCACTCATCAGTGATCACCTGATCACTCAATCAATACATACAAACAAATAAAATTGATTTATTTATTATTCGTTTGCAATGTCAAGACAATAGGACTTTTTTTTTTTTTTTTTTTTCTTTTCTTTTAAGCTCATACAGTTACTTACACTATACCTATGCCTAAAATCAGTTCTTTTTTTTTTAATTTTTTAATTTTGTCTGTCCGTTCCGGCCAATCTCCAGAACGGGCAGACCGACCACCATGGGACCTTCACTAGCAGATAGTTGGTGTGGCCAGTATGTTACATTTATAATGAGTAACTTAGGCTACGCCACCCTTGAAAAAGAATTAGGGCTCCGCGCAAACATATAAATATGATCACGCCAGCGAAGTATCGCAGCAACTGCTATAGAGAATACATAAGCATAGCAATCGAACTTACGAGACAATACCTAGTTAATCTAATCCAAACAGTGGCCACTTAATAAAATTACGCGAATTAAAATCAAAACAAATCAAAACAGAAACTGTGGGTACTTAAAAATAGTTACTTGCATTCTACTTTGGTCAAGCAATACTTGCCTCAGAGTTTGTAATTAGTGTAAGTGCACAATAAAGTACGATTAACTTGTTAATCAATTTAATTTAATATTAATATTTAATATTTAAATTATTTAAATATAACACTGTGCCAGTCATACAAATAATGCTGTCTTCTCTATTTAAGTAACGTTCTTCTGTAGAATAGAGGTACTGCCCATTGAGATCACTCCGATTCCAGAAGATATCTACTGATAACCCTACATTCGACAGTACAACAAAATATGTGCGTCGATAAAATGTTGATTGTTGATGTTGACAATATACTCCATTGTGCAAACGCATAAAATTTACCTTTTTTTGTTCTTAAAAGACAGATAATTTATATTATATGTAGTTATATTTCCTAACTTATTATAAATAACAAAAACTCACCGTAGTCGACCGCCTGACATTAGGAACGCTAAATCGTTTAACATTGGCGGTGTGCCCTGAAATTACAAAGTAAAATATATTAGTATAATGTACCTAAATCAAATAATAACACGCTTTTTACATATATATCAACATAGTTCAAGGGATATCCCCCTTAAAAATATTCCCATCCAGTTTTCTGTTCCCAAAATTTTAAATATTTTAGAATGAAGGAGAACGAGCTGTCTTATTAAGGGAATTATTACCATAAAAATTCCAGAGACATACAAAATTAAGTTATATTTTGTAAATTTCTCAGAAAAGGAAATATATTTTGTTTTACCTTAAATATCTTACAAATAATACGTCATGTTAGATATTGCAACATGTAAGTTCTATAAATATAATTATGACTGAATAAATTGAAGTTCTCGAATTTTAATCATATAAATAATATGTGTATTCACATTGTTTGTAGTGTTTATATACACAACATGTACATATTATAAAATGTATATGTCATATTATATCTAAGTGTGCTTATCTTAAGTATGTCTAGATAGCTAGCTAAGTGCAAGGATCAAGGATTAAAAATCTTAACCTCTCATTCGTAATCTGTAAACACTGATCTGGCTTCCAGGTTGAGATTACCCATTAGGCATAGTTTCCTTTTTAGAGTGAAAGTATTTGGTACTATTTGCGGGCTCTAACTCATACATTTTTTTTTCGTAAGTAAGTCAAACGTTAGTAAGCTGGCCGGTAAGGGTCGACCACGACAAGAAAGAGCAGGTCAAGAAGTACCCATCACTGGCAGGCTAGTAAAGGTTTAATGACACTTGCAGAAGCTCGTGTGGAATGTAAGAATAGGAGCTAGTGGTGGGCTGTTCTTTGTCTTCTTTGCCTACCCTAAAGGGAGAAATTGATGAGTTTATGTATTTATTGTATGTTTTGTATTAATGTTCACCACTACTAGTTGCAGTATTTTGCTAATTTCATCAGTATTCAGACTGTTGGATTTGAGGTGTTATATTAAGTCTTTGCAGTAAGTAGTAGTAGATTCTTCTCAGGTTCATACATACATGAGGTCTGTCAAAAACTCTATGGAACTGCCTGGCTGGAGGTGTAAGAAAAAATATATTTTTTGCTTGTAACTAATGATAATCATAAGTAGGAAAACGGAAACTAGAATTTCTTTTCTCTTGTAATAACTAAATCTTAAGGCTTCTATGTTATTCTTCTAATTATTTACCCAGGGTCGGAAAATAAACTCTTAGGTAGTACTGAGAAGGTTAGGACTAAGACTAAACATTTCCTGCCACGTTTAATAACCTCGGTGGGTGCAGGTCAATGCTGGAAACTTACTGCTTTATTAGAACCTTTTGTTTTTTTTCTTCTCTTAATACACTCATTCATAAACTTTAGAATGCACTTACTTCATTAATTTCGACATCACCCTAAAGTACGGTTCACACCGAACAAATTTAAGTACTAAATATAAACTTTAATTTCCATCAACCGTACTAGAAACGCGTTTCGATGCGGTTCGGCGCGGCCCGTTCGGTGGGAATCGTACTTAAGGTAGACTTGCAGAGAATTCCTTTGGCATTAAGGCCGCCTCTGTACATATTTTGCATAAAGTATTAAATAAATAAGAAAACATTGCCAAAAGAATATTACAAAACAAATCAAGACGCTTTCCATTCAATCAGTAAGTGTGTACTCTTATCAACACAATGCATCTACATTGATAACAACAGCCATTGTAGTAGATGTATAAAATCGATTTAATCTATTAATAAATATAGCTGCTACGTGGGAGTCGCGAGTACTGACTGACCTGTCGCATTATTCCCGCCAATAACATGAATTGTAATGGTTTTCAAAACATATGTATGTTATCAACACGACCACATGACGAATACCGTACGCGATACAACATACCTAATGAGGTCATGAAATGTATATTTAATCACTTATACAAGTTGTGATACTGACGTTCAAGAAGTACTCAACATTTTTATTTCACACTCGTGTATAATATGTAGATAGAAGCATATATTCAAGATATGAACAGAAATTGAGTGTGTACAAAAATTACAGCTGACAGAAGTGTGTAAAGACCCTGAACAATTGTGGTAATGACAGAAGAATAATGATGGTTTTATCACTATTATTGTTTAATCAGTATAATCAAATTATAAAATGAAAGCACTTTGCACAAGTGCTATTATTTTTCTTAAAGTAACAAGTACCAAGAAGAGCACTCCTTCAATTCAAAATTTATTTGCTTCCAGATGTCCAAAGTTTGTTTTGCAGAAAATAGGGAATGTAATACTAACACATCATGTACTACTTTAAACAAGAATCTTGGTTAAAACATATAATTTTTGACGTGACAACGTCTTATAAATTGGTTTGCCGGGTGACACTTCAAGAAACTGCGTTACGCTCCGCTCACGTTATGCGCTCACAATGAGAGCGAGTGAGAGGCACGCGTTTTAAATATAATTCTTTGTATAAATAAATGTTTTAAATTGTTACTATTATTTCATCCTTCTTCCTACTATACGAATGAATATTCACATTAAAATTATTTTACCACTCAAAGTCGTTGTCACGTAAAACTTTCGCCCGTATACCGACTTTACAGGCAACCAATTTTTTTTTTAATTATGGCCAGTAAAGAATAGCTAATGATAAAATAAATAATAATTAGTATTTATTGAACCTAGGATTTGTGTGTAAGTAATAATAAAGAGAGTGTAATGAGAATATGTATATCTCACATGCTAGCAATGGTGAATATGTCATAACTATCGTTTTTGCTATATAAACCTGAAAATTTGTAAGGATGTATGGATGTTTGATGCTCGTTCACGCAAGAACTACTGAACCGATTGCAATGAAACTTGGTGTGTTGATACCTGAAGACCTAGATTAACATATAGACAAATTTTTACCCCGATATTCCCATGGCATGGGGACTTATGCGGGTGAAACCGCAGGGTGCAGTTGAATTAACTAAAAAAAAACCTGATACATATCAGGGTTGCAACATTTTTTGATATAAAAACGTTTTGGAAAGGTTTAAGGGTTATAGATATAGCATTATGCTGCTATCAATAAAAAAAGTAACAATAAAGAAACACGTTTAGTAAACCTTATATAACTTGGACCCTGACTCAGCCAAAACCAATGGTTCCTGATTTGTGAAATTGTTAATTTATTTGCTATTTGAAATCCCACATAGGGATTGCAATCCGGAAAACTGGATCTGGCATCCAAAAAGGATTCCAATTTTTGGAAGGATTCTCACGCATTCTTACGTGTGTCACTTCCGCAGCCCACATGTGGCCAACCTTACTCCACATTAAACATCTGAGTCCATAACCAACAAGTATGGAAGTAGAAAAGACCCTTAGAAAAGCATTATACGTACCAAAAATAATTATTTAAACTCATTTAAGTAATGTTATCTAAAAAAAATTATAATTATTGTGGTCTAAGGTGATGAAGTGGTTAAGTTAAATTTATGTATGTTATGATGTCAATTTCCAGCTAGTTTTTTAATGACAAAGTTTTGAAAGACTACACTTAATAGGAAATAATATTACTAATATGAACACTGAGATTTATCTAATTACATTAGATACTTAATTTTAATTGTTGGTTGATAACAGACAAGAAAAAGGTGATTGTCTGTCTAATAGAAGTTTTTTTTTTAATTATGATTACTCTCTTAAAAATCTTTTATACAGTTCATTTTGGCAAACAAAAAAATGTCATGATTGGTGAGGTTTCAGCTTGATTGAAATTGGCGCCAGACTGCAATTCTTAATCCAGGAGAAGAATCACCGATAGGAGTATGATATAGAGGGAAAAGAGAAAGAAAGAGAAACCTTTATTCTGACATAGAGGCTAAGGATATTAATAATTGTTATACCTGTAACAAGTGGGGTACATCATCTGAATCGTCTAAGTTGCTCATGTCATCAATATTGCTCATATCATCAATATTACTCATGTCCGCGTCACTAAACTCATCTCCCGATAGTGCCAACCCCTCTGTCTCATTCTCTAACTGTTCTATGAAACCGCTAGCACAGTATGGGCATGTGTAATCCTGAAATTATATTAATTATAATGACTGAAATGCTATTTATCATATTTTACAAAAAAGGCAAACCTTTGACCTAAACATAAACTTATCACATCCCTTTACATCGTAATCATTAGGGAAGTACTAGCTATTATTTCTGTAGTTTTACACACATATATATATATCTACAGAACTAATGTGTATATCACATTGACATCTCCCAGTAAAGATAAACATAATCAACAACAATAATCAAGCTAGAAACAATATTCATTAATGCCTTGGCAATAGGTCTACCATTCTAGATATTTTGTGTAGTCTGTATAAATATTTAGTTATAGAAATGGATCAATAACTTTGATAAATAGTGCACTGGTGATGCTTTTATCATCTACTAAGCGCATAAATCTTAATCTCAAGATAGTGCTTATTGAACTACTACTTATTTATATTTTTACAAGTATGTGACGCATTTTTTATACATTGCTATTACAATACTTGGCACTACAGAAAAGGACCACAATGACATCTGACAAACCATAGCTAGTGAAATAAATAAACAAAGATATCATCACTGATTGTATTTCATGATATTAGGGGAAAACTACGGAGAGCTAAAAAGTGATGTAATTGTGTGAAATTGTCAATTTCCGTCTAGCTTATGCCCAGAAGAATTTTCCAAAGAAATGTCACGCAGTATTGTGATGTGAGCCGGCGCTTATTATTAAAAATGATATTAATCACGTAGATTTCAGCGTTTTAGCCCAATATGGTGTACGAACTACGTGAACATAATGATCATAAAATACCAATAATCACATTTACTTAATATCCATTAACAATATAACCAATATTTAAGCAAATTTAACAATAATTATTGATTTTTACCTGCAGAACATCTTCAAATTCAACGTTACACCTGTGGCAGAAAAACCGAGCGGCGGGTCTCCGCTCTACCAAAGCGTCAGCCATTTTTAGAATATATAGTCACAGTTTCACCAACAAATATTTAAAGATATAAATATGTGCTTGAGGATTGTGCTTTCAAACTCTCAACAAAAATTTAACAATCGCCATTTTTTTATAAGACATGCACACATGCACAATCTATGTCTATGGTTACGGTTTTTTTTTCAGAAATCACAGATTA
Organism: Euplagia quadripunctaria; assembly: GCA_963859945.1. Taxonomy (NCBI): domain Eukaryota; kingdom Metazoa; phylum Arthropoda; class Insecta; order Lepidoptera; family Erebidae; genus Euplagia; species Euplagia quadripunctaria. The sequence continues at coordinate 19,772,820 of OY982576.1, forward strand.
TATGGTAGTGCAGATATTGTAAAAGTAAAATTAACTACATCACGAAGTTCTACTAAAGTACCTTCCTCACCATCGTGCCTGACGTACGTCCCGCCAAGGTCACGCACGATGCACGATGAAAAATGATTGTGAATAGTAATTATTATTGATTGCTCGCTGGACTTGCACGACCGTTTTGAATCCAGCGAGTACCCCCGCCGCTGTTAGTGGCGATACGAATAGTGAGCCATGAGAAAAAAAAAAGTACACCTGCCGCATCCTTGATCATGCATATTGCCAATTTGTAGGGAATTCCCAAAAATGCGGGGAATTTCAAACCGATTGACAACACCATTGCAACAGTGCTTTCTGCAAAATAATAAATTATTTGATTTGATTGGGGAATTTATGGGGAGACCATCAATGCGAGGAAAATGCGAAGAATCGCGAATTTTTAGCCTTATTAATTACTTTATGACTCCAGGTTTTCTCTCCCCAACCTGGGGAATTTGACCATTATTTTGGGGTAATTTAAGAAAATGGCATTGGCAGCAGCACCGTGGCCTTGAGTGGACGTACAGCCGGAATGGATCAGCACGATGGTGTGTATACTACGACCAGCATCGCGGCCTTGGCGGGACGTACAGCCGGGATGATTGTGTATAAGGCGTTAAAGCGTCGTGGGTTGTACAGGCTTGATCATGTATTTTGTCAATTTGTGGGAATTCCCCAAAATGCAGGGAATATCAAACCGATTGGGAAAATTATGGGGAGACTATTAATGCTAGGAAAATGTGGGGAATTGGGAATTTTTAGCCTTATTAATTACATTATGACTCCAGGTGTTTTTCTCCCCAAAATGGAGAATTTGACCTTTTTTTTTTTAGAGGTAACTCCCGCATTAGGAATTACTTCTGTGTCGCGGAGGACTTTACAAACATACAAACAACGGACACAAAGAACACCCAGACTCGGGTGGGAATCGAACCCATGACCTATGGCGTAGTAGTCAGGGTCACTAACCACTAGGCCAACAGGCCAGTCAAGCTATTTTGGCAAATTATTTTGGGGTAATTTAAGAAAATGGCATTGGCGACGCTGGCTACAGCACCGCAGCCTTAGCGGGACGTACAGCCGGGATGGATCGTGTATAAGGCGTTTAAGTGCGCAGGCTGCGTGGCAGGCTGCGTGACAAACTGCATGCCAGGCTGCACGACGTGCGTGTGAACGCACCATTACAGTCTGACTCTGTACACTCTGTGCCAAAGAGATCTATGAATGGAGCACGCAAGGTAAGCGGGTAAGTACCTGCAAAACGTGCCGCAGAAAGAGACAACAGAAAAAAAACGTCACCTTAATCAGGGTTACCGTGTGAGTAAAAATTTTTTCCACAATTTCTGTGATTCTAAGGTGTTCCACGAATTGATAGAATTAAAAACTACTATGTACTAGCGACTTACCCTCGCTTCGCTCGAGTGCCCCTAGGTGCCTAGGTGCGTTATAATATAGTAAACTGTTTATACAGGTATATTTTAATATTACTAGTTCATCAGAGGCGTAGCTACCGCCGTATTAGCCATATCAATGATACGGGGTCCCCGGGCTACAGCGAGGCCCCTAACGTGTGTAAGCAAAAATTAGTAAAATGTTATCCACGATGTCACTTAATCTCGTGCTTCCCGGGAAAAAACATATAAAAAAAATCTGCCATTCGTGCCTGCTTTCACTTCAGAAATGACAAAAGTCAAAAAAAGCAATCTCTTTTTTTCCCGGGTTAAGCATGCGCCCAAAATTTGGCAACATCCTACGTCGGTTATTGCGGGATTCCCCCGTTTAAAGCATTTTTGTTTCTTTTGTGAGAAATCTTTACCCTTCGTTTGGGCCCCCAACTAATTTTAATACAAGGCCCCTCCAAGGTACGCTAGGCCATTGTAGTTCATATTAATTGTTCTTGTTATGAATGCTTCTAAGGTTTTTTTTAGTTATGGTGGAAACTAGTTTAGTTTATCGGTTTTGTGCATATTTCATTGTAGCGGATACTATTGGTATATAAATATTTTGATTTATTGTAAATAGGTACTAATAATAAATAGTTAAATTAACTTTTACAAAATAATAGTTGGGTGCACCAGCACTTTCTTAATTTAAATATCAACATTTATTTTTAAATTACTTAATGAATTTAAAAACAAAATTTGTAATAATACTAGTGTAATAGACTAACGTCAAGGTCGTCAAGCTTAAACGGCGTAGACATCGTTGTAGACGAAGTTTACGTTGAAATTTTGCATAAGTTAAGTTGACACGTAGACTAGGTAGTAGAAAAATGTAACTAGTCGAAGAATTTAACTAGTTGATCAACTCGTTGATGAACACAAATGGACCGTCTAGTTTCGTTAACCTTTATTACGTCGATGACCCATCGCTAGGCGCTTAAGTAACCGTAAGTCACAAGTGCGTTGACGGCTTTTTAAGGTGTAGGGGAAGGGGAGGAGGGGGGTTAGGGCCTCCAGTAACCTCACTCACTTAATACAACACTTTTGTTATTTAACTTATGACTATTATTTGTAAGTGATTGAAATGAACACCAATAGCGGTAGGAACTTTCTTAATGTTGAAGAAGGTCGAGTGTGATAATAACTTTTAGTTGAACTTAAGAAAGAATTTTTTTTATTTAATTAAAAAAAAAAAACTAAGATTGAACAAATAAAAAAAATGATCGAACAATGAAGAACAGTTAACGAACAATTAAAATAGCAAAAAAAATTATGTAAAAAAACGACTTCTCCCCGCCAACTTAAGGAAGCCTATAATTATGTTGTGCTAATGGACTACCATTGTGTTGCCGTAAAGCGATTAGATTTTTTGTTGACGTTTGTATCTTTAATTTAATCTGGCAATATAAAATTTCAACTGTCGTTGATGGTTTGCGTGTTGCTGTGGGTCAGAATTGAGAAATAAGGAGAAAAGTAGGCGGTTGGATAGCTGTCACACGGATCCTAACCTTACTTTTTGAATTATTAATTCTAATTGTTTTCTTGTAATCTACAGGCAAAATTATTGATATTTAAGTACGTTTACAGTAAGTAGTTAATTTTGTTTAGTATAATTATATTATTTCTTTCTTAATTTTTGCATATAAGTATATATTTTGCTTCATATTTAATGTAAGTGAGAAGTGGCTCCTATTATGGAACTGCCTTCTCCTATTCCCCCGGAGCCTCCGGACCCTGGGGGTTCAGGTCAAATCCCGTCTCAGGTAGTGACTCACGGTAAGCGTCGCCTTGCCGATGAGGATGCTTTTTGCCATGGGGAACCGAAAAGGAACATTACAGAAAACAACATGGTGATTCCGTCTGTTGAAAATTTATATGTCCATCCTAGCCTTGTTGTTGGATTTAAATTATATAAGCCTTCGGATAAAGGCCCATTTATAGTTCACATTTCACGCATTGAACCAGACCCTTCCGCCGGTAGTTCCATACGACCAATAAAGTTTGGCCAATTTTTATTTGCCAATAAGGTAGCAAATATATCAACTGATGGGGTTAAAAAAGTGGGGAGAAATAAAATTTCGGTAGAGTTCTTATCTGCAGAAGATGCGAACCAATTTTTGGACAACCCGATTTTAAACCATAACAAATATGTTGCAACCATCCCTTCCTATAATATCACCAAAATGGGCGTGGTTCGTCAGGTTCCAACGGAATGGTCGATGACGGATTTTGTTAAATCCGTAGTGATACCTGAAGGATGTGGAGAGATCCTCAAAGCGAGGAGATTAAATAGGAAAACCACTGAAAATAGTAAAGCAGTCTGGGTCCCTACTCAGTCCGTAGTCATTACATTTCACGGTCAAACCCTTCCCTCAAGAATTTTTAGCTACTACTCTTCCCTTCCTGTGGAAACTTATCAATTCCCAACAATTCAATGTTTTCTCTGTTGTCGTTTTGGTCACATTAAAACACAATGTCGCTCAAAGCCACGCTGCTTTCGATGTTCTCAGCCCCACGCTGGAGAGTCATGTGACGTTGTTGAGGCTGAAGCCTCTTGCCTTCACTGCTTGGGTAATCATTTCGCTAATAGCAGGGGTTGCCCGGAGCAGGGAAGACAGAAAAACATTAAAATGTTAATGTCTCAAGAAAATTTAAGTTATGAGGAAGCTTCCAAACAGTTTCCTCAGATCTCTAAATTATATTCAAGAGTCGCTGGTGAGACTCGCCTCCCACATTCTTCAATCTTGTCTTCTTCTCAGCAGCAAAGCCTTTCAAGTCCTTATGTATCTTACAAAAAAACTGTCACCTCTACCCCGCGTCCCAGGGCTCCTTTAGGCAAATCATACGACAAGGCTGCTCATCAGGCTCTTGTTTCTGAAGAACCTTCCTCTTTGCCAAATGGTTATTCACTTCTTTCTTCTCGAACAGGCCCTCTGCCTACCCAAGAAGAAGGTCTATTAGAGTTGTTGTTGACAATCATTATTAATTTGATATCAAATAAAAAATCTTCCTTACCGCCCAACGTTGCCCAAAAATTAACTCAGATCCTTTCGCTCTCTACGAATTATGGCTGTAATCCTTCAATGGAATTCGAAGAGTCTTCGTCCTAAGAAACATGAGCTTCTCTACTTAATTAACTCTTTTCTTCCCTCAGTTATCGCCGTCTCGGAAACATGGTTGGTGCCTGGGTCCCGATTTCGGGTGCCAGGTTACTCTTGCCTTCGGGACGATAGAGCTGATGGATATGCAGGCAGTGCCCTATTTATTAAGCGCTCCCTACCTTTTTCCCAAATCCCTCTCCCCCCCATCTCCCCAGACATAAACATGGTAGCCGTTAGGACTCTTAACATCACTTTTCTTTCTGCTTACATCCCTCATCCCCACTCTGGTTTGATCCCGGATCTTATGTTAATTATTTCTTCTGTTCCTCCACCAATTATTTTAATGGGTGACTTTAACGCCCACCACTCATCTTGGGGCTCTTGTCATGACGACCCCTTTGGTCTCTCTCTTCTGGAAATTCTGGATGACTCAAACCTCTGTGTTATTAATGATGGCTCTCCCACCAGAAGAGTTCTTCCTTCTCAAAACCCCAAATCGGCGGTTGATCTCACTATTTGTTCAGCATCTTTGGCTTCCACTGTTTCTTGGAATATTCTTCCTCATTCTCACGGTAGTGATCATTTGCCCATTATTATTTCAATATCTAACAGGGTCTCTCCCATGCGTAGCTTTAACCCCACCTTCAAGTATAGGATAGTTGAATCTAACTGGCCCTCATTTGCTTCTACTCTTGAGAGTAAACTAGAGGATCTTCCTTCTCCGGATACTAATAACCAATTAGATTGTTACAATAATTTCGTTAATTGTATTATTTCAAGTGCCGATCAAAACTTTCCCCTAAAAAAGCCATTTAATTTTAAAGTATCAACTCCTTGGTGGGATTCGGAGTGTTCTATGGCAGTCATTGAAAGAAAAAGAGCAGAAGACTCGTATAATTGTAACATGACCATTCAAAATTTTATAAATTACCAAATGAAAGCTGCCCAGGCGAGAAGAGTTTTCGCAAAGAAAAAGAGGGAAGGTTGGTTCCGGTTTTGTGAAAACCTTTCTCCAAGGACTCCCTCTACTTTGGTTTGGAAGCAAATTAAACGGTACAGAGGTTCTTGTAACAATATTGACATGTCGGTCAATGACCCCTCAATCTGGCTTGAATCTTTTTCTGACAAACTGGCTCCTCCTTCCGTCCCAAACTCAGACTGCTTTCCTTCTCGACCTCTTCCTATTCCACCTCAAAACTGTTTTGACGAAGCATTCTCATTCGCCGAGCTTCAGCTGGCGCTAGACGGTCTTCTGGATTCTTCTCCTGGAATGGATGGTATCCCTTACTCTTTCCTAAAACATGCTTCCGATAAAAGCAAACAATATTTCTTAAACTTAATAAACACTTTTTATACATCTGATTCTGTTCCCCAGGCATGGAAAAATCAAATCGTGATCCCCATTCTTAAACCTGGTAAGAGTTCTGCTGACCCAAATAGTTATAGACCTATAGCTTTGTCTTCTGTCTTATGTAAGGTTACAGAACACATGATAAAACACCGTCTTGAATGGTTTGTGGAAAACAGAAAATTGTTAGGGAAATCCCAATATGGTTTTAGAAAGGGTAGAAGCACGATGGATAATCTTGGTTTATTGACCTCTGACATTCGAACCTCGTTTCTTAATAAGGAATACTTAGTAGGAGCTTTTCTTGATATTTCGTCAGCCTATGACAACGTTCTGATTCCACTTCTCAAACACAAACTCGTGTATCAACTCAAGATTCCAGAAAAATTAGTTCGTTTTACTTGTAATTTATTTTTAGAAAGATCCATCTTCATTAAAAGTAGGGACTTATCTCTGTCGCCCAGAATGATTTGGAAGGGCTTACCTCAAGGCTCGGTGCTAAGTCCCCTCTTATATAGTCTATATACTTATGACCTAGAGCTGTCGATAGGCCCTTATGCTCAAATTCTTCAATACGCTGACGATCTAGTATTATATAATTCTAACAAATCCCTTGAGTCAGCGGTTGATCAGTTATCGACCGCGCTCAATTACTTATCAGAGTGGCTAAATTGCCACGGTCTCTCTTTATCGGCCCTTAAAAGTTCGATTGTGGTGTTTACCAAAAAACGAACGATTCCTCACGTTGACATATCTGTTTGTGGTGAAGACATCCCGCAGGACAACAAAGTCAAGTTCCTCGGAGTTTGGTTGGATTCCAGGTTAACAGGTAGCATCCATATCGATTACGTCGTTCAAAAATGCGAGAGAAACATTAATGTTCTTCGTTCCCTTTCTGGGGTTTGGTGGGGCTCTCATCCATTTTCCCAGAAACTTCTTTATAATGCCATAATCCGTAGTCATTTAGATTACGGTCTATTCATTTTGGACCCTTGCAATAAATCTGAACTCCAAAAACTAGATAAAATTCAATCTAAATGCCTTCGTATTATTCTTGGAGCCATGAAATCCTCTCCTATAAACGCTATGCAGGTTGAATGTGGCGAACCTCCTCTATCGCTTCGTAGACAATTCCTCGCGAACAGATTCTTTTTTAAACTTGTTCAAAATTCGGATCACCCTCTCCTTCTAAAACTAGACCAGTTATCAAACTTATTTAATGCCCACTATCCCCGCTCTAATAAGAGCATTCCCTGTCTTGTTCTGGCTTACCAGCAATACTCCCGTCTGCCTAATCCTCTCTTCCAAAACTCCGTGTTACCTCTTTTTTCTACACCCTATGAAGCGTTGGTATTTCAGCCCAACATCATACTGGACTTTAAAATCAATAAATCCTCAATAGAAGCAAATAGACTTTTTGTTGATAAAATTACCTCCAATTATAATAATTGGCGTATAATTTTTACAGACGCTTCTAAATCCTCAGTAAGTAGCCCAGTTGGTGTTGCTGTCTGGATTCCTTCTACTAGTATAATCTTAAACTATAAATGCCCAACTACTTCTTCGGTCTTTACAGGTGAATCTATCGCCATCTTGGAAGCTGTTTCCTTTATAAAATCTCATAATTTAAACAACAGCATAATTTTTACAGATTCCAAAAGCTGCCTTCAATCTATTCTTTCAAACCCTTTTCGATCGAAATCTAGTATTCCTATTATCCTTAAAATCAGGTATCTTCTATTTCAATGTCAGAGGCTGAACATAAACGTTGTCTTGGCCTGGATTCCTGGTCACTCAGGGATTTCAGGAAATGAATCTGCAGATTCATGTGCTAAAAACGCTATCTATACGGGTTCTCTTGACCATTCGGAAATATACTCTTATGACATTTGTTCATCCTTAAAATCGCAACTGCTTGACTCTTGGTCTAGGATTTGGCGAGTGTCAAAAACTATAAGAGGCAAATTTTATGGTGAAATACAACCAGAAATTCCACTTAAACCCTGGTTTGCCAAATTTACAAAATTAAATAAAAGTACTGTCTCTACAATTTGTCGGTTAAGACTAAATCATTCATGTACTCCAGTATTTTTATCAAAACTTAGAATAAGGGATAGCTCCATTTGCGAATGTGGTCTTGATGAGGGAAATGCGGATCATATATTTTTTAGCTGTCCTAAGACAAGGTTCCCTATTTATGATGTTATCCCTCCTCATATTCCCCGCCCCACGTCCCTTAAATTGATCCTATCACTTGTCTTCACCCCTTTTGTATATATATTAGGCAAGTATATTAATGTAAATAAGATTAAGTTGTAATTTTGTGATCATAACATAATTCAATATTTATTTTTGTTTATTTAATACTATGTATTAATTTCTATGTATTCACATGATCTGGCTTTTATTCATGCTTTAATTATGCCTGTAGAAGTTTAGAATTCACGATTATTTATAGTCTCTACATCTCTACAATATTTTTTTTTCTTTTTTGGCTCTACCACAGCTCTACATAAAATCCTTTGACAGTTTGTCCTCCGTATACCTACTTGACATTGGCAAAATTGTGGTAACTCCACAAAGCCACAATCCAAAAGTTGAAGTTGAAGCTGTGGGTCATCTAATTTTGAAAATTACAAAAATGATGTCTTCTTCATTAATTTTATAGTCTCTTGTGATATTTTTAATATCAATTATGCTTAGTGTAATAGTACTTACTTTTAAAAGCTATACTCATCGATGTATTGGTGAATAAAGTGTGTCCAGATAGTACAGTGTTTGCGCGAATGATTGTTATCAAAGATATATAAAATCAGTAAAATCATGCGGATAATTGTTAATTTGCTCAACTATCACCTTCCTTTTAACCTAAAATAGGGTACTTGTTATAAATTATTTAAGAAAACGAGTTGAATTGATCAAAGTGGGTCAGAGAAGTGTCGGTATTATTTGATTAAAATGAACGAAAAAAAGTTGGTTCAGAACTTCAGGAGCTATATCAACGTATCTCCTTTGGTAAGTTTCACATATACTTATTATGCAAATTAAGTATAACAAAGTATCATAAGTCAGTAAGTACCAGATTTGCCATATATTTGTCGTTATTAATTTTAAAACGGAAAGGTTAGAAAGTTATCTAATGCGTACACTCCCTCTTTCAACTCTAAATCTTTAATACATATTGCAGTGTATCAAGTTAAATTCCATCATACCAAATATATAATCACTATACTATGAAGGTCACTTGTGTTTGTTATGTAAATAAACAACAGTACTTGATATAATCATGTCATGTTACAGGATGCTAAAGGTGAAAAAAATGGTTCAGTACAAGAAGTAAAGCCTCATCTGCTAAATGGTAAGTTTATTTTTTCTGATTTAATATTTTCCTTTCTTGGTTTCGTATGGAACAAGACATTTTAAAATTTCAGTTAAGATATACGGTTTTACTAATGTGTCAGGGATGCCCGACTAGTTTCGGACCTGACGGGGGCCCTTTATCAAGGGGTGAGGCGTCCTGCCGCGCCGGTTGCAGGTGCCAGATTTTATAATTTGTTAAGGTTGTGTCATAATGTAAAAAATTTGACTAGAATAGGCAGAATGCCCGAGGCATTAATTATCCACCCTTGTACAAAAATTAGCATCAAGAGTTAATTAATACATTACCTTCAATACCTTCCTATGACTGCAATAAAATAGGTTGATTATAAAAAATTACTATTTAATAGTCATTAAGGGATGTAGTAATGGAAACTACTGGAGGCCTTTGCCAAAAGGCATACTGAGTTGAGAGACATCCTATAGCAAAACGAACCAAACGATACAGCTGTAAAGATTAAATCTCTCACTCAGTTTAACGGGCTAAATAAATAAATATAAGGGATGTAGTTACATGTTTATAATTCTATATTCAAAATATTGATTGGTAAATTTTCAATTTTTAAAGATTTTCAAATATCAATATGATACTAGGATACTGATTATACAACTCGGACTTTCCAGCAATGACTTATTCGAATTATAGGTATGCAACCCTGATCTTCTTGAGCCTACACTCCTCAATCCATTCATATAAGCCATATCCCTTTCCTTCCATTTCCCTACCTTTTTGACTATCATACTCTTCCAATTTTCCCAAATTTGTCCCCAGTAGACAGCAATTATAGTCGGCAAAATGTAGCTCTTTTATACACCTCTGCCTCTGGAATATAGGGATGTGTGTACTGGTTGGATTGATAGGTAATACAGGATTTGCTAGCTAATAGTAGCTAGCAAATCCTGTATTACCTATCAATCCAACCAGTACACACATCCCTATATTCATATTCATAAATTTGAATGGCAAAATGAATTATCTATGCAAAGAATAATTCTTTAAAAAAAAAACCGATTTCAACAAAAAAAAACTATTCCATAAAAGACTCATATATTTTTTTCTCATGGATGCCATTGTCAGACCTGGACTAAATTAAAATGGGACCACACGGGAAGCACCAGCTTTCAAATAAAAAAAGAATCATCAAAATCGGCTCACCCAGTCGAAAGTTCTGAGGTAACAAACAAAAAAAAAAACAGTTGAATTGAGAACCTCCTCCTTTTTTGAAGTTGGTTAAAAATGCTATTTCTGCAGACTGATTAGTGCACATCCATCACTCATCATATTTTAGACAAGTGTGTTTATGTTTAAAAGAAAAAAGAATTTAATCTAACTTGACAGTTAAGACGCAAGAATTTAATTAATTTAAGTTTATTAAACATTATTTTCTAATTTTATTTATTTAATAATTTTATTTTGGATTTGGGGTATGGTTCTAGTCTGACCAGTTTGGCTAAATATGGTTAAAAATTACCCTGTGATTCCTGCAACCCAAAAAGATAGGGAGATAAAACAGATTATCGGGATTTCTGAGTACATAATTATGTGTATTCAGCGGACCTTGGTATTTATTTCTCTAATACTGCTCTTGAAAACTGTTACCATCTGTTGTAGGTTTTGAAAATACTTTTAATACCATTGATTTGGATATATTTTTTACTAGAAGCCACTAGCGTCGTGGTCTGCATACATATCCGCGTATACATTTTAAATGTATTTATGATCTACCATTTTGTCAATGTCACATATTTTGAGAGTGACAATCGTATCATTTTTACTGATACTCTTCAAAATCCGTTTTTTTATTTTCGCATTAAAGTTAACAAACATCCATACATGGTCACAAACTTTTGCATTATAGCAGGATTATTAGTGTTTAAGTTCCGATTTTAGCGATTGAGTCACGCTTCGTTTAAAGTCGCCATTTTTAACAATTTGCATCTGACAGCCCTAGTGTTGACTCCATATCGACTGTGACTGGTAACTCTTTAAACCTGGGCCGATGGCCTAATGTGCTCTGCGAGAGGCGGACACGCTGTTAATATTTGACCATCCATGTACGGACAGGCCCGTAGAAAAATTACTTAACCTCACGACCCTTTCTTAGAAAAAAAAGCAGACCAAGTCTGGCCACGTCCTCACCGATTTTATGTCTTTCGAATACTGTAATAATGCTTTAACATAATTTCGATTTCACGAAAACTAAATAGTGTCCAAAGGCGTGTCAATGCCAATGACCATTCTTGTCCAGTACCAGCTTTCGTCTACTCCTTCGCCTGAATCACGGTTGACGTGTGCCTAAGTGTTAATCTAAGCTACAAGTCCCCTCTATGTCTGTGTCAAAAATCATTCCAATCTATTTAGAGGTTTGGCCGTGATTAAGTAACGAACACTTAAACAAACTTTCACCTTAATATTGTTATCTGCCTATGTGGTTGAATGATATTAAATTCCGTCAAGATTATGTAGGCGCGTCAATAAAATCTCAAAACCCTAACATTTTGCCTCATCCAATATACTACGATGATGCAAATTACGATAATAATCATTACGTATGCGGTACGAACGTGTAACTGTATCGCCTTTTATGAATGCCTGGTAACTTGAATGCTATGATAGTAGGAAGTGGTGTCCTATACTCCAGTTGATGGTGTATTGTGAACCACGATGGGTGTTCTAAAGCAAGGTAGGTTTACTATTTCAAAGAATAGGATATTATTGGCAGCGTTCTAATATTACGTAAGTTCTGCATTATAAAAATATATTACATTGTACATTTAAATCATTTTTTCAACGTTCCAGAACAGGCTTTCTGGACACTATTATCATACAGAACTAATCTGCCTATATTCTTGAAGCATTTCAAAAAATAAATTAATGAGTAACATTTATTATTAACACTTCTTTCCTAATATGGTTCTTTTATCATCCTACGCAAGAAAGCGAATGTTTTCTGTTCCATCTTTTGAAAATATTGAAAAACTCCTCGTAATTATGTTGCCTTGGTAGTGTGATATCAGTGACCTTGTTTTGCTGTTTGTCATCTGTTTATATAATAGTTTAACTAAAGAAATTTTACGTATTCATAACAATGTAGAAAGCAATGGATCGGGTGCTATGGCGCACGGGGAGAGGCATATGTCTAGATGTCTAGCAGTGGACTGCGGTTGGTTGATTGATTGATTCTGTAAAAATGTCCTGCTAATCTTTAAAGAAAAGCAAGAAATCAAACAGTAGTGTCCCCTAAACTCGATCGATCGAAGCGAAACCATCAAATTTTTAGGGCACGTTATCGCCGGTAGCCGCTCTGGGTTCTATACCATATTGTATGTTGTCAATTTTAAACCGTGGTCCAAATAAATATATTATATTATGATGTATTATATACGTTTATGTAATGCGTTTCGTAGGGCAACTGCGGCTATCACTACCAAAGGGCGCTCTCATTGCAATAAAAAATGACAAGGCTCTCTATTCTAATATGTACTTTATGCCATCAACCATTCCACCTGCAAACTGGCAACGTTCTATGCTTAGGCGCTCCCAGTTTGTTGTTATATTGTTGATGTTATGTTTTCCTAGTAGTATTCCTGTTCATTAACCGTATCGAGACGTATCATTAGATTCATCAGTGACCTTATTTATGTCACTTATCTGTTTTGTTTATTATTGTTTAATATTTATGTTCTCATATGAGTCACGCTAGATTTCTATTTCATAAAAAGTTAATGGAGATAACATCTATTAAAGAATCAGTTTACCTCGTATTTCTACTTATTCGCACGCAACTTATTTTCTATTTTTTATTAAGAGTGCGGTCACATGGTTATGATCTCATAACTGAAGATATAATTTATTTATATGCTTACAAGGTGCAAAGTAATAAAGAGCTTTCTCGTGTTATCTCATTACTTTAGATCACGTAATTTCATTACTTTTGACTTATTTACACCACCCCACGCGTCAAAGATCGGTTTATTATCACGAACACAAATTAAAATATATATGTATTATTATCATAAAAACCTACATAGAACACAAGTATAATATATTCTTTTTTTTTATGTCATTTTTAACAATGTCAAAAAAGTTTTACTTCAACTGCGTGTGAAAATTCCTCAAAAATTCACATTCACAATGACATGACAGATGGGGGGGGGGGGGCACCGCCAACAAATTGAGAATTGAGGTGTTTTAAAAAAAGTTTTTTATTTGTTAAATGTTTACAAACATTGTAAAATTTCTCAATACAACACTCCTTACCTACCTTTTTTATTACTTTAAATTGAAAAACAATGTATCATTATGTATATTTCAAACAGAACATTTTCTATCCATTGTTAAAGGAAAGCGCTGCCGACGCACCAGTTATAGCTTTTTTCTAGAAGGCTTATAGCTTATGTTCGAGCTTACACTCCCCAATACATCCATATTAAACAATATCCCTTTCTTCTATTGCCTTCTTTTTAACGGACGAAAAAAAGAAGGTTCTCAATTCGACCGTATATATATTTTTTTTTTTAGGTTTGTTCAGCCCTCTCTCCGTTATTTATGAACCGATTTTGATTATTCTTTTTTTAGATAGGGTATACCTCAAGGGTGGTCCCATGTCAAGGAAGTCAGGATCTGATAATGGGATCTTGATAAAATTAAGGGAAACCTTCGAAAATTGTAGGAACAAACAGTGTTTCTGTTTACATTTCATTACTTTGTCAGGTGTTTGCGTTCAGAAATCATCACCTCATGTATCTGAGCTGATGATGAAAAAAAATCATCAAATAAAAATCTTTTTAACATAAAATTAAACCGACGAAAAGAACTAAAAAGCAAAAAATAAATAACTATAAAATTTTTATAATCTAATTTTGAGTCGGCGCCAAATAATAAAATGATTAATTATACCTACGTACAGTTGGTTGTTAAGCGCCGACTCAAAATTAGATTATATAAATTTTATAGTTATTTATTTTTTGCTTTTTAGTTCTTTTCGTCGGTTTAATTTTTTGTTAAAAAGATTTTTATCTTACCTATGTACCTTTACTTTCAATATAAATACTCACAAATTTCTTATCTTTAATACCGATTGACGGCAATAGACTTACCCCCTATTACGTGAGTTAGACCAAATTGTATTTGGCAAAATGTGTGTATTTAATACACCTCTGCTTACCCCTTCAGGGATACACGCGTGAGTGTATGTTCCTATGGATGTGTTAAAAGTGCTTTAAAGTTGTTAACGTTATTATATTATAGTTAACGTTAAGTTTATTCACCTCCATTTTCCTCCAATCAAACAATATAAATTACACTTATGATTTTCCTTCAAATAGTAAATAATGCACAAAGCGTGTAACAACCTCAAATATGTTTCAAGCATCGCGTTATTGAAAGACAGCATTCACGGTCAGCGCGTATTACGTAATTTCTTATTTCCTTAACTAACTCGCGATAAAAAGCGTGGTCCAGATCGCTGAACGTGAAGGCCACATAGGTAGGCACTTCAATTGTATCAGATTTAAAACATAATGAACGAAAACTTTTCGCTTTGTTCTTTTAAACTCCCTTTGTGTTATTCAAACCTGGTATCATCAAGTATCCACTACAACTTTTATCCTATTGTCTTAACAAAGTATTGTGCGAACCTTCTTAGTTGTCATGGTAGCCTAGTTCTTACCTTGATGGATTGCGTACATTTAGTATCGGGTGGGCCATTAAATTGTTTACATTTAAATCATATTTCCTGCGAAAATCCAAGCGGTGCGGGGAGAGATCGAGCCGCTAGCTCGTTTCTTGGAATTTTAGCCGCAATAGTTTAGTTTTAGTTCATGGGGCCTAATTCGCTTATTACTGTGAGGCGCTTATTTCGTGTTGAATAAAATTTGCATGACATAAAAATTGTCCGAATTCAGTTTTAATAAAGAAATGGGTGACGAAGTTCGAGGAGACGCGATCGACACTAAATGTAAAGCAAACCGGCGGCCAACGGACTTCACATACTAAAAAGAACGTGCTGAAAGTTTCAACTTCAGTGCGACGTGAACCAGGGTTCGTGAACAAACGTTCAGCTGAATTAAAAATACCGCGCACATCCTTATACCGTATTTTGAAGTTGGATCTGAAATTACACCTAAAGATGATCCAGTTAGTGCAAGATGTGAAGCCTAATGATTTCAATTAACGCAAGTCGTATGCCGAGACAACCTCAACGGGCACATTAATTCCTTCCTTCTATTTAATCCCCTAACTCCTACTTACCTAAAAAAACGGTTCAGTTTTTTACATGACACTCATCCTAGATCTTTGAGGTCGTCGGAGAACCTGATATTAAAACTACCTGGACATTGTATGAAATTCGTCGACAATTCCTTCTCTGTCCAAGCCGCTCGGTTATGGAATACCCTACCATTGACCATAAGACGTACGCAATCACTACCTGCTTTTAAGAAACTGGTAAAGGAACATTACCTGGGTGAAATCAACACTACATAATTAAACATAACGTAATTCCTTACTTGCCTTTTTATTTGAGTCAATATAGTACAGTATCCTATTCCTATATCTGTATGATTTATTTGTGTATTGTTATACCTATATTTGCTTATGTATTTATTTGTCTATTGCTCTCTTTTATGTATATTCTTCTACTATATGTAATTTATCTTTATTTAACTTTATAATATACCTATTGAGCGTACACCTTACTGCCCTTAAATCGATTTCCTATGTTCGCTCCATCCCATGGTTGCCTGTAAGAGATTGCCTCAGTGGGATAAGGCCGCCAATTGTATTAGCCACCCAACCTTGCTGTGCTCCTACTGCTTCACATTATTTTGGTGTACAATAAAGAGATATATTATTATTACTAATAAGCAGAACTGTAGATATTGGAGTAGCGAAAGATACACAATAAAACCAAAAACACTCCTTCAATTAAAAGCAACGATTAGGGAAGAGATGTCTGCAATCCCACGGTCTCTTTGTCGAAAATTTCCGTGCGCGCTTAGAATAATGCCGAAACCGCGACGGTGGTCATTGAGATGATATTATTTTTTAAAAGTAAATTCCAGTCAATCGACTATGTAAAAAATATATATGTTTTACAATTAATCATATTGTTTTACTTTTACATAATTTTTTTAAATATAAACAAATTAATTGTATTTCATGCAATTTGTTACTGAGTTAAAAGTTTACAAGTTACTATGAGTTAACAAAGTTAATATAAAATAAAGTAATAGTCTCGCAAATTCGTCTTAATTTTTAACTTGTACAGTCAGTTAAAAATTATAGCTTATAGTGGCATCTTTCAATAATAAAAGATTGTGAACTTGTGTACTAACACATGTTAAAAAACACAAATCCATTTTTCAAAACGTATATTTAATATAGCAATCAACTTCTTATAAGTATGGTTTTGCATTCATATATTAATAACACATTGGTAAGTACTTACTATACTATACATACATTAATTAAAATATTAATTAAATAAAACCTGTAAAAATTGTCAATTCGGAAATGTGTCCGAGTTGTCAGCAACCTCTTTTTTTCATATTCTCGTAACTTATTTGGTCAATCTATCTGAAATTATTAGTAGACATGTGTATATTTAACTATTTCGTAAGAAAGCCGAATCACTACAACTTGTACTATCAAAAGTACAAAGACATTGACACTATTGTTACCAGATAAAAGATAATTTCAATAATTTGATAAGTTGTAGGCCAAACACCTATTTTATAAATATGTATATTACTAGAAACCAGTATTACCGTACATGGAATGAATTTAAGAAATTGCTCTGCTATCTTCTGTAGTGACTCTGTCTTCTACCTCAGTCTCTTTAAGTCTGTTGTGATGACAAGTTCATTTTGGTATTTTTAACCTATTTAAAAAAAAAAGAAGGAAGAGGTTCTCGATTCGTTGGTTTTTTAATGTATGTTTCCCGATTACTCAAAGACGGCTGTCGTGTTTGAAAGGGTATACTACACGAGTGGTCCCAGTATCATCATGTTGACATTAGGCTGTTGTAACTTAGATAAATTACAGACCGATTAGGCACATTGAAGTCGGCTATACTTTTTAAAGTAAATTATTTATTATATCTACACTCTTGACATGGTATTATTATTTTTTTCTCTTAAGTATCATCTTCATTGTTATTTTCTTAATTAAATTTAATAATCCTGTAAATCATAATGGGTTTGTAGGATATTTAGAACATGTTTTTAACCGACGAAAAAAAAGGAGGTTCTCAATTCGACCGTATATATATATATATATATATATATTAGGTTTGTTCAGCCCTCTCTCCGTTATTTATGAACCGATTTTGATTATTCTTTTTTTGTTAGATAGGGTATACCTCAAGGGTAGTCCCATGTCAAGGAAGTCAGGATCTGATGATGGGATCCTGATAAAATTGAGAGAAACCTTCGAAAATTGTAGGAACGAATAGTGTTTCTGTTTACTTTTCATTACTTTATCAGGTATTTGCGTTCAGAAATCATCACCTCATGTAGCTGAGCTGATGATGAAAAATAATTACCAAATAAAAATCTTTTTAACAAAAAATTAAACCGACGAAAAGAACTAAAAAGCAAAAAATAAAATAACGTCGTCGTAAAATAAGTCGGCGCCAAATAATAAAATGATTTTTTGTTAATTTTTTTTTTTAAATATTTACCTACATACTGGTGGTATGGTGAAACTTGGTGCACCTTTAGCATATCCTATGTTTACAAACCTTATAAAAAATAAATATTCTTCTTTTTCTTATGTAAGTAACCTTTATCCGCCATATAAAGACCACCCAGACGCCTATATGGCACTTGCACAGTTTGAATTTATTTAGGCTTGGATCCTTGAGTTTGTTTGGGCGTTTCTTCTCAAGGCTAGTCATAGAAAATGCTGGCAGTATATAGCTTTAAAGAAAAAATCGACGTGTAACTGTCTAATACGATCTATTTGCTAAAATAAATTCATTTATCATAACATAACACTACTGTGGACTAGGAAATCAATCACATTCATTTAAATAATCATTAATTATTTCGGATGGATATGTGACGAGGGTTTTTAAAGATACAAATAACAAACACAAAGCACACCCACGCTCAAAACGCACATTTACGTATCACACAAATATTTATTCTAGGAATTGAACCCGCAGTACACGCCGCGCTCTAAATGGTGAGGTCACCACTGAAACAGTTTAACAGGCAGGCAGTGAATCCCAAAATGAGACTTTAGCCCGGTAAACAAACTGCGCGAGTTGTATAACCTTATGTTATTAGGCCAAAAAAAATTAAGTAGCAATGCTGAAGTTTGGGACTGTACCCTATGTAATTGCAGGCTCGCAATCGATGCAACCTAATGCAACTTGAAAAAATTAATAGAATTACCCATAAGATGTTGAAACCTATTTGAAGGAAGATGATAATAATTACGTCAGACATATCGTACACAGCCGTCTGATCCCAAACTAGGCAGAGCCTAACCATACTGCTGATAAATCACTACATATTATAAAACAAAGTCCCCGCCGCGTCTGTCTGTCTGTCTGTTCGCAATAAACTGAAAAACTACTGAACGGATTTTCATGCGGTTTTCACTAATAGACAGAGTGATTCATGAGGAATGTTTTGGTATATAATTTGTACCCGTGCGAAGCCGGGGCGGGTTGCTAGTATTATATATTAAGAAATACATACATAATATATATGAATTATACCCAGACACAGAACAAATGATCATGCTCATTACGCAATTATTTGTCCTGGGAATCCAACCCACGACCTCTGGGTCAGCAGTCAGGACCAGAACCACTAGACCAACAGGCCCGTCCAAACCTACCTGCACCAGAGTTTCTTGCGAGCTTCTTCTTATATGAGTTGTACACAGAACTCGCAGCCTTTATTATATACGTATATTATATTTATATCAAATTTTAATCGGAGCAATTTAATAACAGAATGAAAATAATGAGTCAGTGGTTGTGAAGTCTAGGTCATTGCCGTTTTTGTTGATATATTATTGAGTTAAAAGTTTTTAAACATTGCAAGTTAAACAAGCGACATTTGGGTGTACACCATTTGAGAGTCAAGGAGAGGCACTAGATATAGTGAAGACCTGCGACCTGTTCTGTCACGGTCTTGTATTGGAGCTCCTCTATGCAGAGGATGTCTCAACCCGGAAGAAACGGCCTCACATGTTATCCTGGACTGCGAGAGAGTGGCCACACAACGGACAAGTATCATCGCGTGTACCCTAATTTTTTAAGCCTTTCGTGGTAATTCTTACTTTGTTTATAATCATAACATCCGTAGAAAGTTCGGTAATAAAAAATAGAATTTAACCTCAACTGACTAAATTAGTTAATGATAATAATCATGTAGACGAATTTTTTGCATTTGTAGAACCAATTCTTCACGTAATGAGGTTCGAGTACAGAACCCTTGGTTCGTAGTTGTTTGCACGTTTTCAATCGAAAAATATCTTATTCGAATATGGCCTATTATATCGATTCTAGGTCTAACCACCGTTCATTTTAGTTGTATCAGTAAAGAAAGATACGACGCGATCGAAATAATAACATTGTATAAAATTTAAAGTTTAAAATTCTGATTATAATAACTTTTAAACTTTCGCGTTCCATGATATAATTATGTATACGGGAATATACGCGAACACGTAATAGGTATTACATAACTTTGAATTGCCTGAACGTTTCGACCAGGTTGCACTGGCCGTGGTAACAGAACGAATTCTGATTGTGCAATACAAGCCAGTGTCTAAAGCCCCTCGTGTCTTTCATACCAGTGCAGTAAACGATAATGAAGATGTCTTATTATGGTTTTGCCACAGAAAATCGATATCTATACACAAATAAATAAGATTGAAGTGTCTGTTTGTAATGTCATGCCACTAATATTATAAATATGAAAGTTTGGATGGATGGATGTTTGTTACTCTTTCACGCAAAAACCACTGAATCGATTGCGATGAAACTTGGTATGTAGATAGCTGGAGACATCGGTTAACGCATAGGCTATATATTTTTATCCTGATATTCCCACGGGATCGGGACTTACGCGGGTGAAACCGCGGGGCGCTGCTAGTAATACATACATAGCATTTTACTAAATGCATCCGAATGTTTACACGGTATATATACCAAAAATCATTCTTTTTTGTGTCTGTCTGTTTGTTCCGTCTAATCTCCGAAGTGGGTGGACTGGGTTCCACGGGGCTTTCACTGGCAGATAGCTGGTGTTATAAGCTGTAACTTAGGCTTAGGTTCCGCGGAAAATGTACCTACACGCGAGCGAAGACGCACAGGGAACAGCTAGTCAATAATATTATTAGTAACACCGTCGTACCTAGTAATGATACTCACAACTTAGCGAACAATATATCTTTCGAAAGAAATAATATTGAAAGTAATTGGGAAATACTAGAGATGAATCTGTCGGAAAAACTACAATCTACGTAATTTTTTACGTCATCTTGTAACAACTTAAATGACGCGCTTCTGTTGCGTGACTGTACCTGTGCGTTTGATGTCATCGGCAGGAAAAAATCCCCGTGACTCAAACAAAATCTAGTTCACAGAGCCATGCAACGCAATTTGAGTAGGTACTAAGGTTGTCAAGTCTGAAGCTATGCATACGAATTTACATAAGTATAGGGAAGAACGGAAACATTCAACAACCTTTTTGACTGGCCTGTTGGTGGTGTTGGTGGCCTAGTGGTTAGTGACCCTGACTGCTAAGCCAGAGGTCGTGGGTTCGATTCCCACCCAGGACAAATAATTGTGTGATGAGCATGATCATTTGTTCTGTGTCTGGGTGTATTCACCTATAATATGTATGTATTTAGAAATATATAAGTATGTTTATCAGCAGTCTGGTTACCATAGTAGATACAGGCTCTGCCTAGTTTGGAATCAAACGGCCGTGTGTGAGATGTGTGAAGTTATTATTATTATTCCTTCTTCATCATCCCTTCCTGCCATCTGATGTCCCTTTACTATTCTTGTGCCCTTATCTCCACCGTCCACGTCATAATTTAAGCGGCGGTAGTCAACAAGAATACCAGTAATATTGTTCAACAAAAAACTGATTTTTGGATAATGTGTAGATCTTAAATACCAGGCGTGACGAAACTATAAGGAGGTTACACTTAGCCAGTTGTATTTATTGTAAACGGTATTGTTCGCAGGCGAGCTGGTCACCGGTGCGGCCCACAGCGTGGTGATGTTAACTCCTCTCAGTGAATGGGACCGCGGACGCTACGGTTCGCTCTTCATCACGAACTACAAACTGTCCTTTGTACCCTTGGAGAACTCTAGCAACGATGTGAGTACCTTTTTAAGGTTCCGTCGACAAACTATGTAATCTAATTCATTTATAATCTTGTTGTTTCCATTCCATTTGTATACCAGTCCTTTTAGAACTAACATTTTGTTTGATATCTACATAGCTACGTACCTACCTTGGGTTTGTTTAATGACGCATTATTAAGAAACGATTCGTTTTGCTTACGGACGGTAAAATTTTCGTTGAAAATTCAATGAAATTTTATTTGAAAGCAAAACAAATCGTTTCTTGATTATAGAAACGCGGCATAAATCAATGTATATATAGAAAAATTAAGCTTTTTCGGGTCTTCTCTTCTCGGGTACCAACATTTTCTTCCACAAGATTTTTGTTGCTGTTATTTTTTGGCGTGTAGTGGCCAAAGCCGCATTGTCCCTGAATTGAGCCAAAAATGTATTTTATTATAATTTAAATGTGGTCATTAATCTGGTTGTCAATAGGTTACCCTTGTAATTTCTTTGAATGCTTTAAAACCAAATGTTTGAACAGATATATTATTTAAATACGTACATATTTGTACAGACATAATTGTTTCGGAGTAACTAATATTTGTATGAATCATCATTACATTCGAATCTTGTTAATGTAACTAATCAACTGTATAATTCCCAAATCAACCACAAATTATTTACTGAATATAAAGTTTTCTATGATTAAGTTCTTTGCTATTTGATGTTGTCGCAGACGTATCATTGTGAAATTTAGTTCGTCAAGTTTACGTCATTCTTCGCCAACGTACAAATTGCTTATTACAGATTTATGGGTGTAATTTACGTAGTTCGCAAGTTATTGTGGCTTTGAGACACACCTTTTCTTTGTATCTGGTATACTGGCTGGATTTAAAAATCACGTACTTATGTAAATTATTTAGGTCTCAGGAACTACTAAGCAGTTTAATAAAAACAAAAGTCTGGAATATCTACCACAGAAAACACTGTTGGTAAAAGAGAAACTAAAAGAAAGTCGAAAACACTTTTCTGCTTAACAGACATGATTTTTTTTACCAAAAGATAATGAATTAACAAAAAAAGGAATAAATGAACATTTTGCTAACTAACTATTAGAAAACTTCGAAATTAACTACGAAAACTAATTTCGAACTATTTGCATCATTAGCAAACTGGGTTCTAACGGTAATGCCCTGACTCAAAAATCCCTTTAACTATTAGAAAAGAGCTGAAGATCTTCGAACGACTGAACAGATTTTCTTGAATTATAGCTAAGAATACTTTCGATCACGTCACCTTTCATAGTTTCAAATACATATATGATGTCACAGACAGATGCATAGACACACAGATATACACTTTAAATTTAAAACATCTCTCCTTTTTGGGTTTGGGGGTCAAAAATTTGACTGACAGACTCCGTTAATAAAATAAATATGCACGGAACCACATAATTAATCTTACATACATTGTAAAGTAGGGAAACTATACCTACTACAAACTATGCATTGAATTAAAATGTTAACAACTTTTGTTCGCATAAATGTTTATACTCTGCAGTATTGTGGGTCGGTACAATGTCAAGAAGTAGAGAGCCATTAATCTTACTATATTATACTATTATAAATGCGAAAGTTAGGATGGATGGATGTTTACGCCAGAACGGCTCAATGGATCTTGATGAAACTTGGCGCAGAGATAGGTTATAGTCTGGAATATCACATAAAAGATATATCAAAATAACTTTTTCAGCTTCATATTCTGCGTGTCGGTCAGTGTTACTATGTCCGTGGCCTGGCTAATATCCTCGTTTTGTGTGCCTATGCGAAGTAGGA
Organism: Euplagia quadripunctaria; assembly: GCA_963859945.1. NCBI lineage: Eukaryota > Metazoa > Arthropoda > Insecta > Lepidoptera > Erebidae > Euplagia > Euplagia quadripunctaria. The sequence goes on from OY982576.1 coordinate 19,796,283, forward strand.
TCTTGGCTTGGAAGCTTCTGTACAAAAAGTCAGTAGTTAAAAACAATAATATCTATCTTTCTCTATCAACTTATGCGGCCGTAGTTTCAAACATGTGATAAATTAGTTCCTTTGACCTCTATAATGACGTCATTGTTTGTTTATTTGCATAAACATCCTATCCTGGCAGGATTGTATTAAGATGTAAGCAAGCCCTTACAAAAGGACTTAGACCGAACTTGTCTGCATCTAGAAAGAGGCTTAGGTATAATAATAATAAAATAGGTATATCATTTTAAACGCGTGAGGATTTAATCTTTTCTTCGACGATTCTTATCTTGGGAGAGCTATGCTTCGGCACGTATGGGCCGGCTCAACCGGTGCAATACCACGGCCTCACAGAAAACCGGTAGTGAAGCAATGTTTGCATTGCTTTTCGCCGAGTGAGTGAGGTTACCGGAGGTCCTAATTAAAGGAAAATTAAAGGATGAAGAAACTTATTACAATTTATCATGATTTAGGCGCGCGCGTTGACACTCAATCAAAAACTACGGCCATTTAAGTCTTAGACTTGAACAAATTTTTACATTTCTAGCAGATAAATAAAAACTTTTAGGGTAGTGCCCATGGTAAGAAACAAGGCCTCACAGCATAGTTAAAGGAAAAAATCCGAAAGTACTTAATTTGATGTTATATCACATTAAATACTATTTTTTTTGTGATTATAAAGTTATATTTAGAGGAAGTTGAAGTTTGTCATACATAAAAAAACGTGCAAAAATCTTCGAGAATCGATTCCCGAGATGGACGTATCTACAAGTTTGTTTGCTTACGGAACCCTCGGTGCGCAAGTCAGGCTCGCACTTGTCCGATCTTTTTTCCTTGTAACTGTATTAAAAAAAAATAGGGCTTTAGTAACGTTCTTAGGCGGCACACATTATATATATATATACAATAATGTATATATATTGAAATTCTACTGCATTATGTTAAGTTTAAACATATAATTCTTTGTTGTTTTTTATCATTATGTAGTCAATCTCTGTATATGTATTATGTTTATTAATATGTTGCATTCAGGAGTACTGTCAAAGGAATTTCCTCCTTGGTGCCTTCGACGTACCTCTAACCGGCGTAGGCGCAGTATGGCTCACGGACGGAGGGCCGTCTCGCCGGAGACGACTCATGCCATACGGAGAAGTACCAGGGAAGGTTAAAGGACTTCAAGTTATATGTAAGGTATGTATGTTATATTATACATAGTATTATAGGTATTTAAGAGAAAAGTAAGAAGAAAATAAAGCGTCACCTACTGTTTCAACAGTAGGTGACGCTTTATTGACCGTGACCTGACCGTAACCGCTGACCGCTGACCGTGACCTTTTGATGACCTTCTCAAGGAACTCCACACTGTTACCATTACGTGAATAATTCCTTAAACTAGTTCAGCACAATAATAAAGAAGTGAAAATGAAATAGAGACAACAACAACACAACAATTAAAAATACTTAAATTTTACATATTATGCATAGGCCGTATAGCCAGTGGATCGAGATGGCTCTATAGCCAAATAAAGTACTCTAAATATTATTTACTAGCTGTTCCCCGCTTCGCTCGCGTCTACATATTTATATATTTTGCGTGAAACCCTAATGCTTTTTCCAAAATAAAAGTAGCCTAAATTACTCCTTATAACACTAGCTACCTGCCAGTCCCGTAGAAATTGGTCCACCCGTTTTGGAGATTAGCCTGAACAGACAGACAGGCACAAATAAAAATTGTATTTTTGGTATATGTGTTTCGTAAAATTACTTCAATTTTATTTGTACTTGTAGTTCCTGACATCAACACATGTAAACATACAAACTCTTTAAATTTACATTATTACAATAATGTACTACTATATAAAACAAGAGCTATAGAAACAGAAGAAACTTGATGTGACCCACATGTTACCTTACCCGAAGTACCTAAATGTTTACGGTTTGTTAATCAATAAATGATATTCAAGTATATGGGTGCTTCAAGGACCCATTGATAAACAATGAATTTGAAGTCTATCATTATGTACACAGCAGTAACCAAATGTTATGATCTCATTTTACAGGAAATTAATATTATACATAGTTACCTATCGTTTATTTTAGTTAAACATTTTAACCTAGTATTAAACAGTAATACATACTAACATTATCAAAATATCGACTATTTGTTTATGTAAGATAACTGGCACATTCCTGCAGATGTGTATATGAATCTGTTTCGATTCGTTATCTAATCAGATTAGCACGCGTGACTAAATGCTGTGTGTCACGTGGTTGGTATCTATGAGATATATGCGCCTAAATGTATCTGTCTTGTATGTAAATAGAGTCCACTAGATACTGGTAACAGTTGGGAAAAATCCATGTGTGATATTTACATTTTCTTATGGTATACTGATCTATGTTAGGGCTGCCATTCGTACAGGTTTCCCCGGATTTTGCCTAGTTTAGAGGGCGTCCGGGGAGCGTCCGGGCGGGGTTTTCAAAAAGGTAAAACCCGGACACTTTGTGCCAAGGGACAATTATAATTGTTAGATGAATCGTTAACAAGCTAAAATTTTAAATAGAATCAGCGCCTAAAAGTTCTCGAACGAGATCACGGACCGGCAAGCGCAGCGTAGGACATCCACCAAGAAGGCGGACCTCAAAGATCGCACGTCGTCGGTCATTGATGTCAAGGTCAAGTCATTGAGGGAGGCCTATGTCCAGCAGTGGACTCCTATGTCTGTAATGATGATGTTACTGATACTGTCAAGTCAGTTGTAAGCGGTTGTTTATAGGCTCTGAGGAACGACTTGCATCATTTTTGGCAACTTTTTTGTAGAGTTAGGAAATTATTACAACCGCATATCATTGTGACTCATAATCCTTGTCAGTCATCAATCAAACGCAGCCTCTCAAAACTGGAAATTTTAAAAATTTTATTTTAGTTTTACCTTTAGTTAAAAAATCTATCTGTTAATACGAATATGTTGAAGCAATTTTAAGTTAGCGACAAAAAGTAGCTATACCAAATTTATCAAGATTTATACAGACAGACAGAGTTACTTTCGCATTTATATTATTAGTATCGATTACATATAACTAATTAACATCTGTATCCTGCAGATGACACGCGTTCCATGTAGCATAATAACAATAATACGCTGATATGATATTTTTTAGCCTATAGCTTTTTCAAATCGGACTTTTAAAACCTAGGGTTGGCATCACAAATTAACAAACTTTTCAACTTTATAGTAATTATGATAATGTTTTTAACGGTTTTAGAAGCCATGAAAAATGTACACATCTCCCACTATAGTCATTCTATTGTCATCTACGCAATATCACCCTTTTGATGTGAGCGCGAGAGCAACGAAATGTCCATGAAGATCGCAACAATTTTTTAAAACGTTTTTATCGACTCTCATCGCACCAAGGAATCATCTAACCCCTAAGGGCTGATCTACTCTAGTATTGCTCTTTATTATACCACCTTTTCTTTCTTTTCCAGAACATGAAGGTCCTGACATTCAGCTTCGCGAACTCTCCAATCGACAACGGTAGAAAGATCGCCCTAGCGCTAATGCACCACGCCTTTCCTAAACGCCACGACTTGCTCTTTGCCTTCGAATATAGAGAACCGTACTACCCCACCCTCCCTTCTGACATGAACATGTTCCAACGAACAGGAGATTGGAAAAGAGAATTAGAAAGATGTGAATGTCCGCATTGGAGAATAACGTGTATAAACGGAACGTCGGACGCCTTTATGTTAACTGCGGGAGAGACGCTAATTGTGCCCAGTTCAGTGTTAGATTATAACCTCATGGAATCGGCTAGACACTTTCGGTCAGGGAGGGTACCTATATGGGTTTGGGGGAGGGCAGAAGGAGCAGCCTTGTTGAGAAGTGGAGAGCTGTTGCCGACGGAACAGTCGTCTACGGCGGAAAGTGTTTTATTAGAACAGGTAGGTCGATAACTTTTTAATTTGCCTTTGTGCAGTATCTTAATAGGGGGCAAATCAACGGCGAAGTAACGATAACTATTAACTTTTCGTTTCTTGACAAGTTTAATATTATTTAACATATTTATTTATTATTAATATTATTAATTTTGCTTTAATTATTTTTCTGTATTAATTCATTTTATAAGAGTGTAGTAAGTATTCGGTTATTGCGATGTGTTATGCCAAAAATGACACGTTAGTTGGGAGGTATTTCCACATTTGTATTTAATGCTGTTGCAACTAAGAATAGACCTGGGAGATTTCATTAAAACATACAAATAGTGGCTTCAAATTCAAAATGCTAAAAAAGTGACTTTAGTTCAATTAGGAGGTAATGGCACTTCACAAGATGATGATACTATCACGATGAAACATAATTATGATATCGTAATTAATGGTTCGTTTACACCAATGATCCTATAAAAAGGTACGGACCACGAAATCAATTTACTAATATTCATCGACTTACAAATTTGAATTCTCTCGAAAATGGTCTTTATTTAAAAAAAATTAAGCGAATGTGCCTACATAAGCGTAAATAATGTAACATAATTATAGTAATGGAAATGTTTGCAGACGGGTTTAACGGTGACGGAGTGCGGTGTAATTATTATCTGAATATGAATAAATCTTTAGATGACAGAATTGACAGATATGTTATTTGTTTCAATGTTTGCAATACAAATAAAACATTACATTTGTGACATGTATGATATCCTCGTCCATTATGATTTTGGTTTTAAAATGTTAATAATATTTAGTAATATCTTAGTTAGTAGTCGATTCTGAAATACCAGTTCAATTGGTACCTACCCCGGCATCGCATGCTACTCCAGACAGTCATTAAAATAATACTTGTTAAAATAATTGTTGTTTATGTTTATTAACATTATTACAAATTATTCATTTTACATAAGTACCAGGATAACATAACTAAACAAGAGAATCAACTTCAATATTATGTGCCTTATCAAGCTATACCTTATATATAATGTTCAAATTTTTGAAGTGAAAACTTCTTTAGCGGCGTCGTGCACTTTTTGGGATGGGTAAAACATGTTAAACTCGCGTCAGGACACGTGACCTCATCGAAAATTCGTAAGACGGAGCCTAGCTTCTTATATTTAAAAAAATATATAACATTCGAAATTCAAACATTTATGAGCGGCCAGGAAGGAGCGCAGAACTTCCAGTGTATATACATTTAGATATGTTATTTACCTACTTTTTATTTTTAACCTAATTATATATATATACAGATGTGTGTGTGTATGTATGTATATGTTTGTGAAGTTATGTTTTCACTTCTGACGTGCAGTCCTACGACTGACTGGTTTTTTTTAATTGACAGGTGCGCCGTTCGCATCCGAAACTAACGCCTCCCCATGTCATATATTTATGTGGCAACACGTATACAAACACAGGTGGACCAGGAATTCTACCACCACTAGCTACGTTACAAACCTCATATAAGAAGCTCGCCGACTTGTGTACGCCAACGACGCTAGGAGGGTTTTGGGTAAGCAATTAATAAAGCATATTTAGTGATAGTTATCGCATTAGATATTAGTGTCAGTTCTGTTGTATTACTCTCTTGACTATACTTGACCAAATTTTCTTCACACAAAATGTAAACCTTGTACACTTTGATACAAGGTCTTATTTCAAATTTAAACAAGTAGGTAACATATGTCGCTATCGAAATAAACAATTTATTCGTAAAGTTTATTTAAGCGTGTCGACTAAAGTCTGACACGCTTAAATAAACTTTAATACCACGTAGCGAGAGCCGCTATCCGTTGAATGCCATCTCTTTTGCTCCGTGTTTTTAGTAAGCGTCTTCGTAGGTGCCGATTAAAATAACGCCATCTTAGTTCGTTTTGAACAATTTTTTGTATGGCAATTATACGGCATTTGAATAAATCGGGACTCTCGCTGCGTGGAAATAAAGTTGAGTATATGTTGACAGGTTTTAGTGAAATTTAGTAGTGGTGCTGAGAAATAGATGCCAGTAACAAATAGACCTTGTTACGAAGAAGACAAGGTTGATTTCATATGAAGAAATTAAGTCAGGTTTTAGTTTAGCCAAGTGTACAATTGAATCAGGACCAATGTCATGTTGCTCTAGGGTTTTAACAAACATTTACACTGTCGTTCACACTTTTAACTCAACTGTGTGTTTTGTTTTACCTACTACTATTTATTTATAGGTTGTCTCGCATCGAGATCTTAGTTCCGGATACCTAGAACAATGTTTTCCACCACCACCATCACAGATTACATAATAATACAGGAACATAAGACTCACTCCGCAAAGTAATTAAATAGATAGCGAATCTCGTGCCGCCACAATATAGTGCAATTCAGATCGCACACCGCTAATTACCTACAGTTGTATTCACCTAGAAGTTGCATCTCTTTCTATCGCGTAGTCCACTCTTATCTCTTGTCTTCTTTTAAGGAATAATTAATCTAAATATTTAATTACTAGCAAGTTATGTGCCTATTACTCTACTTTTGTAAACAAAAAACATTTCAAATAAACCTAGGCAACTTGATAGTCTCGCCGGAGAGAGCAAGTGGATCTCCGGCCTCCATGAGCGCTTGCCTGGGGGCGACGGACAGGGTTATCCGGCGCCCTAGCAGAAGCAGGCCCGAGACGGTTGCGCCGTGTTCCGCGCGCGCCTCTCATACCGATAGGGGACAAAATCCCCCACAACACAGTGGGGTCGCCTGTTGTTTAACAGGCGGCCAAGTCTGCCAGGGTTCACAGGGATTTCCTTCTAAGGGTACACCTGAGGCCTTGGTAATATGGACTGTGATGGAACACCGTGTAGTTTTAGTCGGTTTGAGTCCGACATACCACATTACCGCTTAGCCCAGGTGGGTTGACGACCCGTAGGGGTTTCCACACGAAAAAAAAGTTGATAGTCTAGATACGGACGACGCGACGCGGTGCGAGAGTGATTATCAAACTAAAGTGCGAGCCGGCCGGCGCGCGGCTGCCCAATGAGTTTGGCCCAACAAGTCGAGGCCGCCGCGTACTTGTAGCTTCATACCTAAAGTGCCGAGTGGGCATGGCTTACCACCACTTGGTTCAACCACAAAATGATTGCGATGTCGCTCAAATTCTAAAATTTCCTCTTATTATTATTAAATATATTTTCTCACTATACAACAGTGTTCACCTAATACAACATTATTTATACCCGAAAGCCGAAAGTTGTTTGTTAAGAATCAATAAGATGAACAATAATTCCGATAGTTTTAAACCCGTGTAATATTTTATTTTTTATTGTAAATATTGTATTAACTTTATTAAGAAAAAGGAATATGCACGTGACTCCAAAATAGCCTAATTATTTTTATTTGTAGTTTTTATTGGTAAAGAAATATTTACTTACCTATACAGTTATCTATCTAATACCTTTAAACGAGCAATTTTTGTATATATGCATATATAGATATAATCTGAATCTCGGAAACGGCTTCAACAATTTTCATGAAATTTTGGTATGCCCCCTGCATACTAAATTTCATGAAAATTTCTACCAAGTGTATGTTTTTATTATTTTTTGCTTTTCAGTTCTTGTCTTCTGTCGTCGGTTTATTTTGTGTTAAAAATTTTAAATAAAAAATTACCACTCACTCACTCACTCTTTTAAATTCACCAGATTGTAATACAGTATTTAGTGAAATGTATAACAGCACCGTTTTCTTGTATTGATCGTATTTTATTAGCAAATGGGAACAATACTATATTTAACATAAGCTTTTCTGTACTTTTCAATAATAATAAGTAAGTTTCATAACTTTTATTTTCATAAAGTAATAAAGAATCAAATACATCGTTGCTTTTAACATCACAGAAAAAACGCGTCGAAATGGCGGCGTTTTGAATCACACGAAATTATAATTTTTATTTTTTTCTGTAATAATTGATATTTTAATTTATGTGTTTATTTTTCTGGTAATGTTATGACATAGAATATTTAATTATATACATACATTTTCCCAATTTGATAGGGTAAAATCTTTTTAAAAAAATATCACTACATATTATAAAACAAAGTCTCCCGCCGCGTCTGTCTGTCTGTCTGTTCGCGATAAACTGAAAAACTACTGAACGGATTTTTATGCGGTTTTCACATAGACAGAGTGAGTAATAGATTCATGAGGAAGGTTTAGGTGTATAATTTGTACGCGTGCGAAGCCGGGGTGGGTTGCTAGTTTAATCACAAATAAAAATAAATATATTTGTTTCATTGATATAAAAGGTATAGAAATTGGTATAAGGACAAATTGATATCAGTTTATAATTTGTACTGTCAAAAAGTGAAGTACTTAATCTTTCCTCGTCCTCCTAAAGTTTGTATGGAAAATAGATATTAGTGCAACTAACTGTGTTTATTTACTAGATACAGAGCTATTACTGAATGAACAAGCTCTTATCGTTTCCTATTAATTAATAAGTATTTTCTTAGAATACTTGTTTATGTATGTATTTATAGTATCTTATTCTGAATATTTCAAAGTTTGCGGTTTGTGTGGTTAACTAATGGATGTTATGACAGTTATTACAATTTTATGATTGTTTTTATATACTACAGCTATTAAGGATTTATATCAGACTAGCAGCGCCCCGCGGTTTCACCCGCGTAAGTCCCGATCTCGTGGGAATATCGGGATAAAAAGTAGCCTATGCGTTAATCCAGATCTCCAGCTATCTACATACCAAGTTTCATCGCAATCGGTTCAGTGGTTTTTGCGTGAAAGAGTAACAAACATCCATCCATCCATCCATACATCCATCCATCCATCCATACATACATACATCCATCCTTCCATCCATCCATCCATCCATACATCCATCCATACATCCATCCATCCATACATCCATCCATCCATCCATCCATACATCCATCCATCTAAACTTTCACATTTATAATATTAGTGGGATGTGTAACTTGGGAATTAATCGCGATAATATTTAAAAGGTACAATAAATACCTCTTGGTTACCCGACGTTTCGATCGAATTGCACCGAGTGTCGCGAAAGTTTATAAACAATTATTAAGGATTTATTCACATAATATTGGTGATTTGACTCAAAATCTGGTATAATTCGTTTATTGTGATTTTCTTTTAACAAGTCGCACTTTCTCTGTAAAAAACCAATGGTCTTTACGTAGGCAAGAATATCATTAAAATGGTTCTTCAGAATCACGGGAAATGCTTTAAAACTTTTTCATATATCGGTACTACAACAAATTTGATAAATCCGCTAAACATATTATATCAATATTATTGTTGTATGTGGGTAGAACACTAATTTTGTACATGGCCATAAATATTCCATTGTTTTATTATAGATATGTTTTTGTAGTAAAATCAGCAACTTATGTGAACTGTGAAGGCACGCTTTGTTAAATATTACCAAAATTTGCCAATTTAGCGTAGGACTGTTTTTCTGATAGTGAGTAGGGTTACCGGAATAGGGTCATTGACTAAAACATTCTGCGTTTACTAAAAAAATACTTTTACCGTACTTATGTACTAAAAGTATGTACTAGTAACTAGTAGTAGTAATGTACTAATTCATTAACATTTTTTTTAATTCAAATTTTAATTGCCGAGCGAAGCCAAGCAATAATTCGAAAATAAAATCATAGGGCGTAGCGTAATTTGAGTAAATATGTAATGTATGCTACGCCCCATGATTTCATTTCCGAAAGACAAACTTAACTTTGCCTGTTCTGAATATACTCCCCCATAAATTTATTTACGACACAGTTAAGTTACCAACAGCAAAATATAAGGTTGTAATCACAAAAAAAAAAATTTTATTATTATTATTAACGACTCCTTTTTGTCGTTTTGAGGAATGGAACCCTAAAAAACGAAATATTTTATTGTATAGTTAAGTTATACTTCTGTCGTTACAGGTACAGGACTCCCAGTACTACTCAATATTAGATTCGAGTAGATGGTTGCGGTACGTCGCCAACTGCATCGCGTTCGCCGACGACGCTGCGCAACATCTTAGCAACAACGTCACTGTTGTCTTACAAGAAGGTTAGCTCCAGCCCGCCTTTTAATTACATACTAGAGATCTAGACCGAGCAAGGGGGTGGGGGGGGTTGGCCCGGAAAAAAATGTCAACCGCGATGTTTCTTAATAATTGGGTACATTTTAGTATTTAGTGTCAATGTACCCAGATTCCAACAGCTGAAAAACACCCCTTCTTTGTTAAATTTGCCGGTAAGTTTCGAAAATGTGATTTTTCGCGATTATAACTTTTTCTCTACTGTTTAGGAAGAAATGTTTTGAGTAGAAGTATGAGATATCAAAAAGATCAACAAAATGAGCTCTTTTGGGTTTAAATTCGATATTTTGTTTTTTTACAAATTGCAAGAAACTGCCGAAAATCGATGTTTTATAAATAATAAACGTAGGTTTACCAAACTTTGGTGGTTTGGTGGTATATGTGTTTTTTTTTTTTTGGAAAAGTCCGTTGCACAGTTGTTGTAAAAAGCCATTTATTTATCAAAAAAAATAAATCAAAAACAGCTGACGGTCTAAAGACGGGCGGGCGTAAAGGCCGCGTGAGGTCGGCGCCAGCGCGTCCTTTGACCCGAGCGTCAGCTGTTTTTGATTTATTTTTTATGCAATTATCGTAACATTTAGCTGTACTAACATGATGGAGCGTGAAACATGCTAAAAATAAAATGTATAAAAAAAATTTTTTCGTTGCGATCATTTTTTATTTTTGACTGTGTCTGTCTATGTTCGTTTTCCGGAGCGATTCACTAACACCCTGTATATATTGGACTTGTGTAGACTTAATATTTAAATCTGTAACATATTATCTAAAAATTTTAGCTTTGCGTACTTATATAATATAAACTTTAATTATGGTGGTGAAAAAGTTAACTAATTTAAATGTACCTAAGTGCGTACATACGTTTTCATTTCAACTTTGTAATGTCATTATTTAGGTGACTAAAGTCTGGGCTTTTAAGTTTTTTGCTAATATATTAATCATTTATGTTATAGGTGACGGAGTAGACTACTGTGCCGTAGTGTCGTGTCTGACGCAGTTGCTTGTGGACCCATACTTCAGAACCATCTCGGGCTTCCAGTCGCTCATACAGAAAGAGTGGGTCGCGCTCGGACACCCATTTTGTGATAGGTCAGTGTTATTGAAATAAATTGTTGTAATTTTTAGGCAGACCTATGTTACTTGATGTATTTTCGTTAATTTTCGCAAGCAACGGTCAGCGCCCGGAAAAAGTAGGCAATTAAAACGATAGGTATCGATATTTTTGTAGGCAGTGATTTATCTGTTACGTAATAACTACTCGGTAATCTGTGATATATGTTCGACAGCAGCATATAGCGGTAGGTTTATACAAGTTTTACTGTATATAACTTACATGCAACATACTTAACGAATGATCTGCTACCGTGTCGCAGGTTCGGCCTGCCCCGGCCGGGCAACCCCAAGGAGCTGACGCCGAAGGACGCCACGACGGCGCAGGCGGCGCCGGTGCTGCTGCTGTACCTGGACTGCGCGTGGCAGCTGCTGCAGCAGTTCCCCGCTCACTTCCAGTTCAGCGAGACCTACCTCACCACTCTGTGGGACTGTGCACATAACCACATATTTGATACTTTTCTGTTCAACTGCGCCAGGGACAGAGAATTGGCTGTGACTAAGGTGTGTTTCATGAAGTACCTGTACCTATAAAGCTAATCCGGTCAACCACGAAACTTAAAATTATATTTTCAATTTATTTCAAACTATACTTTTAGCATCATTACTGCGATACGCAAAGTAACCACAACAAAACAAAAGTGTCACAACCTTCGTCATTGTTGCTTTAAATGTTAATAAGCATTTGTTCTTTTTCAGAACTTCGTCCAGAGACCGGTGTGGGACTGGGGCGAGCAGTTCTCAGAGCAAGACAAGGCCTTGTTCTACAACCCGCTGTTCATGGGAGTTAAACCTGCTCCACCATCGCAGAGGCTATGTAAGTGTCCTTATAAGGTTTACTTAAAAATAATTGTTTTTTGCCATTGTAAAGCAAACGATAGGATAAAAATAAGTGGAAGCTCTATAGCGAACGCTCGTGTGTCACAATTAGGCGATCCCACAATATGTAATCACTCGCAATAGGCTACTTACTAGCTGTATTGCAACTTTCTTAATATGTATTTCATTTTGATAGATATTATAATTGTAACAACTTGTATTTCGTTGTAATGTGTATGAGGGCATGCATTAATTTCCATGAATTCAATGGGGTCTAAATAAATCTCATCAAATTTCATTTTAATTAAGGGGGCATAATTTAAAATGTTACATGAACCTTGAACAATATTAGTACACTTAAATATTATATTATTTTACAGCTTTATGAAAATGGATTCAATACTTCAATTTATTTATAAATGCCGGAAATTTTGAACTCAAAATAATGATCTGAATCCTATATTCTGGTTTCAGTACACCGTCGCTTACACCCTGTATGTTTTTCTTAAATTTTCGATAATGATTATGGTTGAATTTCGAGCACTGGGCGCTACCACTATCACTAGTATTACTGTATGTTTCAGCTTACAGTCCAATGTCGGTGCAGTCCAGTGCGGAGCTAGGGCGCCTGTGCCCCTGCACGAGCGTGGCGGGCATGGAGCTGTGGGCGCAGTGCTACGAGCGCTGGCTGCTGCCGCTCGACGGGAGGGGCGCGGGGCAGGTGCAGTACCACGTGCACAACTATGGGCTCCGGGCTGAGGTACGCACTTACAGTCCAATGTCGGTGCAGTCCAGTGCGGAGCTAGGGCGCCTGTGCCCCTGCACGAGCGTGGCGGGCATGGAGCTGTGGGCGCAGTGCTACGAGCGCTGGCTGCTGCCGCTCGACGGGAGGGGCGCGGGGCAGGTGCAGTACCACGTGCACAACTATGGGCTCCGGGCTGAGGTACGCACTTACAGTCCAATGTCGGTGCAGTCCAGTGCGGAGCTAGGGCGCCTGTGCCCCTGCACGAGCGTGGCGGGCATGGAGCTGTGGGCGCAGTGCTACGAGCGCTGGCTGCTGCCGCTCGACGGGAGGGGCGCGGGGCAGGTGCAGTACCACGTGCACAACTATGGGCTCCGGGCTGAGGTACGCACTTACAGTCCAATGTCGGTGCAGTCCAGTGCGGAGCTAGGGCGCCTGTGCCCCTGCACGAGCGTGGCGGGCATGGAGCTGTGGGCGCAGTGCTACGAGCGCTGGCTGCTGCCGCTCGACGGGAGGGGCGCGGGGCAGGTGCAGTACCACGTGCACAACTATGGGCTCCGGGCTGAGGTACGCACTTACAGTCCAATGTCGGTGCAGTCCAGTGCGGAGCTAGGGCGCCTGTGCCCCTGCACGAGCGTATGGTATCTTTTGAAAGCTTTTGATGGTTGTAACCATACCTATAATACAATACCATAATGGCAAACCTTAATCATTTGGGCTGGGTCACTAAACCAAACGTTGTCTTAAACAACGCTTTATCTAGTTACCTAATACTTCAACAATAAATTACTTTCACGATATATTATGTTGCCATAGACCCCTATTGCCACAAGGAACTATTTTAGGTCCTTTCTTTATTTTTAAAAATACCCATGTTAACGAGTAACGTCGTGGTTGTCGTCATTAAAATCAGCATATATGACGCATATAGGTCAAGGAACTTAATAAATTTATTTTAAAATGTATGAACTTATATTTACAGATCCAGCAACTAAATGAGAAACTGAGTTCATTGTCGATACTATCGCGACGTCAGTCCAACAGCGAGGAGCCCTCCGCGCCCCAACGACGGAACGTGTCGCGGTTCTTCCCCTTCAGCCTCAACCGGTCTGACGCCATCACCGCCAACCTTGACTCCATGCAAGTCAGCCTTATAGACGCTAGTCAACTCGTCGAGTCACAGTCCTTACTTAACGCACCCGACTAACGAACGATCTAGACCTTACGCCGACCTAGTTACGTACGTCGAGAACGGTGTAAAAAGCTAGTATATAATAACGATTCCGCGATTGTAGCACGTATTTCGTTGTAATTCAAGTCTTTTGTTTAAGGAGACTTCTCATTCATCGAGGACGAATTTAGTCCGAGTTAGAAAAGTCAACTAACCGGTTAAAGTCGCCCCCGATACGATAGCGTGACGTCATTATGAACTAGTCCGTAGTTACGTAGAAGTATGAGAATTCTTTCTTAAATAGTATGAATTTCAGACGATTATGGACCTTATTCTAAAGTCAATAAGTCGCGAGAGATTTTAATTCTCGTTGTATGTAATTTAGCGCCTAGAAAGTTGTTTTTGTGAAAGAATTGTTTGTAAATGTTTCAGATTTTTCGCTTAGTGTACATTATTGGCGCCATAGTGTGTTCATTATTGGTCTCGAATCTATAGTTTATGTCCAATTATTACTGTGAAGGGATTAACTATATAAAGGGTGACTACTTATAGAGATTGCATCTTAAAAGAGGCCTTAGTCCAGTAATGGATTACGATAGACTGACTACAAAAATTGTAGAAAAGACTTGCTTTTATCATAACATTATATAGAATGGAAATGATTAGCGACGCGTTCAGCTATTTTAGCCGACAAAATAATACAGGTCAGGTATCTTTTTTTATGGAATAGGGGGCAAACGTGCAGACGGGTCACCTGATGGTAAGTGATTACCGTTACCCATGCACACCTGCAACTCAAGTGTCACAAATGCGTTGCCGGCCCTTGAGGTGGGAGTACGCTCTTTTCTTGAAGGTTTGAAGGTCTTGTCGTATCGTATTTTCTAGTAAGAATGACAATGGCCAGGTTAGAAAGTCATTACAAACGAATAAATTACAAGAGAAGTTTCACAAACTATGTATTTTTGGTGTCCAAATATTTTATTTAAAGTTAAATTAACTATTTCAAAAATCACGTGTGGTAGGTACTTTTAAACTAGCAGTAAGCTATCTCCAGTCCATATGAAATGACACTTCGACACGTGTTTTGCCTCTGCACAGACATCCTCAGAATATTTTACAGCAAAAAGCAAATCTTTTTTTTTACTCCCGAATCTTTACTTCACGCTGTCCAAGACTCGTATGCCGTCTATTGCTGCGCTACTAGTACCTTACATCCATTTAAATTGCACCTTAAAAAAACCTGGTGCCTTAACTCTATTTTGAGAAATTCTGAAAGTAGCTGCTAAGCCAGAGGTCGTGGGTTTGATTCCCACCTACGATAAATAATTATGTGATGAGCACGATAATTTGTTGTGTCTGGGTGTAATTTATCTATAATATGTATGTATTTAGAAATATATAAGTATGTTTATCAGCAGTCTGGTTACCATAGTACAGGCTCTGCCTAGTTTGGGATCAGACAGCCTGTGTGAGATGTGAGGAGTTATTATTTTTATTATTGTTTTAATCTGACGACGAAAGATTTGACGATTGTTTATTATCTTCGAGATGAATAATGAACACAACTGTCGTGTTTACTTAGAACAAGTTATATAACGAACAAGGCTACCCAGCAGCCATCATGGAGTATTAGGTAAATTAGATTTAATATATTCATCTTACATTAAGACGTACATATGTAATAAATAAGTGTATATAGACGTTTCTCTAAAATCTTTATTTTTATAAGTTCCCTGTAACAGGAATTGATAAACAAAAATGTATATTCCATTTTAATATTAATAGTTATATTTTTATAGTCATCGTTGTATGGTGTGACCAGTCAGATTAAATGAGGCATTCTTTAGTAGGCCATTCTAAAATGTAACACTGTTTTGGACAAAAGCTGTACGCCTAGTACTAGTTTTTATTGCTAAAGTACCAGGAACGCAGTCTAATGTAGGAAGTAAACGAGTACTTCTCGTATTAACCGACAGTTTCTTTTCTTAAAATCATATGTAGGTACGATAAGGTTTTACAAACACGTCTCCGCTCCTTACACGATCGCTTCGGTAAGTCGATATTGTACTAGGGGCACAGATGTGTGAAGTGTAAAATGGACATGTCATTACATAGTTTTTATGTTTCACTTGACAATATTGCTAAAAAGATATTTTTGTCTATTTAATTACTGTAATTCGGATGAATTTTCAATTATAAGTGTTAAGTTTGTTATACTTTTTGGTTTTGTTTTTCAAAACACAAAAGTTTCATTTACCATGCCATGCATATAATTCCTGTTGTGTCCTTCAGATAACAACGATGTCACTCCACGGTTGTAGACTGTCAAGTCAAAAAAAATCCTCTTTATTAAGCGTTAAAACGATACATTATGTAGAAACGTATGAAATAGGGGACCATGACGTCATACTCCTCTGTTGTCAAATCATTTATTTTTAATGTTTAGTTACAGTTAAAAATAATAACAAATTTGTAATCAAAATTTTCGAAGTCATACATATATATTACCTAATGTCCTGAGGAGTGTTACATTTTTTTTCAGCAGTTTCCACCCTATTTTGAGATTGTTTGTAAAATATAAGAGTATTAATTTTTCCTATTTGTCTTTGCTTGACATTGATCATCGTTGAGATTTTTTTTTGTGTTAAATTAAAGCATTTCTTTTTCCACATTGCTGAACACCCAAACACTCTTATTAACTGAACTTATTTTAGTAAATACGCAACATAAAATAAGTACTTTTGTTACCAATAATACTGCGCTGTATTAGTCGTAGTTGAAGACGAACATAATAATATGTTTGATTCAGGGCCAGATTTTTCGATCGTAAGATACTTAAAATACTTATATTTCAAATATTTTTACGTTATCATTAGACTCCGTTATCGATTTGAGGTAAATTGGGCGACAAAAATATGTAATATAATTATTTTATTGCAAAATGTGCCAAGTTTGACTTCATTTTCAAAAAATAAAATTCAAAGATTCGTTTCTTTGCTTTCAAATACTTAATATAAATAGTTATCAAAAGTAGTAGCGTATTTATTTTGTTTGCCCTGAAAATGTCTTTGTGGTTAAGGAGTCTTTGGAAAAAAAACATAACAATATGATTAAATATTATAACATTTATAATACTATCCATTATATTTTTCATTTTTTTAATAATGAGACCAATAAGACAATAAATACTAAAAGCTCTACTTATCTACCGTAGAGCTTTTCAAAGTTCGAGATACTAAAGTTCTATATTATAATGTCAAAAGCATGGCAAACCTATTTATGAGTTATCAGATGATTGAAAAAAGTGCCGCATCTTGTTAAATTGATAGTGTCCACACTTTGGTCTTTCAAATTTCCTCTGAAGTATCTACAAATTTGTTATATTTCTGAAAAGCGACACACAGTGCGGTGGGATCTTTAACTTTCATTTGTGTTGCCGACGATGCCTTCTTGTATGATTTAAAACGCCTTGTTGCTATTGTACTACATTTATTTTACTTGTTACCTTAAAATACAATGAATTTAGGTCGCCGGTCTTACATGTTCTTGTTAAGTTCTCGAAGCGTCTCAGTTAGTGACGACGAATCACGTCGTATGTCATTCGGGCCAATCACGTTCGAGTGCTGCATGGCGCGTTTATAAAACTTGGATGCGCGGTAAATTTAAATGCAGGAGAAGCGTTAACAATTTGTTCATGTATAAGCGGGGTAAATTAACTTCGTTCACCTACAATGGCGTCTGCCTGCGATTGTAATACACAATCTGTTCCATCAAGTATTAGTATTAAACTGTCTCCACATATAATTCAAACCCTTTTTGTAACATTAATACATTGTTACAGTCTTAGTTAAAGAACGTGGACTAAGCTAACCATTCGTAAATAATTATAGTTTAGTAAACTAAAAAAACGCTGGCGAACCGAATACAAAAGTAAAAACTAGTTTCTCTATCCACCATTTTTTTTAGTATAATTATAGTATTGTCATTAATAATAGCGTGTCAAAATGATGTTTTAAACTTGATATTTTCTGAATCCTGGTATCTTCAAGTAAATGGTGGATTACGTCCAAGCAAGCGAGTTATAACTTGATAAAAGTGAACGGTTCATCATATAACCTAAGAATTTAGCGATATCGATTATCAGTTACTATATCCAACAAATTTTATACTTGTCGTTGATAAGGATTTGACCTTACCTACTTGTCGAGTCGCATTAATAAAATATGACAAATTTGTAGGTACCTACACACGAGGTCGAGCACTACTTAAGCTTCAACCTATAATTACAGGCCATGCCATGATCAATGATAGTGGCACACGTTACTGACTATGGCTTTCGTAGTGCACGATCACTTTTAGACATAGTGAAACCAAATTTTACTTATAATAATTGTTGTAAATATGGCAGCTACACGCTTCCTTAGTGTGACTTTTTGCTATTCACGAACGACGTTTGCTCTTGTTCTAGAAAATTCGGTATATATTTTTTTTTGTACGAGAACCATAAAATATTTGAATTTAGAACGAAACATTACATCTCGTTTCCTTTGCCTACACATTTCACAAATAACATACAAATAAAAATGTCAACGCGTCCGTGAATTGTAAAGAGAATTACGTTGTTATTATTTTAATATTTATTTCCCTGTAATTGTAATTATTGTTAAATTTAATATTCGTACAGCTATTAGTATTGAACTGATATCGTTATATGCTCTATTAATTTCAATCCGTATGTTATTTTACTAATATTATTAAATAGATACGGTTGGTCAGTTGAATACAATGTATTCTGTTATTGTTTCTCCAGGCTAACATTGCGCGGAACTTCACAGATACTGGAGGCTTGATTAACTTTACTGTAGGATGCAAGTATCATGAAATTATATAATTTTACAGTCTCACATCGCTAGGAATTATTTCTTTTCCTTAGTTTTGCTCATCGCAACTCTAATTGTCACTACATATTATAAAATAAAGTCCCCCGTCGCGTCTGTCTATCTGTTTGTCTGTCTGTTCGCGATAAACTCAAACACTACTGAACGGATTTTCATGCGGTTTTCCCCAATAGATAGAGCGATCATGAGGAAGGTTTAGATATATAATTTGTTAAGGTTTTGTGTAAATCGGTTCAAATATGATGATGATTGTTGAAGATGTCTCTGCTACCCGTGCGAAGCTGGGGCGGGTTGCTAGTTTAAAATATTTAAGAAGCAGTGCAAAAGACGTGAGCTAGGTACTCTTGTAAAGAATGTGTACCTACTTGACGGGGAAGCTAAACCGGTTACTAGACTACTAGCCAATGGACCCTCGACATTGTAGGAGAGAAAATAGTTTTTTTTTTTCATTCCTAGGCTCACATGACTGGCAACTTAAGGCACCTTAGGCAGTGACAATTATACAATTTTATTCCGTACGGAATGCCTTCTAAAACCCCATAAAGAATGTGTTTGGTGTGAATGGGTTTTGAAGCCCGTAAAATGTAAAGGGTCTTGTCTTTGGAATTTTTGTAAATGCAAATTGTTGAAATATTTCCATAAATTCTGCGAAAGGGCGCTCAATAGTAGCCTGGATGAACTCCACTCCTATGATAGTACAAGTCTTTAGCCAATAATACAAGATTGTACTAATGATGCTAAAGAAATAAATAGGTTTTATTAACGCCTTTCAACATATTGATTATTGAAATGTAAGACTGTTCTCAAATGGGCCCGTGAAGTTTTCAACTGATACACTAGTGTCTAAATTACAAACTTTACGATTGGATTTTTAAGTACGTTCAACGTTTTCAAATTCACTCGAGACTAGTCATGTCTCACGTTCTTCTTATAGGTCAGTGGCTACATCTGAGAAAAGTCTTTGTTGAAAATAATAAACGATATTTATCTACGTTTGTCTATTTTTAAACTGCACATAGAGGCGACACTTACAATCTCTTACGTAGCATATTGACTTCTATATCAACAGCATAAAGTAGTAATTTGTGTGGATTATTTTACCTTAGTGTAAGAGGTACGTCGTTTCTTTGATATACTTGGTTCGTTACTTGTTGTGGCTATAGGTCATTATGTTATTTGAGTGACGCCTAGTAACGCTTCGATTGTATAGCAATGAGAACCGCCTCTTATAGCGACGAGTAGTGAGACTGCACACAAAGACTTAATATGACGAATTGTGGCTGATTATTTTGATATTATGCAAAGTAGATATACATCACACTCTTTAATGTTCTTGTTACCTTATTAAAATGTAGAAACTACGCGTTTCACCTTCGTTGATCACTGGACTTGTGTTTCCACATGTTATCATTAGGCGGAATTATATCAATAAATATCATCACCATCACCACCACCACCATCATCATCATCATCATCACCACCACCATCATCATCTCAATAAAATAAATTAATGATTAAATTGGTATTTAGTACCTTGTGTTATTTGAACTAAAAATCTAACAACATCTATATATATATATATATATATATAGATCTATACCTAAAGGCCCCTGTAGATCAATCCAAAGGTGGAAACACAAGTATAGTGAATAATGTAAGAAACGAACGCGTGGGGTTGTTGTGTTACATTATACTTACCATAAGTAATAACTTTATACTAGAAGCAAATATTTATGTAATTTATAAGTTTACGAACTGTTATACGACTAACACTAGCCTTCCGTTTAATTTTCCTTCGAAAAACACGCTCGGTATGAATATAGGTACAAGAGAAAGGAATATACAAAGGCTTAATGAGTAACGTCGATGAATGACTTCACTTCAAAAGTAAATCACATCGCGTCGCAATGTTCCTGCGCTACTGACGATAACATTGAACAGTCGATGTTACATATTTAATTGATACTTTCTCTAATAGTTACTCATTCAAGTTACTGATTTCACCACAAAAGTACGTTTAAATTGATTTTAATATTGTAAAGCTCCATAAGTTTATTTTGGTAGACACAACTCTAAACAAAGAGTAATAGTGTATCCAAATACTTTTATTATGTATCGGATATATTGACTTATCGGAATATTTTCCGTAACTCTATACTTAAGAAAATGTTATTCTGATCTAGAAGCATGTCTACTTTTACATTTAATAAAATATAATTAAGTTTTTATCAAAATCAGCAAAATTGCTTAGTACCTAGAAACAAATACTTTACTTGCGACGTGACGACGTTCTTATGTTCTAATCTTTTGTAGATAATAAACAGATATATATAATCTCCTTTATCTTAAAAGCATTATACTAGTTCTCATCCACTGATGCCCAATATTGTGCCATTTCTATCACTCACTGCATAAAAAAACATTGTATCAAAAATAATCAGTATAAGAATATGTAGCCCAGTGCAAGATTGTATGTTAAATGATTCGTACCAAATTATGTTAGTGTACCTGACAAGGTTATACATGAAATGTTCAAATATGAGGAATAAACAAGTTACGAAATTTTTTTGTTTCATTTTCGAAATAAATCTAACTTGTATCGTAATATCCGTAAAATATTGGAGCACCGCGTTTTCTTCTCAGCTGCCTGAAGACCCATAGAATTTTAATTCTGATTTGACAGATTTAGACGTAAGAATTAGAATTAGTTGGTAAGAGTTTTAAAACTTCCATGAAAGCTATACGATGGCCCTGTCGGCAAGAGCGACTGTTTCCTCGTAGCCAAACTCAACAAAATTGTCAATTAGATTTAGCTGACTAATTTCCTTGTAGCCACATTACCAGAGGATAAAATAGTGGTAATTATAAAAATAAGATACATTACATAAAGTAATGTCAATAAGGTTGAAAGTAACAAAAATATTACTGCAAATAACCGATTTATTATAAATCTGGTTGGAGGCAATTTTAACAACATACTTTAAAGGCGACGCGAAAAAGTTACAGGCACCGGTAATCGCTTGCTATCAGTTGAGCCGTGTACTTATTTGCGATTATAATAAAATTATAAACCATTGACAGGAATGCTTAACCAGAGGACGGTGGGTTCGATCCCACCCGGACAAATAATTGTGTCCCATCATTTGTTGAGTCCGGGTGTACTTTAGAATATGTAGGTATGTATTTTGTAATATGTGTGTGTATGTTTATCAGCAGTCTAGTTACCATAGTACACTGCCTAGGCAGAACCTGTACTATGGTATGGGACTTGAGACACCTCATACACAGATGTGGGTGAGGTGTCTCAAGTTATTATTATTAAATAAAATAACTTATAAAAAAATCTTCGTCTTTTAATCGTTGACTTATAAAAGGTAGGTACATAAGCACAAGTGACAAAAAATAATGTAAATAATAGGTACAAGACATTGGTTTCAGAACTGATTACATCTTGGGTTGGTTTCCACACTTCAGATTAACCTTCAATACACACATAATTTTCCTATATCTGCTAACTTTACTATCACGCAACAAGCTATAGGATTCGTAGACATTTGAGCACGACAATACACTGTAGAGCAAGGCGGTTTCACAAATCAATAACTTATTTCTAATTGTTTACGTCGTAAGAGTCGTGGCGAAGGATCACTTTCAACATAGAAGCTGATAACATTCAAATTATCGAGCCTAGCCTAACAGGTCCTATCAAGGCTTGCACATGAAACGATTACAGGAAGCTATGGGTACTATACTCCACGATTCTTGGTCAATAATAACGATTACACAAAATGTGACTATAACATTCAGTGTAGGTATATATTATTCTTGTACACCAAGAATATAGTAAGGGCCCTGAACATTATGTAGGTATAACTAGGATCTGCAACACAACAGTAAGTAGGTACCTATAACATATAACAATGTAGGTAATAAGGTTTATTTCAGCAACTACCGGATATGAGTTGTCGTGAATATACATATGTCTACGTCTACATAATAGGAGAAATCTACGATACAGATAACATTAATATATTTGACTAAATGGTATTGCATAGACAAAATTTTGTACCTAGCTACAAAATAGCAGGACGGGCATATTTGTCTAACTTTGTCGAGACGATTGTTTTGACTTTAGCCCGAAAAACACAAATAACAAACGAACTTATCAGTTCGTAATAAAGTTCAAAAACAATATTCATAAGTAAACTTAGATATGCTCATGATTTCAACAATTATATTCTTCAAAAAAATACAATAATTTCGACAGCGTGGTGCGACATCTATTACGCGGGCTTGGAGTCTTCGCTTGCCTGTTCAGCATTAAATCTTCGAATTCTCGCTAAATGCCTTTTGGCGATCTGGATGCGGTGGAGCAGCATCGTCCGCTCCCAGCTCCATACAGCCCAACGCTGTTAAATATTTCTTTTATTAGCTATTAGGCACATTTCATGAAGAGATGGCGCACTCCGTATTCGAAATGGAAAGCTGCAAAGCCTCAAATATATGCACGTCTATTTTTTACGTACACAGAGATCGTTTTATCGAATCCATAACTTCAGTTATGGTATTCTTCTCCTTGAACTACTCCTCTCGGTAGATATACATTCCAGTACGGAAGAGTAGTCAAAGCAAGTAAGCGGCGACATTTTGGACAAATTAATAAACAGACGCAGTTGAAGGCGAACGAAGCCTGTACTGTCAGCCCGCAGTCACACTAGGCTATGCCTTAGTATACTCGTAAATTCTAATTAGAAAATCTAATAATTATAATATTATACAGGGTGTAAGCGTCACGGTACCGAATACTGAAATAGTATATTCAGACCATTATTCTGAGTTGAAAATCATTGGAATTTTCTGCCGAAAAATTCTTTTTTTTTTTTGCTTAAAAGTGATATCACAATAAATAAACACAACATTTTACCGAAAAAAATTGTAATAGATACCACATACGGTAAAAAACAGCAATGTAATCAATCATTTAAACATTTTAAGCAATCACCTGGGTCTTGACAGCACCGTACGTTGAAGGTCATTCACCGTACCGCACAAAAAGAACACCAAATGAAACTAATGACTATAAATAATTAATCTCGCATTTTTATGATGAACTGACTTTTGTATAGTGTTCAGTATAAACAGAAAGAGGTCATTGTAAGTTTTTCGCGTAGGTCAAACTTACACGTAGTATAATATACTGGCTATGTTAATTTTTTGCCTGGAACCCAATTCTTTTCCGAAATTAAAAGAACGCTTAGTTACTCCTTATAACATCAGCTATGCCAGTGAAAGTACCGTGAAAATCGGTCCAACCGTTTCGGAAATTAGCTAGAACAAACAAACAGAAAGACGAAAAATTTTAATGTTTGTTTTTTTGGTTCAATTACCATGTAAACAACTATATAATATACATTATTTTATTTATTTGTATGTATAGTTTAAGGTTCAAAAATAAAACATGCAACATCAACGAACCATATTTATTCACGCATCACGGAATAAGTTAAACAACCAACATATAATATTATTATCTCCTTCACAAACCAAAATCTCTACTGTTTGTTACAACACTCCACAATATAGTCGAACCCCTCGTCCCAAACGAGGCACATATTTGGTTTTGTCAAGTAACTGCTAGCGTCTAGTTTAAACCCATTCTGAATCTGATGATTCTTCTGATGATGAATGTTATATGATTCTAACATTCATCAAATAGTTGCCACCCTTTTTTTTTCAAGAAAGAGATAACAATGTATTTTGTTATTTGGATACTCTTGTGAAGTACCGAAGTGTTATACAAAGTTACACGTTTTAAACTGGCTATCATAACTTGCTAGGATTTCTAAATTTTAGCTCAATAACATTCATCTATAAATTAATCAATCAATAAGTCAATTCTTCAACAGCAATAAAAAGGCAATTGTCAAGAGAATATATACAATAGTATATATTTGTAAATATTAGAGACTTTAAAATCAATTTAATACTTATGTACCTAAATGTTACATTTGAGACAATAATAAAATAATCTTATTGCCTTTAAGAAAGAAAGAAAAGGACAGATATATAAAAGTTGACAAAAAAAATACAATAATAAAATACACTACAGTTACTGACAATCCAAGTTTCAGACCATTCTCTATACATAACATTCTCAAAATTCAATACTAAATGCATGAGTGGAAATGTTTTAAACAATTTGAAACTACAGATGTGGAGTTTAGTGACTTGAAGCTATTACCATAGTGCGCTCAATCCAGGCACCTAAAAGCTTGTACAATAATATTATTTACTAATGACCATATAATTTTAAAATAATAGGAACCAGTCTTAACAAGTCACTAACAAGCCACGCGAAAAGCTAAACAAGTCAGCATATAATGATAAAACAATATATAACCGCCAACACCAATGTACCAAAACCAACAACCAATATTTCGAATAAGACTCTAATTCCTGGTTTGGAATATACCTAACAACATTTATCCAATATCATTATTGATACAGAAGTACATTGCTTTTTTATATAAATTTAAAACTAAAATAATAGTTTTTTACTTAACTCAATCATAAAATTTGTTAAAAATTAGAGAGTCACCCATGGTACAACACTAGACAGATAAGTAAGATGATTTGCTGAAACGTTGGTACTTGGATGTTGGCGGTTGGGCGCATGGCTGTGTGTGGTGCGGTCGCGCGTCCGACCCGCCGTCAGCGTCAGTTGTCATCCTCGTCATTCTCAAACATCTCGTTGTATTCGCGCGAATGTTCGAAATCTTTGAGGTCCTGAACAAAAGAGATGATACTATGAGAATGAATAAGAATACAACTTGGACATCGACTACAGAAGCAGGTGAAAATGCAAAGTACTACACACACTAAGTGTGTAAGTAGAGCGGACAATAATTACAAATTCTAAAGACGATGGTAAATCGTAAAAAAAAATCTAATTTAATTTCCATACTAGTTGTAACAGACATTTATGCCATATTTAAATATTTATATTTTATATGCACGTCACTGTTACTATTTTCAAGTACCTACATCTATTTACTAAAACTAATCGAATATCAAAAACGGGTCAGAATTAGAAAACATAATCTAAACGTGGGACTTAATACTGAAACATGGGGTAAACTGTCTAGAAACAGATCGGAATGTTCTCGGTCCAAAACTGTATGACGAAACTTTGTCATACAATAACATTAACCGGAGTTAACGCGATGGTGGCTACAGGCTGACTGCCGTTTGGGGCACAGGGCTGGCCTGCGACAATTGTCAGTGAAACCTCGTCGAAACGTCGATCAGTTCATATGCTCATATGTAGCGTTAATTAATGTATAGACAGACTCGTGTAACAGGGGACTCGAAGTTTAAGTTGTTAAAACCTTGTAAATCATTAAGACTGTCAGAATTCGTATTCTGACGGTCTTGTTGATTTACAAGGTTCTAATAACCTTAGTTAGAAACTAAGTTTGGCGTACAAGGCTTGGAAACTTTTTTAATTTTGTTTGAAATCCTGCGATTACTGGTTAAAATCTGGAGCTTAATTTCTAAATAAATATATTGTAATAGATAAATAAAATGTGACAGTAATTTCCCTTTAGATTTTTAACAACTTTATATGAATAGGGTTGTCACTAACTATATAATTTACTACCATATGCGCAAATTATCGTTTATTACTATTTTAGTGGTTTGAATGGCGAATAAAACATATTTGTGGCAAAACTAACAAGTTTAAAATTTTGCAGCAACAAGGATTGGTGTGTCCATAGTGTGTAATGTATAATCTTAAAATACTCAATTAAAAAGAAGGCCAGATTTTACTTATGTTATGATCAAACTAAGAGTATGTTAGGACTTAATTGTAGGAACACAGTAGTAATAAGGACTTAAAAACATAAGTAGGAAAATAAGTAATGCAATCATGCTACCTAATTCAGCAAATGTCTTTGTTATACTTTACTCCACATGTGCTAAGTCTCAATCCAGTAAATCCTTATTAAGTCTCTTAAGTCTCTTTACACTTCCTAACGGAAAAATTGCGAAGTATTGTTTTTCAAACTACACTTTCGCATTTTCAATTGGACCTTAAGTCAGGTCAATCGGAGTAGTAGACATTTAGGGAATTAGACATTCGGGGAAATAGACATTATGAAACAAACTCTGTTAAAATGTATTAAAGCAATAAAGGTGTCAATTGTTTATAAGTTTACTTTGCTTATTAAAAAATACTCTGACTCCAGGTGTGTAAGGCCTTCCAAAGTAGAAGCACTCATATAGATGGACCGATTTAAGCAAAAATGATCAAATCTGAGTCTTTGATATGTTAAAATATACCTTATTCGGAGTGCATAGGTCACAAAATCTCAAAATTTTCGAGGTTGTGGATTTGATCTTTTTTGCTTAAATCGGTCCCAGATAAGATCGACGGACGCGCTGAACGACATTCAGCAGTCAGTCGCAGTTCGGTGATATATTTCCGATCCAGTTACGTTTGGTGTTAATAATGGTTATTTATTTAATCTTAGGAAGACCAACAGCAGATAATAACAAGCTAACGATGCGTAATATATAATAGACAGCCAATTATAGGTCTCCACGCTTAGCTATTGTATATAAGACAATGCGTGAACACTGTGAGTTACACTGTTTAACTAGGTAATAAGGATGTAAATTTGTTATTGTTGATTACGTGTTTGAATCAAGACTGAGCATCCGCCTCACTGAATCGGGTTTCGAATTGAATACGTCTAAGTTGTGTATTTTGGTTTGTTCATTTAGCGTTTTGCCCGCTCGCCAGAGAAACGCGTTTTGACGATAATTTGTGGATGCTTAGGGAAGATGAATAGGGGTGTAATGTCTTACACTTTTAGACGGCACATTAAAATTAATTTTATTTAGAAGGTCAGGGCAGTCGATCGAACCGGATATTATCTTTATTAGGTAAGTTACATCGGCTATTACGCGGCGATTAGTTAAGGGAAGAATATGGAATCTGTTGCAAACCTATAACCCTAGTTACAGGCTCTGCCTAGTTTGAGATCAGACGGCCGTGTGTGGAATGTGTGACGTTGTTATTATTATACACGAACTTTGCGTGACTCTAGCATGCAGTTACAAAAATAATTTTTGAAAAAAAAATATCCGTTTAAAAGTTATAACCGTTTGAATTTACAGTTATTGTTCTTATCCCCCGATTCTCATTAAAGCAGGTGGAATGTGTAAAGTTTTAAATAGATTTTAAATTTTTTTAATTTGGAATTTTTCTATGGTCAATTTTCTCCAAAACAATGACTAGTTGTGTAAAGCATGTGTATGTAATACTCAATATTTTTATGTACTAGCAAAACTGTTTACTGACACAATTTTAAATCCATTGTTTAAGATTATATCAGACCTTAATCGCGTATTATATTCGATTTTACTACCAATAATTTACTAACAATGTCGAACTAACCAATAAATCTGCAACTGAACCTTTATTGCTTAAACACTGATATGACTAGTATTTTCTTATTTACCTGGAACATTCCATTGGCGACAGCATATCCCGTCATGGCTATCGCAGCGAATAAAGCCGCTAAAATCTTGTTGCGGGTCTGGTTTGGGAAGTTGGCTGCCTCGCGTTCTGACTGTGTACCCGTTGACTGTTTCTTTGCATTTTGTTTGTTGTACTCTGAAGAAGAATATGAGTAGAAGAAGACTACTGTAAGGTTTTAGTCTTTATAATTAATTTTATTACGGCAATACTACTTGCGAATAGGGTTATTGAAAGTAACATTGTCAGTGCTTCACTCAATCACTTATGACGCCATTACTTTTTCAGGCCGTTTTGTTCAAAGTGGAGGGGTAGTACGTGAATAATAATTCTGTTTATATGGTACTGATGAAACCTAAGTCAAAACAAAATGCCATGATGCTCAAATGGTCATGTATACGAGTATGTGGGATGATTTGAGAATTGTTTGCCTTGGGATGTGAGAATGGCTACAACTGTTTTGCAAGTAATCTAAACTAATAATCACTAAAAGCATAAAATTTGTAACATTATCATAGTAGTCTTAACATAGTAATTTTAAAAATGATTATAGTCTATGGTTTTAGACTTACCATCTGTAACATGCCTAAAGTTTTTCTGGTTAATTCTGGCAACAAATCTTGTCAGATTAGCAATGCCTTTGACAAAGTTAGATAGTGTGGGGTTGGGGAAGGGTGCTTTGACGAGTGGCGCTAAGTATGCAAAGACCGTTGCGTCAAATGAGGATGGACGGTTTCCAAAGAAGTATTCACTTTCACCCAGCCTATCTGATAGGGTTTTAAGGCACTTCTCTGCTTCACTGTACAACTGAAATAAAAATTAATGAAATTATTAAAATCAGTCATACTTATCATGTACACACTAATTTGTATTGTATACACATCACTAGTTAGAATTTACGTTATTATAGTTAGAATATAAGCCAAAAAAGAAAATGGTTTATTCAGTCAGTATACTAAATTAAAAGTCAGTATTAAAAAGTAGAAGGTCTTCACCCGAAGAGGGGTCCCGATGGCATGTATATTGGTTTAACAATATCCACACCCATTACTACTCAAATGACTGTACATGCCAATGGAATAATAAAGGCTTTTATTTTATTTTATTATATTATATTTTAATTATTATTAAAAAGTTATGTGTCACATATACCCATGGGCGTAGCCCAGGTTAATATATATTTTTTTATCAGCCCTAGGTTTTACTACATAAGCATACAAAAGCTACGGGAAAGCAGCTATGCATGTACCCCGAGTATGCAGAACAGGTTTTTGGCCATGCATTGACATTTTTACCTGTATTATATTTTTACCATTATAGTAGTAAAAGAATGCTTACAGTTCTTTCAATTTCCCTTAAATCTGTATGTTCTCCATACAAGGCATCAATCATTTCCTTAGCTGCATTTTGATATCTTGATGGGTAGTAAAAATTAAATGGAATAGATAGAGCTTTGGCATATGTTGGTCTCGTTAGATCACAGTAATTTTTCTCATCCACCCACCATGCATATTGGTATGCTGGATATAACTTTTCGCCTAAATATTGAGTAAATGCACTTGCTTCAGCTGATTGTTTTGTATTCAAGTGAACATCTGTACTGTAATGCTGCCAAAGAAAAGTGGTTTACATAAAACCCAGATTAGGTAACAAATTAAAATGAAAGATATTTATAAAATAACTATAAATTAATTATAGGTATAAAATATTAACGTAACGAACTAAAAAGATTAACATACCAACGATTTCAAATGTTCTACAACTTCTTCGAAATTTGTGAGCAATTTGCGGCCGTCCTTCATAACGGGCAGTCTACCTTTTGGTGTAAAAAATGGATTGTTTGCTTCTCGTACTCTCACTGGTACTCCAATAAATTTCATATATGTCTATGGAGACAGCAAAAACAAAATTACGAAAATATACCGGCACAAGTTATTGTTTGAGGTTATTATAAAAAATACTCACTAAAACTTTAAGGCATTCTAAATCAACGGACGCGAGTCCCCATTCTCCTCGCCAAATATCCAATTCTATACTAGCCATGACTTAGTGAGATGTTTTACAAATAATTCTATCAATTTTTCTAACATTGATCAAATGACATGACAGCTAACTGCTGCTTTTAATTTTGTTCTCAGGGTTGCCATAACATGATAGTTGTTTAGTCGATTACAAAAATTAAAAATAAAGCACAATACAGCAGAAACACAGAACCTTATTAAAATATTTACGTATTGCTTTAAAATACAAAATATTTGAGTATATTAAACAAAACGAAATACAACAATTTTATAATTTTTTTTAACAAATGAGTAGGTGGATTAAATAGTAATTTTCCTATGGTAACATCAATTGTTACTTGTCACTCATCATGACCAAAAGGAGTTGGCCGGTAAGTTGAAGTGAGTGATTTTGATACTTTTGGACTTTTTTCAAGATGGACGAATGGACGTCCATTTTTTACGTTTTTGTTATATACTTGTATAATTATAAAACACTTGACATTGGCGGAACACCTACGATGACTCTTCGCGTGGGATAGATTCCATAAGAAATAATATAAATACATATAAATATTTGAGCCTTTTATTATTCTCATATAATTTTTACTTCTTTACTGTACGGCGAATCATAGGTGAAGGCACAGGGAAGGGAAAGAAGTAAATCGATTTAAACAGTTTAGATTTAGAGTTGGTTAGTTTTAAAGTAAAAGAATTCTAACAGTAATGAAACTTTTATAAATTCTTCTACAAGATATTAACTTCAACTGATGGAGAAAATCTTTGAGATACTAACTGATGATTACTAAAGTATAAAAAATATGACTAAGTTATGTCTTCAATAACCTGTTTTTTTTATTTTTCAGTCTTATACTTAAGAAATTGGTTTTGAATATGTTAAACGCCAATCAAAAACTACAATTATTATGGAGCGGAAAGACATTAAACTATAAAGATATATATTTGGACAACAAAGATATATACAGATATTTGTAGCGTACGAATAAAAACTGTGAATATGAAGAGAATAATAAATTGGATAAGATTTATTAAGATAAGACATACGTTCATAGTTCATGTTCTGTTAACAAGTGCTGGTAAATCAAAGACGTGGCAGGTTCATCAAAAAGTACTTTATTTGGATTTGCAGCTGGATCACTATGTAGCTATAACATGTGTTCATTCCACATTCTACATTCCAAAATTTGGAGTTGGAATATTATTTTATCATACTACAAGCGCGAAAACTGTAAACACTGATGGAGAAAAGGGTTTCGTACCTAATTGTAGTCTGGTGAAAATTATCTTAGTTCATATCAATGAATTCAGATAATTTTACAACATGAGTAACAAAGAATCCTTTTCTCATGTTTCAAGACCTTCGCTAATTGTTATGGATACCGCTAGCTGTCATTCTGTACAGATTAACAAACTATACACCCAAGCTAATCGTATCACTGATATAAAAGAATTTATTCACTACGATGATAATTTTCGTCAACTACTTGTAGCAATGAAAGAAAAAAAACGTCCTCCCGTATATGACATAGATAAAGTATTGAAATTGCATGGTCATGAAAGTTTAAGGCTCTCTAATCATTGCACATTTAATCTGATCACATAAATAAGCCTGGAAGTGACATTAAATCATTAACAAAAGAAGTTTTCTCTCAAATTGGAGCATAGGAATTGCGAAAATGTTGGCAACAAATAGCATTAAAAATAATAATAATTTATACGTACAATAAAACCGTTGCCCCAGCATATCCATCCCAGAAATAAGCTGTGTTTTTACACATCGAAATCATAGCGTGGTGTAATTTTTCCACCAACGCCATCTTCAGTTCTAATTTCTAATTTGGGATCCCGCGTTTTACGCGATCTAATAAATCCGTTTGACCATAAAAGTATAAGAAATTTCGGCTAATTGTAGAATAGTATGGGATAGTGCATGAACTTTTTACCCATAATAAAAAGCGTGTTGGCACAGCTAGTAATAATATCAAAATATAAAATGTTCAGAAATCAACTATATTACATTACTTATTGATAAATACTAAATACTTACATACAAAAAAAAGTGCGTGTCAAGATTGGTTAATCCCATTTCCCTGGTATGTCACACTTTGAATTTTGATTTTCCTATTTGCTATGAGAATTTGGTAGATATATGACAGTTTTGATTGGAGCATTTTACCGTAGTGAAAAGATATGAAAGGAAAATATTTACTTTGACTGTAGGCAAATTTAATATTTTTTCAGTTTGTTAGTTATTATATTTACATTAATTATAAATTCGACAAAATTTAATCGTAGTATAATGAAAAGTATACCTTAGCAGAGACTACGTTGTTTTAGATACCATCCTTATGTATATTTTTGGTATCTAAGAGAGAATATTTATAGTTTAGTGGAACTAAAATAACAGAACTGAATAAATAAAATGAATGAATAAAAAATAAGAAATAATTCCACTATCCACCTCCTGGTTTAATCATCAGACCATCAGCCCAATCTGTTGAACTCATCAAAATGAATCCTATGAGCCCAAACTTTCTTTGCTTTCACTTTGCTCTTTAGTTCAGAATTTCTAAACTTGAGAAAGTAAGTTTAAATTTGTATAAATAGTACATTAGACATCGTCCTTACAAAATAAGATAATAAGATAATTGTTAAATAAGTAGTTGTTGAAGTTGTTTGTTGACAAGTTTTTGTCCACAAACAACTTCATTACTCTTCAAATAGTATTGTATACTTTGTATAATCGGGGATATGGCCCATTTCCTGGACCATCTACGTCCGGCCTTAACAATTTTGTTTTTGTGACTATTTCCGATATTAATTAAGATATTTAAACTACGTAGTATCTAATTTATTGATTTCAATTTTTTATTGTCTTGTTCTACTAATATTAAACACATTTTTACCCTCCACTACTAAATATTTTGAAATACCCATTTTCACCCAGTAAAATGAATGATAATGTGTAATAACCGGGTTAAAACTAAAATCACCCGGTTTTAACCTTGTTTACAAATGAGTTTTTACCCACTACCCATCTTTAGAAATGGGTTATCGAAACTACCGATCTATATTGCAACTATAAATATATTTCATACACTATACCTAAAATTTTTTAGATAAAAATTCATTTACTTTCAATTAAAGAATATTCCACAAACTGTTATATGAAAAATGAATCAACTCTGCAATACTCAATGTAAGTTGCTGTATATTAAAAGGTGGAGGCTCGAAGTTTTATAATGATATATGTTGTTACGGAAATGTGTAAGACTCGTATATAGTAGTTTCGATCTTATTTCCGTTCTTGATTTCAATCATCTTTCTTTAGATAACTTCCAAACCTCTTAGAATGTCCTGTAGGTCCTGCCCATTATTTCAAATAAATACGAGTTCCTAAATCAAAAACATTCCAAAAATCTAAATTCGACGAAACACGAAAAAAAGAAATCGTCTATCGGTCTAACGAGAGCGAATGTACGTAATGAGTGGTAACTAATGGCAACACTGATGTCAGCGAATTCCGTAGTTTTGATAAATACCACAGAGTACATTTATATACCTATATGAAAATAAATACAAAATAAACAGCTGTCTGTTATTATTAGACTATTATTATTATTATCTCGCCTGCAAGCTTGTAGAAAGTTGTTGTCATTGAATCGTTAATTATTTTTCGATATCGCACCAGATAAAGTGCTTACGGTTTTGAAAGAGTAATTCAAAAGAACAATTGAAGTGAACTGCATTAAACGAAGAAATATTTAGTTTTAGAAATATTACTGTCTCAGAAGCAGAGCCGGCGGTTTCATTAAAATGTCGTTCCAGTGGACATTTATTGCAACATACCTTTATTTCGAAATTGCGATAGTCATAATCATGATACTACCAATATTTAGTCCCAGAAGATGGAACCAGTTCTTCAAATCACGATTATTTGCATTGTTCCAACAACATGCTGCAACTTACTTCTATGTGTTATTGGGAGTCCTAAGTCTGTTCCTGATGGATGCTATTCGTGAAATCAGAAAGTATTCGCATAATGTAGACGGCATAACGCACACGCACCTTTCAAGCGAAATAAAAGGAAATGTGAAACTTTTCAGAGCACAAAGGAACTTCTACATCACAGGTTTTGCTATATTTTTAGCTTTCGTAATACGTAGACTCGTCAAAATGCTTATAATTCAAGATGAATTAAGCATCAAGGCCGAAAAGATAATAAAAGAGGCTGAAGCTACTGTAAATCTTGCAAAAACCACCATATTAGCAAACACTTTGAATGCCTCAGGACAAAACTATGATGATATCAAAGAAAAATTGGAGCTAACAGAGGATTTGCTAAAAGCAGAGCAGAGTAGGATTAAAGAATTAGAAGAGGAAATTCTGAAGTGGCGATCTAAGTATGAAGAAGCCACTGCTACAGCTAGCGTAGGTAAAGGTGATGAGTAACAATATATTTTTGTTGAGTAAGAATGAATACTGAGGTTTAAATGTTGTCTAAAATGTGTTGACAGAAAATATTAATATTTGCCTTTTAGGATAGGTCCTAATGTCCCATCTAAATTAGTACCTGGGAGACCAAGCTTCGCTCGGTAGCTTTTTGTAATATAGTAATTTTTTTTAAATATTTTTTTGTAAAATTGCATTTTTACAGGAAATACAACTATGCAGTTGAACTTAAAATGCAAAACTGCATCTGTATACAAAATTTCAACAAAACCGTTATAGCTATTATGAGATACCCGAAATATACCTTCATAAATAAAAATACATACAAGAATTGCTCATTTAAAGTAATAAGGTTTCCCTAGCAGTGTAAAATTTGACAACATTCTAAACCACATTTGGGGAATTAAATGTATAATGTTTCAATTAAATATGATTTTCTCTCTAGAAAAGTGCTATCAGTGCATGTTTGTGAACTGCAGGGTTGAAGGGATGGGTCGCAATGACCTAAGCAATTTCATTTATAAATCATAGAAAATTAAATAAACAGAGAACCCCATAATAATGGTAATCAAGATAGCAGTAAGTCAGGAAGACGTCTCTTTAGACTTACCACTATCTCTATTACCACAGCAGAATACATGAGCGCAATGTTCTAACACTTAACATTGTAAAAAGTATAAATATTAAAATGTAAACATAAAACTAATTACCAAAAATTTTATATTTTTGAAAAAATCTCAGAAATCCTCTGTTTCAAGCTACAAAAAAAAATTAAAAGTAAGAAATATTGTTCAAAATGCATGGAGTATATCGTCGTAATGTATTAACAGAGTTCCCTAATATTATTTAATTTTCGGTGATTTATAAGAGAAATTACTCATACTTTTGACATACATCTTTTATTGTAGTATTAAATTGTAAACACTGTCACAGTATATGTATATACAGTATTGACTCAGCCCTGTCCTTGAAATAATTACCTGAAGCCGGACGGTACATAAACACGCGATAGGGCTGCCCATAATTTCATCTACTTACTTGAGTTTCTTTCTAGTTTTGTGATTGTAAATGAAATGAGTAGTGTTCAATAAAAAATGCGAGTGTTTTTTGATTAGTAAATTTAATAAAAAAATCACTTATAAATTTGAAAAATATTTGTAAGTAGTCGGACGTATTTCTACAACTACTGAGAAATAATTATATATCAATATATTAGCATCATATTAAAGGGAAATGAATCTAGTTTTGTTGGTAAAAAATTTTATATTTTATGCTAACGAAACAAATTTATAGAAAGTTTTTTTTACTCGAGACCTCATAATAAACCTCATTTTAAGTATTATAGATTATCACTATCAAATTTTGAAATAGATTACTTCCATCTATAAACGTCTAGCTATTTGTCAGTATTTTTATCTTCGCTGTAGTATATTTTAGCTGTTACAAAGGTTTTTGTTACCAGTCTGCGGCACATTTCCGTGCGATTCGACGCGCCCCTAAATTTTTTTGCGAAGCATAGACGTTTGAGCGAATAATGATATTTCGTATAATTCAATAATATATGTACGTAGCTAAATACATAAGTAAATAGATAGCTTAGCCTAGGAAACTACTTACTAGTTTTTTTTAACGCGAGTGTGGGTAAATCACTCGTGTGTTACTTTTGTCACCCTATCTACTTATTTATTTATTTATTTATTCAATGGAAAAAGCGAAATACCTACCTATTAAAAAAGAAACAAATTATGTACTAGTAGGTACATAAAAGTTATTTTATAGTGTTACCTTTCGGAGTTTCCAGGTAATTTAAAAAATGTTATCTCTGGGTGTGTTTTTGAAGAATTCAAGCAACCAAAAACAGCACAATATAGTCTAAGTTCTATTTGCCATATTAAGTACTTAAGTATTTGTATTTATTTCAATGAAATACACAAATCGCACGCTTACTGCTTCAAAAACGATCAAACCGTTCGTCACTGCGGAGCATTCGCGATTGTTTGTGTGCCGAGTGTATGTATGTATGTAACTCAAGGCGTGTAGGTATGTCTCGCGATCCGACCGTTTGTATGAAGAAACAATACTGCATATACATATACTGTGACACTGGTTGAGAGTAAATATTTTTTATTCAAAGCTATAACTAACTATGTTATTATTCTTTAATAACAACTTTTATTAACTGACTTTTTAATATTAGAGCTTGATGCCATATCTTCTTAATATTTTTAATGATGTAAGGCCTGTGATTAATATTTATAATACAATTTTGGTGCTTTATGTAATATTACAGATTTAAATAAAGAACAGACATAATCTATGTAATAAAATGCTAGTCTTGTAAAAATAAGAGTAATATTAGTTTTTGTAGCAAAATTATGAGAAAACAACTTGATTATAATCGAAGAATTTTATTGTTGTCTCTTATTCAGTTTTATAATCTATCTTTTATTTTTATATTAATGATTTTTAAGAAAATGAGATTTGGAATAAGTCCTTCAAGTTTAAATATAGAAGTGCAGAAAGCTAAAATGTTTGAACAATATGTTATAAATTAAAAAATTACTTGAAAACAACCACATCAAGCTACATGCATCTAGTAGATTATGTTGATCTGTCATGGTACGGAAAGCCTTTGAACCAAAACATTCAAAATTCAAAAAATTTCGTTCGAAATTCAACCACCAGGCAATCCCTAGTTTATATTGTTAGGTGAAAACAATAGTAGGTAGTAAACATCTCAATAGAAGTAAACCATTAGTAATAAAAACTTGAACTTCTAACAAATTTGGAGGCCACCAAGTGACATATCGGAGCAAGAAATAGCTTGACAATCTTGATACTGAATGATATTGATACATTTACAAAATGATAATGTGCCTATGATAAAGTAAATTTAAATATGTACAATTTTATTTAACTGCCTATGTGTTGCTGAGGTAGCGAATTATTATTTAATTCAGTGGTTGGAGATTCGATTCCTACTCATTGCAAATAATTGTATGCATAAATATGTTTATTTGCATTGATCTGGCTCTTTCTAAGTGTATTTACTTGTGTTCTAGAACCCACTGTACAAGCTATGCTTAATTTGGATCTAGTAAGTGCTGTGTAATATGGGCACTCAACATTAGTGATCTAACTTGTGTGTTGTCATTAGTATAAATCTCCTTCTAGCAGAAAATTTTGCACTATGATAGTTATGCTATTGCTATTTAACTCCACTCGGTTTTCGGCCATATGTGTGAAAATAAACCTAGGCAACACACAGGCATTGGTTTCACCTGACAATATTATTAAATGGCTATCATGCAATTTTATCTTTTATGTATACAAAGTATATTGTCTGTTCTGCATTTTTTTTTTACAATTTGTGAATTAATAAAAATATGAAAAAGTGCCACAGCGTTTGAATGTGTGTCCTCCAAAAATGAAATGCTGTGTTGGTAAGTGCATCAATTGAGTACAGCTCATAGAGCCACAATCTGGCGACGTCGGTAGAAAGAGAAAGAAGACAATTTTAATTGATTTTGTCGTTCTATGTAAGGGAGAGTATCCTTACATAGATTTACGACAAAGTCAATTTTCCAACCGCAAAATATAACTTTGTAATCACAAAAAACTATTTTTTATGTGAAATAACAACAAATTAACGTCTTTCGGATTTTTGCCTTAACTTGGGCTGTCAGACTGCTTCTTACTGAATTTCATGATTCTAAATCAATGGGAAGTACCCTATAGGTTTTGATACTTTATAGGTAGTAATACTAGCTGTTCCCAGCAGTTTCATCCGTTTATCATCATATATTATTTTTCTGAATGAATCTGACACACTGAACATGTCGGATTCGAAAAAGATTTTTTCGAATCCGACATGAAGTTCCAGAGATTAGTGCGTTTAAGCGCTCCTGTACACGATGCCGCCGCCGCGCCGACACCGCTCCGCCACCGCGCCTCTATGCTGTGTATACGTTCGCGACCGCACCGCCACCGCGCCGCCGCCGCACCGCCACCGCGTCCGCGCCGCTTGATTTTACCATACCACTATACAGTTGTTAGTAATACATTGCTAGCTGCGAAGAGCATACGCGTAGTACTCGCACGGATATGTCCAACTTAACGAATAAAAAGAAGTTAGTGTTGGCTTACTACATGTACAGAAAATGGCAAAATGAACGTCGTAAGTCCATTAGAAAGTTGTGGGTACATCCTATTCTAATGCGACGGGAGCAATATGGTGAATTTCACACACTTTACGAAGATCTACGAAAAGATGAGGGCAAATTTTGTGATTATCTGCGGATGAATTACAAGACATTCGACAAATTATTAGATTTATTAAAAAATAAACTGCAACACAAAAATACAAATATGCGAGCAAGTATATCTCCAA
Organism: Euplagia quadripunctaria; assembly: GCA_963859945.1. Lineage (NCBI taxonomy): Eukaryota > Metazoa > Arthropoda > Insecta > Lepidoptera > Erebidae > Euplagia > Euplagia quadripunctaria. The sequence continues at coordinate 19,835,548 of OY982576.1, forward strand.
CGGAAAGATTGGTTGTCACATTGAGGTAAGTTATCATGAAATTACTTTTTAATTTGTTTGATTCAATGAAGAAAAATCAAAATCATTTAGGATTGAATTTGCCGGACTTGCAATGCTTTGTAAAGAATCCTCTTCAATACTATAAGTAGATGCCTGAGATTGATTCCTCGAACTTGGTCCAGCAGCAGTACTATAACCATAGCTAGCCGGAGAAGCTATTACTTCAGGTGTCCGTGAATGATGTGGTGCGCTATAATTATTTTTATATTTAATGTTTCTTATGATATTTAATACTTGATACTGAAATTCAACAATATCTTTATCTTTAAAGAGTTCCACGGAAGGGGCTATTCCTTTAAAAAAAGACATCACCCTATTGTCTTCTTCTTTTTCTAAATTTTCCATAAACTTCATCATTTTCTTATCTACAGGATTAATTTCCTCTTTGTTTTTTCTTTTTTTGGGAACAGCATCTTCAGATATACTTTTTTCTTTCGGCATATTTGATCCTGATACACGTGGGAATTGGGTATTTTTTTTTAGAAAATTTAAATTATCGTAATATTGATATTTATAAATTGGTTTTGCACCCGATCCAGATTTCGTTTCACGCATCTTTTTGTCGCATTTCATCCACGCATCTCTAAGGTTTTTCCATTTCTGGGCCATTAGTTTACCTGAAATAATTATTAATTATATTTACTTTATATTTTGCAGGTACTTAGCAACAGGAACTTCATTAGCAGATCTTGAATATCGATTTAGGATAGGAAAAAAACTTTAAGCGTAATTATAAGAGAAGTGTGTTCTCTAGTATGGTCTGAACTTTGCGCAAAATATATGCAAATGCCATGTATGAACGATTGGCTTGAAATAGCAAATAAATTTAAGGATGCTGCAAATTTTCCTCATTGTGTTGGTGCTGTAGATGGGAAGCATATAAGAGTAGTTAAACCAAACAAAAGTGGATCGATGTTTTTGAACTACAAACATTACTTCTCCATTGTGTTGATGGCAGTCGCCGATAGTGACTACAACTTTATTTATATAAACGTCGGTGCTTATGGGAAGGATTGTGACTCAGGCGTTTTTAAAGAAACTTCTTTTTGGCATAACATGGTTAATAATACATTAAACTTGCCACAGCCTGCACCTTTACCCAACACTAACATTGTTTTACCATATGTATTTGTAGGCGATGAAGCCTTTGCACTACACCAGAACTTACTGCGCCCATATAATAGTCAACAACTTGATGCAGAAAAATCAGTTTTTAACTATCGTTTAACAAGAGCGAGACGATATGTTGAATGTACCTTTGGCATACTAGCTAATAAGTGGCGAATTTTTCATCGACCTTTAAATGTGTCGTTGGATTTAAGTGTTGATATTGTAAAAGCATACTGTTTATTACAAAACTTTATACACAAAGAAGAGGGTACGAGGATGGCATCTATTAACGGGTGTGGTGAATTACAGGAACTTCTGCCATTAGGTCCAGTAGAAATAGTTCCTACAACAGCTAAGGATATACGTGATAAATATAAAGAGTATTTTAATACCGAACATGGAAGTGTACCATGGCAATATAATTATTGTTAAGATGGAACACGCGTTAATAAAATGTTATAAAAATTACACTTACCGTATTTATTTTTCTCTGTATCGGGTAGATCCCCAAAGTTCTCGTTCATTATATGACAGATCTCAAACCAAGCTTTTAAATTTTTACGCTTGTCTTTATATATTTCTAAACTTTTGTCCCATAACACTTCTCTTTCCTCCACTAAAGTAATAAACGTTTCGTAATCAAAATTATCCATGATAGGTTACTAAAAATTAAGTGCATACATGCGCATACGTTGGCGGCCGGTAATGGAATAAGCAAAGTCAAACAGTGGCGAATGGCGGCGCTGTGGCGGTGCGGCGGCGGCGCGGGGGCGGTGCGGTCGCGAACGTATACACAGCATAGAGGCGCGGTGGCGGCGCGGTGTCGGCGCGGCGGCGGCATCGTGTACAGGAGCGCTAAAGAAACAAACAACCTAACATAAACTTTCAGCTTTATTATATTAGTATAGATAATGCACGCAGCTATCCGTATCATTTTAATTGAATAAGATTTCACGTTATAAAAGTGCTTTATTCACACACAAAACGTTAGTAGCCACTAGTATACTGTTACTGAATACCTTTTTTAATTTGATGATTAATAGTGAATATTGTTTGTGTTCTATTGAACGTTTTTTTTTATAATATTTGTCTTTAAATGACCGGAATAAATAAAAATAAATAAACATATACTAATTTAATCTAATAATCAATCAGTAAAAAATGAAAACCACTGAAAATGTTGTATTATTTAAACGCTGTCATTTCGGCGCATTTTTTATGTAACGTGTAGTGACCATAACGTCTTTATTGATTCATAAAATCTACTTAGTAGGTATTATTCAAAATCACAGAAAATATTATTTAAAATATTGTATTGTGGAGTCACGTGCTTATTCCCGTTATATCCATTACAAAACAATCAAATTATTGTTATTGATCTGCGAAAGTTAAACAGTTATAGGGTTGTAAGCTAAGAGCAATTATTTCTCTTTGGTTGTAATTTATAATTTGCAAAGGTATTTTTGAACATATTGCGTATTTGGCAGTTAGATTGAGTTCCTGCAAACTCAATTATAGTAAAATCATGAAGTAAAACTAATAAATAGAGGTAAAATTAAATATTTTCTGGATTAGGAAACTCAAATTTGCAGACTACCCAAGATTGGAAGCAAACAACTTCTCGATATAACAGTAAGTGACCCAAGAACATGCTATTGCGCGTAGGGCCCAGACCATCCACTTCTAGAATTAGCGTAGGTATTTGATATTCTGACACCGACGACTTCGGTGCAACGCACATTATAAATTTAAAATCTGGAATGAGAGAGAATATAAAGACCAACCAATACACCTCTGACGAGGTCATGACTTATCACAGTCCTCTTTGTGGGGAGTAGGTCCTAGCACTTCTAGATGAAATCAATATCTAGGAGTTCTAACACCTACTGTCAAGGCTGTGTTTTAGCACCTACATTGTTCGGCAGTGTATTTTACGAAGTTCTTAACCACTGACGCAAAAATGAGGGGTGTTATAAGTTTAACATGTGTATTTGTGTGTCTGTCTGTAGTATCATAGCTCCTATGATGGACCGATTTTGATTCACTTAAACAACGCCGGTAAACAAGTTTTCACTTTTTGAAGTGAAAATTTGTTTACCGGCGTATGGCACTTTTTGAGATGGGTAAAAAATGTTAAACTTCGGTCAGGGACACGTGACCCTGATCGAAAATGTATGGGAATAAGGTCCGAGTGTCATATATTTAAAAAAAAATATTTTTATGACGAGTTTCTTATATTTACATGTACAGCGTTAGAAAGACATGGAGAGGGGGGGAGAGGGGGGGAGAGAGGGTGAGCGAGTGAATGAGTGAGTAGTCGTGAGTCAGTCGGTCCGTCGGTCAGTCAGAGGGCGCTAATCTAAACATTGAGTTCCGTCAGCTCTTTATTAATTAATGTCACCACACCTGTTAATGTGACGTTTTAAGTTCGTAGTATCGTTTAAGTTTGCACTTCTGTCGGCAGTCCCATGACTGCCTCTTTTTTTTGTTTGAAAAGTGACTTGGTCAAAGATGCTCTTAGCTATAATTTAAGAAAATGTGTTAAGCCGTTCGAAGATCATCAGAACTTTTCTAATCGTCAAAAGAATTTTTTGAGCGGTTTTTAAATTTTAACTTGTTATATTTTTATGTAAGTACTAAAAGATAAGATTCAGTTAGATTGATTAGATTGTGGTTAGATTAGGTACCAATTAAATATTCAAGAATGTAAGCGAGTACATATCAGATACCTAGTATTTGCTGTCTAGACTTGATACGGCCATCACGGCGGTCGAAAAGAAGAAGAAAGGATATGCCCTTGTTTGCGATATCAGTAATTATGAAGCAACTCCAGTAATTATGAAGATATAACTAGAAGACAGGTTTTTAAACTACCTCTTATTAAGATTAATACTGCCTATACCAGGCGGTTCTGGGCCTTTATGAAGCCATTTGCCTACATTTAAATTGTTCATGTTACCTTGTGTTATGTAATGTGTAACTGTTTGTTATTCTAAATAAATAAATAAAATAAAATTTGTGTACAATAAAATTAACAAGACATTCACATTCTTTAGTCAACATATCGTTACGCATAGCTAAATAGTCGTAAGAGATAAATTACTTACCTAGATATATAATGTCACGGAAAGCTTTTTGAAAACCTTAACTTGATGTTTAATTTCTTTAAATTAAATCTTTAAATTCTATTTATATATCGCTGTACTAAACTACATTTTGTATTAATTATAATCATAATTTTTATTCAAATGATTTAAAAGTTTTGATACTATCGTTATGTTTTAGTGGGAAATTTTTTAATTTAAAGTATTTTTGCGTGACAGGCTTCGCATAGTGTTCATGGCTAAGTGGTAACCGGGTAGGTTAGCACATTACAAGGTTTAATATTACTAGCCAGGTCAGTCTTAGGATGGATGACCATTCTTAACACATTGAGTGCCTCGGAGAGCACGATAAGCAGTCGTCCTGGTTGCCACATGGTAAGTATTGGTAATAAAAACACTTATTATATTGTTTCCAGTTACACAAATAGCATGCAAATAAAAATCTAATAACAAAAAATATATTTGTCTCTTTTTAACTCGTAATACTTACTTGGATGGATCAGCTACAAGTTTAGCCGTCGGCTGCCAACCGTCCGCCGGTTGTTGCGGACCATCACCAACCGCTTCTGGTCCATCTCCTGCTGCCACTGTCCCCTAGTCCGAACGCATTCCGTGTCCTCTTTCGGTAAAATCGGCATCATCTAATCCCACTGACACCAATTTGTTACGAGCCAGAGTTAGGGATTAGACAGGTATACCAGTTCATAACGAAATTGACACAAGTTATTTAAATAATTAGCAATTACAATTAGAAGTACTTCTCATTATTTCCACTCACTATTTACTTGTACTATTCGCTACACTTCGCACTTGTTGCTCGTAGTATCGCTCAATTAGAACTGAATCAATACTGCAATGCAACTGCCTTTTGTACTCTAAAAGTTATCTCATAGAGAGTTTGTAAAATTTCTCGAAAACTTGAAACCCCTCTGAAAACTTTCTAGAACATTGTGGGATATTCTTTAAATAGACTAGAATTAGTTCTGTTAATTGTCAAAAGATGGCGTACGTCTCGGTTTAGGTAATCGTCACCCTCTACGACTTCCTCTACTGGTCAATAAATGGCACCCTCGAGTCAATTTAGACTTTCGTAACATTATAAAGAACAAATATCCAAAAAAAAGAAAAAGGTTTTGTGAAATTATAACAAATAAATATCTTTATCAAGCATTTTTTAATTTATTTTAAACCATTTAATGCAACATTAACATTTGTGTGGTTGTGTAAACAACAGCATAACAGAATAGGAGGTATGCGGATTGCATCGCATACCACCTATGTTATATATATTTTTATTTAAAGCCTATTATATAGGTCACAGCATGCATGTCAGGCAATTCAGAGGTATGTAATATTTCGTGACCGCGTTAATTCCCGTTCCTAACCCACACTCAGTACACACCAAGTATACATAGTGTGTATGTGTCGAATTCACCCTGAATATACACCGAGAATTTTTTAAAGTCCCGTGAGTTGGAATTTTTAAAAGTCCAAAAGTTGAAATTTTTTATAAGTGACCAATAAGACCAAACCAGCGTATACGTATACCAGTTAAATATACCGCCGAAAAGCCAAAAGAACGAAGAACGCCTGGGGACCGCTTTTTCGTCGGGATCGCCAATGTTGAAGACGGGTCTTCATGGTGAGGCTGTAATAAAAATGCAGTATGACAGTGACTGGCTTGATATAATGGTAAATTTGAGTATTACATTAATTAAGTACTTAGAAACGCATGCTCGTCTAGTTCGTCTTGAGGTATTTTGGTGAACGTGCGTGCGTTTATCGGCGCTGGCTAGCGGCCACTGCGGCCAGTAAGTGTGCACCTGAGGCCGTGTGCGCTCCCCTCTCGTCTCTTCCGTCCCCGCGGCGCCCCGCGGAGTAGTGATGTGATTCGCAACAGTAGGTAGGTAGTGAAAACTACGTGTGTGTTTAACACTTATGAAATACTTTTCGGTCTACGTTAGTATTTGTAAGCCTCTAAAAATTTTTCCTAATTGAGACTTTGAAAAAAAATTTGAGTGTAAACTCGGTGTAAACTTGCGGCATATGATTCGAATTCACACCGAGTATATTGGGTGTATTTTTATTCTATACTCAGTGTGTGATCAATAAACACCAAATATACCTATCGTATTCTCCTTAGTATACACCAATTTAGTGTACCGAGTATATACTGTGTATCCGGTGTATACGGGTCTGCTAGTGGTGTGAATGCATAATCCAATTATTTTATTGTTACTGTACTAATATCGATCGATATAAAATCATTAGAACACTATTTCCACAACAAATAGGTATTTACTGATTTTATATTTCTCAAATAGGAGTTCCGCCATATTTGGGAAATTTAAAGCTTCAGGTCCCGTGACTATATTTCCTATCTACGCTTCTTCTTTTATCTATGGTAGAAACTGTTTTCTTTGACATATGCTGATGCCGCTGATGCCAAGTTGATGCAGTTATCTGTCATGTATGACACATATCATGTATGTCATTGATATCTTTGATGTACTTGTAAAGCAAAATATTGTGAGAGATCGATTAATTTATTATCGTATTAACATTCATGCTGTTTTACCCCTGCCAACCATTAAGTAAATTAAACGGTGCTGTAATAATATGATTGTATAAACTCAATAGTATATGGTGATTAGGGACCCGTTATAAAGGGTACCGTTACGTATTATTTATGAATGTAAGAATTTTCAACAGAGTTAACCACCAGGTAGGTGTTTTAATTGATTAGTTATAAACAATAAACAAATATTTCCTCCTTCATATAGTATATGAAACTATAAAAAATAAGTAATGCATTCGTTTTATATAGAATTAGCTTTGCCTCGCGGTTTCACTCCCGTAAGTCCCGATCCGGTTTGACCATCGGAATAAAAAGTACCCTATGTGTTAATCCAGGTCTCCAGCTATCTACATACCAAGTTTCATCGCAATTGGTTCAGTAGTTTTTGTGTGAAAGAGTAACAAACATCCATACATCCATGCATTCTCACAAACTTTCATGTTTACAATATTAGTAGGATTAGTAGGGCTAGCTTTTGCCTGCGGCTTCACTCGCGTAATAGTACTTGTTTCCTTGTGTGTTGTGTATATGAAAGGTACTTCAAGGGCCTACTATGTATCCCTGGCATTGTGTATGCCAAATTTCATGATGATCGGATAAACAGTATATCCGTTTTAAGATAAAATGGAAAAATAAATAAACAATTATACATTTCAGAACAAAGATAGTGGCGGAATGTACTCAGAGTGGAGTTCACTGCCACTGGAGGGTGGTGGGCAGGGTGTGTTGGGAGCTGTGGGAGGTCGCGATGTGGTACTGGCTATTGTCAAGCAGTTAGCCTCACATGAGCCCAGCCCACTCACTACTGATGCCGAGGTTTGTTTAATTAGGGTCTCGTTTTAAAGATACATAGAATATTCTTCATCTCTACCAATACCATACAGTTCAAGTTTGGGAACAATGGACGGTCTTATCCCAATAAGTGATCTCTATCTGACAACCTTTGGATGGAGGTAATTTAAATATATTTATACTTATTTAGTAGAGTATGTATACAGATGTAATTAATAATAATAACTTGACACATCTCAACACATGATTTTTTAGCCTGTACTATGGTAACCAGACTACTGATAAGCATACTTATATATGTCTAAATATATATATTATAGATAAATCACACCCAGATACAGAACAAGTGATCATGCTCATCACACAATTTTTGTTCTAAGTGGGATCAATCTATCTCTAGTTCAGGTTAAGGTTGAGATTATTCAAAGTAATGGATAAGTGTTGGTAACCCCAGGGTGTCATGTTCAAGTTGCTGGCCTTCTAAAATATTTTATGTGCTTTTTAAATTCCTTTTTTAAAAGTATCATTGTAAAGTACAGTTATCTGTGGAATAAATCAGGAAAAATTATTTGTAATGTAATGTATCTTTACTCTAGTTAATAGTAGAGGAAATGGAATCTATTGTTTTATTGTCTATGTACAAGAATAATTCATACAAACATGTTGTTGACAATTGAAGGGCATTATTTAAGTAGACAGGAAAATGTTATGCATGTTAAAAAATAAAACAATATATCTTAAATGGAAGTTTTACACAATGCAACAATGGGGTCGGAAGTTATTCACTGATTTGTAATCTATAGCTTTTGAAAAACAAAGCAACAGTGGACAGTGCAAAAACCTGCTAAATACCTCTTCCTTGGCAAACAAGCATACGGCCCGCCTGATGGTAAGCGGTTACCATAGCCTATGGATGCTTGCAATTCCAAATAATATTGAATATGATAATAAAACTTTTCTCTCATTTTAAATGTACTGAAACCTTCTAAATTGAATTTTATTGGGTCAAACAGAAAAAGTGTCAAGCAGAATGCAGTAAATAATAATTAAAAAACTGACCAGAATGGCTCTTGTGAATGATTTCAAATGAAATCTACTTTTATATGAACTTTTAAGGGTAAAGCTAGTCAAGTACCTTATTCAACACTACATATTATAAAACTGAAAAACTACTGAATGGATTTCATGCAGTTTTCACCAATAGACAGAGAGATTCATGAGGAAGGTTTAGGTATATAATTTGTTATTATTTTGTGTAAATTGGTTGAAATATGATGATGATTGTTGAAGATGTCTCTACTACCCATGTGAAGCCGGGGGGGGGTGGTTGTACTGATGAAAGAGACTAAGTTGTTTAAGTCCTTTAAAATATGACTTATAAAACTTGTTCAGACTAAAAAGACTATCTTTAGACTAATAAGACTAGCTTGAAGACTTAAAAAGCTTAAAAGACTGATACAACTAAAACGACTCGGAAACAACGGAAACGGCGTAAGAAAATGCTTACACCTTAGTCGGTTAATGGTATCTTATACAGCTAGACTTTTAAGTCAGTGTCCCCATGATAATTATCCAGCACTAAACATGAAAGAGATGGTACCTATATTACATGAAATGTATGTTAGAATGAAATAAGGTACATATTTCACTTACTTAAATACAAGTACTTTGGGCGATGTCCATATATTATATAGACTAGGTGCAGTCTGTTAAAATTTTTACTTCTGATTAGACTTCTAAATTAATAGAATGATACAAAAGATTTTAGCTGAGAGTGTTTAGCTAGTGCACAGTTTAGTAGTTACTGCAATGGGGATTAGTCTTTTTGATAATTCTTAAAAGATGGATTAATTTTAAGTCTTTTTTATAACTTATCACTTATAAACGACTCCGTAGACGAGTCTTTTTAGCTCAAACTTAAAAGCCTTCAAAGACTTACAAGCCTTATAAGACTAACAAGCCTTATAAGCCTCAAAGCACTAGAAAGTATGCTTAATCTACGCAAGCCTTAGTCGAGAACTAAAAAGACTTACGAGACTAAAAACTAAGGTTTAAAGGACTAAGTCAGTCTTTAGCTGTCAAAATGTAGTCTAGTCGCTTCTTACAAGACTAAAACGACCGAGTCTCTTTCATCGCTAGTTGCTAGTGAAGTATTAATTTTGTATTTACTTTATGATGAGTCACTAAACTAAATTTTAAGTTTCAAGTTTGTACAAAATTTCTTTTAAAAACATTAAATTGTTATTTTATCATTATGATGACTACTTAATATTTATTCTTATTGTTAATAAATGTTTGTTGTTTTACGTCGTGTTGCATCACACTTTCGAAAAGCCATGAATTCGGCGGTCATCGGTCGTATCTCGTTTTAAAAAAACTAAACTTCCTTTTCATAAACATCTATTTAATTTTAAAATCTTATACCATGCAGGTAGAATGGGTTCTAGAAGTAACCCGCTTCGGTCTTTCTTTACCTCTTCAAGAACACGAAGCTCTTCGCGACTGTGTTCGAGTATGCTGCGCATGGCTGGCTCCTCTACTGCCGCCCACACCGCCAGCAATGCCGCCACCACCAGCCATCCCGCCACCCGTGGTGCAAGCGCCACATAAGTACGCTAGGAAGATACTGAGACATTTACAGAATCTCTTCGTACCTAGGCCCAATGAGAGTAAGTTCTATCACTATAATTCAACTTTAGTATTGAAATTCCAACGTCAGTTCTGGGGGGAGTCTGGAGCCTGGAATCGATTGTAATTCGTTTGTAGATTCCTTCTGTCCTTGCAGTATTAAACCTCCAAAGTTCTAACAAAAATTTATCTGCGTTTTCCACGTCAGTTCCGGGGGGAGTTTGGAGCCTGAAGTAGCTTGTAATTAGCTTATCGTTTCCTTCAGCCCTTGCAGTATGAAACCTTCAAACTTTTAACAAAGATTTATCTGTGTTTTCCACGTCAGTTCTGGGGGAGTTTGGAGCTTGGAGTAGCTTTTAATTAGCATGTCGATTCCTTCAGCCCTTGCAGTATGAAACCTCCAAACTTTTAACAAAGATTTATCTGTGTTTTCCACATCAGTTCTGGGAGAGTTTGGAGCCTGGAGTAGCATGTAATTAGCTTATCGATTACTTTAGCCCTGGCAGTATGAAACCTCAGAACTTTTAACAAATCTGTGTTTTCCACTGATGACAGTCAATATTTTAAAGGATTCCTTAAACTATGATTCTTTCCTCTCGACTAGTAATTACTACAAACAATATGAGATGATTTTTAGAAAGACCGCAAATATTCCCGGCTTTCACTCCACCAGAGCATACAAATTTCTGTTGCTGTTAGTGAAAATATGCAATCAATTTTTCTAGCGTTTTTTACTTTTTAAGCTTACACTGGGTTAATATATACCGATACAGAAACAAACTAAGGATGACAAAATGTGCTCGAGTTGTGAAACAACTAATAGCTAATCGCAATCGAATATAAAGATCTTTCGAAACTTACTTTAAAAAAAGTAGTTTTAAAAGTAATCATCTTATTAATTTTTGCAAGCTCTCACATTCATATACCAAATGGAGTTGGGTGAGTTTTGCCTGTATGTTCAGAATAGATGCATTTTGTCCTTTAATTTTATACTTTTTTGTTGTCGTTTTATCTTTCATGTATCTTTATGTACGTTTGGTTGAAGTATAGTATGTTTCTAATATGATTAAAGCGGCAGGCATCACACGTCATCACTGCATTATTCCCACAGAAAATCCTAGTTACTAGGGGATAGTTATGTAGTTTTAAATTGGACGAGAAATAATATTTTTTTAATACAAGTCACGAAAGTTGAGTATGTGTCCTTATATAGTTCTTATTATCACAATTTTGCACGTTTTAATAATAATTGACCGTGCATATATTTAACTAAAGATATGTTATCATATAATTAAAATATATGCGCGCTACTAATTGAATCACGCCCTTTGGGTTGAGGCACGTTTTCTTAATTTGCTGTTTCAATGATTTGCGAGCTGCGGCCGCATAAATCCATATAGTATATACAGCGTGTAAGTATCACCGTCGCGAATAACTTACAAAAACTTCTTTCTTTGGATACCTATCACAATGAAAAACTCAGTTCATCATAAAAATGAGAGATTAAGGACTTACAGTCAATAGTTTGATTTTGAACTACGCAATGTAACGCAACACGCGTACTGTGCGGTACGGTGAATGACCTTCAGCGCACGGCACCGTCGAAGCAGCTGATTGCATAAATGTTTTACATTGCAGTTTTAGGCCGTATGGGGTATTTACTGTTTGTGTCTGTATTTGTCGGTAAAATGTCGGCAGAATGATGGTCTGAATATACTATTTCAGGATTCGGTACGGTATCACTTACACCAAAAAAATATATATACAAGAAAAATCTCAAATCAAACATAATAAACTTTATTGGAATATCAGAACGAGTAGCCTTGTTACAATTAAAATTTGATCAAATTAATATATCAATAATTCAAGCCTATGCTCCAACAGGGGGCTCAAGTGAAGAGGAATTATGTAAATTTTATAAAGATTTAAGTAAAGCTCATGAATTAGTTGAAAAAACAGTCCTCGTAATCGGAGATTTCAATGCTAAGATTGGAAGACCAAAAAAATCCGAGACACTACTAATGGGAAAATATGGACACGGAAATAGAAATGAAAGAGGAACGCGAATGATCCAATATGCCTATGAAAATAGACTATCAATTATGAACACATATTTTAGAAAAAAAGAAAATCGCAGGTGGACTTGGATCTCCCCAGATGAAAAAACTAAAAATGAAATCGATTTCATAATGAGCAACAAACCAAGTAGAATAACAAACGTAGAAATACTAAATCAAGTAAAATTCCAATCAGACCACAGGCTGGTAAGAGCTACTTTTAAATTGAGTGCAGCCAAAAAGAACAGGAAGACCTTCAACTCTATTCCTAAGTCCCTAAAAAATGATGAGGAAGCCAAATGTTATGTTGATAACCTGAAACTCAACATTAACAAACTTAATACTCTAAACGAAACACAAGACATACAAAGTTACTACAATAAATTTGAAGAAATTATAAAAAACACCCTAAAGATAAAACAAAAAGAAGACAAAAGTAGAAAGAAGCACAACAAAGTTCTGACAAAAACTACTATAGATCTAATAAATGAAAGAACTACACTAGAAGAAATGAAAGAATACCTTAAAGAATTGTTTAAAAAGACAAATAAAGCTATAAAGATAGACTACAACAATTACAGGAAAAGAATCATAGAAAAGAATCTTAATACTTACAGGAGCTCAAAACGAGCCTACAAGGAATTAAATACACACAAAAACTGGATACAAAAATTGGAAGGGAAGAAATTAACAAGAAACAGGCAGGAAGTACTTAGTAACGCCACAGAATTCTATAAAACCCTTTACGGCAAACCACCTGAAGGTACGAGTGGAAAACAAGACGAAGATAAAATCATAACGGAACCAAACCACAACATAGAACTAATAAATGAAAAAAAAGTAATATCATATTTAAAAAAATTAAAATACGACAAAAGCCCTGGACCCGATAACATTAGTAATGAAGCACTGAAGATAGGAGCACCTATTTTCGTGACACATCTTACAGAACTTTTTAATATGGTGCTTAAAACGGAAACAGTACCTACGCAGTGGTGCCAATCGGACATAATACTTATCTATAAAAAGGGTAACCCGCTAGACATTGGCAATTATAGGCCAATCAGCTTATTATCAAGTATTTATAAACTGTTTGCATCTATCCTACAGAGTCGCATTACTGAACAAATCGATAAAAATCAACCGATTGAACAGGCAGGATTTCGGACGGGCTTTTTAACACATGACCACATACACGCAATAGAACAGTTGTTGGAGAAATTCACAGAATTTAATTACCCATTGCATATGGCATTTGTGGATTACTCAAAGGCTTTTGACAGTATAACTCATAATTCTATTTGGAAAGCACTAAAAGCAAGCAATATAAATAATACATATATAAATATTCTAATAAACATATACTCAAAAAGTAAAAGTCAAGTAAAATTAGAAAGAAGAGGTGAAGAAATTGAAATAGGAAGAGGAGTAAGACAGGGAGACCCTTTATCGCCTAAAATATTTATAGCAGTACTAGAGGGTATCTTCCAAAAGATCGACTGGAAAAACAAAGGTATCTGGATAATGGATCAACACCTGACACATTTAAGGTTTGCAGACGACATTGTGCTTTTAGCTAAAACATCAAAAGAATTAGAGAACATGATACAAACCTTGAATAGTGAGAGCAAAAAGGTTGGTCTGGACATGAACCCAAGCAAAACTAAAGCTATGACTAACAACTATAAAAAAACAATATTTGTAGATGGAAAAGAAATAGAATATGTAAACGAATACGTCTATCTTGGTAAACAAGTCTCGTTCAGTACAAACCGGAACGAAGAAGAAGTGGATCGAAGAGTTACCATTGCATGGAATAAGTTTTGGGCACAAAAAGAAATTTTAAAAGGAGACTACAGCTTAGATCAAAAAAAGATGATAATAGATACGTGCATATTGCCAAGCCTAACTTACAGCAGTCAAACGTGGGTCTATACAAATAAAATAAAAAACAAACTAATAACTACACAACGAGCTATGGAAAGAAGCATCTTAAAAATAAAGAAAATTCAAAAAATTAGAAGCGAAAATATAAGGAAGAAAACCAAATTAACAGATGCTCTGGAATACGCTTTGAAGCAAAAATGGCAATGGGCTGGACATATCTGTAGAGTAAAGGACAAAAGATGGACGCTGCAAGCGACAAAGTGGAAGGGACCGCTAGGGAAAAGACACGTCGGAAGACCAAAGAAACGATGGGCTGAAGATATAGTGGAGATCGCGGGAAACGAATGGATGGAGATAGGCCAGGACAGAGATAGATGGAGAAAAATGGAGGAGGCTTTTACCCGAAAGGGGTCCGAAATAAAGTCTTGATTAAAAATAAAAGAACTACATAGCACTACTAACACACATATGTAATGTAAACTTTTTTTCGGAATAAATAAAGCTTTATTATTATTATTATTATTTATCACTTACACCCTGTATATAATATGGCTTACTTGAAGAACTAATTATGGTGTAGGATTAGTCACTTATTTCAATAATGATGTTATGCCTAACGTTAAAGCATTGAACTTCTAGTAGAGAAGTGAATGGGTTAAATATTATCCAATATATTATAGACCTGAACCTGAAGACTGACCTGAGGAATTATCGAGTTTATTAATTAACTAATGATGTGTACAATTCGCTTCTGATTAAAGAAGTAGAATGGTAGGTGGATGGAGTAGAATGGTAGATGGACTGAAATACTGAATGGAATGGATTGAAATATAATTCAGATGTTTTATATTCTATTGTTGTCATGCAAGGTGGTGATCTAATCAGCAAGCAAGCAGTTCTTTGTCACCGTGTGCTCCGGCTTTCCCGGGCCTTGGCAGACGGCGGAGCGCTGGGCGCTAGAGAGTGGAGGTCGTTGCTGCTTCTGCTGCTGGCTGCTGCCTCGGCATTACTGTCACCTCCTGCACCTCACCACTCAGCAGCTGAACAGCTTTGTGAACGAGTGTTGTGTGTGCTGTTCGAAGTTTGGATATTGGCATGCCACAGGTCTGTTTTATTTTTTTTGAATACATTACTTGTTGTTTGTTGCATAATTTGCACCAAAGAGTTGTAGCGTGAAATCTTTATAATTTATGGCAACATTAAAATGAGATGTCTAACACGAAGACTTCTTTAATTATAAGTAATTTATTTGTTAGGATATTTTAAAAGCAAGGAACTTTAAATCCTACCCCAGTAGGTATCTAATGTGCTGTTAAAATCTAAATTAATCATGCAGATGCTTCCCGTCCCCGCCCTTGTGGCGTACATTACGTGAGCAGTGCATACGTTGGCGACACCGTGCGCCTCTCACCGAGCAGTGGACACGCGCTTCACTCTGCCTCACTGCTAGATTGTTGAAGCATATGTATGGACCACTGTTTCCTGTCATGCCTATTAGTAAGTTTATCATCAGTTTGAACAAATTGTTTAATAAACCTTAACAACACAAAAAAAAAAATCTGCAAATATGTACAATTTTTATTGAATGCTTATAGTCTAAGATCCCGCTGCAACATTGCTACCTGCGTTCATCGGGTATTTAATCAAAATCTAATTTTTACATACGATTATAAAAGGGACAACATGTTTTGGCCGGGTTCCCTATTGAAATTTGCCAAAATTGTGTTGTGTGTAGAAAAAAAACGCTTTTAGAGACCAGCTTTATTTTGTCTTCTAGGGTAGGTCAACACAAACGATTGCAATAACTTTAGAGATGTAACAAGCGTCAATTGAAGTAGTACAACTGTAATATACATATATCACATATTCGTTTGCTTACTGGTGAACGTACATATTTGTTTCGTGTGGTTAAAGTATGGAATTTATCTTTACCAGTCGGACAAGCCAAATAGTAAATGCCGTCCACAAAAATGTTGTCGACGGATATGCAGTAGTAAAAGTGTTGGTGCCAGTATAGAGCCTTGTGGAACGCCAGCGTTTATATCCATACAGTCGAAACAACTGACTGTCCTACGGTCTTTATGTGTATGTGGCTGGGACTTTAATGCCTGTACATGATTCTCTGTACATTTAATAGATGTAGTAGTGTAGTATGTTAGTAACTCCGTTTCGCCGGTAAATCACAAAATTTCTCTGATGAATCACTCTTTGTTTTTGAACCTTACTAAGGCTTTTGACAGCATCGATAAATGTACGCTGTACCAATTTACTCGGATCTTTTAATTTTCCATTTAGATTTTTTCTAAATATATTCCAATAATTGTCACTGGCATCTTGGCAGACTATTTTTTTTTCTATCCACCTACATGGCTTTTATTCTAACAGGTGAAGAAGATGCCAACTTGATCCCGGCTGATATGAGTGCAGAAGCTGTGATGCAGAGTTGGTACCGCATACTGCATACCATCGGTAACCCGGTGGACCTGTGCCGCCCACATGTCATCAGTCAGACGCCGGACTTCTTACAGGTCTGTCAGATGCTAGATAATATGATGTTTCAGTGAAGTTGGAGTTAATTTTTAATTTGAACTTGCATTCGATTTTTGGAATATAAGGCGAACATTTCATTAATCTAGCCTAGATGCAAAGCCATTGCTGCATTGTAGTGTAATACTAGACTTGCTTTTTCATTTTCCCTTAGTATTCAATTACCCAAGAAGAAGGTACACGAGATCCAAGCCAGCATCCATGTCTGCAAGCATTACCATCCATCTTCCACAAAGCCATGAAGGGCATCGCAGCGCATGTTGACGCCTTCCTCGGTATGTATTATATGTGTGTGTGTTTGTGTGAATATGTGTTTACAGTAGTGCGTAGATATTTCTGGGTTCTGAATTTTACTAAACTGGGTCTAATTGAGTAGGGGGCGCCACTCGCAATTGAGACATCTATCGCAACTCCTGAACTTTCGCTTTTGATTGCGATTTATGATAATTAAGTTGAAATTGAAGCCATTAATTATTTTTTTCTTTTTCTAACCTGTTTTAGTATGTTTCATGTCATAATTAAAGAAGAGATGGTGTTATTCATTGCAAGTGGTTCTGCGCATATAATGTAAAATTATATTTTGCTACTTTAGTAAGACTTTACTTACTTCTTACACCATTTTTTCTTTAATAAGCGACAAGGAATTTTAACTGGCCAGATATATTTTTATGGGAACATCCTTTTTACTGCAGTGTTCAAACGATTTTTATTTACACTGTTATTTCGCAAATTTCCTATTGCACTACTTCTGGAGTGTATGTATAGTATACAGCAGCACGATTTTATGAACCCACTCGGCTTTAGCATTGTTTATAAAGCAATGGGGGGAATAGAAACAGTTTTCATATTATCATTTCCTTATGAAGGAGACAGTAAAATCATTATATTCGTTATATTAATTGTACATTTTTTAAACATAATGTTAAAAAATATCTTACACTATATTTATTTAAATTTGAAGCGTGTATTGATATGACATTATGGCATGAATATTGAGATATTCATACCATCATTGAGAAGCCCAACGAATATGTACGATGTTTCATAATTTATAATGTATCTCATGTCATCTTTAAATAGCCATTTTTTTCACTTTCACTACCTCATATCTCTATTTATGAGACACTAATAACTAAGTTCTTTAGACTAAAAAGTAAATGAAATCGCTTGTAGTACAATAATATATAATTATGTCCTTTAGTGAAAACGTTTCTTAACTCAACATGGAATTTTTTCTCACTGGTTTAATCTCAGAAGTGGAACAGCTAGTAAAAATATATATATATGCACCTGCCACGTCCTCTCTGCACCACCCAAAGGTTGACTGGTAGATAATGCCACTTGGCATTAAGTCCGCCTCATGTAATTTGAAATGCAGGAAGTATTAAATAAAAAAAAATAAAAAATAGTGTTGCGCCCTCGATTGTAGTTAAGCATTTCTTTCTATCATCTACATTTACACCAAAAATGGCAGTGTTTTTCGTAGGCATAATTTATACAGGGTGTTTCAGAAAGGTGTGGTCAAATTTTTGGAGCGTTATGTGTAACCGACAATTAGTTGATTTAGATTGAAAGAAATGAATATATTTATTGAAAAATTTTTTTTCTTCGCTTTTCTTAGTGTAGGTGCAGATTTCTAAACAACACATTATGAATTTTCATGTCAATTTCAATGATATTATTTTTAAAAATTGGTTTGCAGACTTTTTCAGAAAAATGTGGACATTCTATTAACATCCATGGTATTAAATACTTATAGTTTCATTTATGTCAGCCATTTAATTTTATCGGTGAATTTTCAAGTCAAATTTTTCAGTTTCAAAATCAGATTTCTGTAAGTATTAAAAATCACTAATTTTCATGAAATTGTTAGCACTTTACGTTATTCATTTATTCTACTAAATATGACCACACCTTTCTGTAACACCCTGTATTTGTATCTGAATTTTTTTTAGACATTGAATTTCTGGTTTGATTTTTTATTATACTGCTAGTCATATTAATCGATTGTTGAAGTGAACATTGCTTAAAGCCGCGTTGAGCGATTTTTGGTAAGAGCAAAACTTATGGGTTTGCGTCACCGACATGCTAATGTGACATATTGCGTCAGTCACATTACCATCAGCGTCGCTAAAAAACAATAATTTTTCCAAAATTAACTTTTCACATCCTTCGACAGTCCCTGTGACTGGCTATGTTTTTTGTTTACATTTAAAAAATAATTGGTACTTGTTTTAACTTCAGTGAACATTAGTATTGCACTCTGTAATAATTTATAAGAATTATAACAGTTTTGAGCATCATTATAACGGTGTTCTTAGATTTTTACGAGGCTTTAACGTAGTTTATTTTTTCTTATCTGTGGTATAAACTTGTATGATGTTTCTTCTATTATTTACTTTTAACGAGATGTCAATTAGTTACATTACTTCTATTGTTACTATATTTACGAGTTCTTTATTTTTAGAAATGAGTTAAAATCATTTTTTTCATATTTGTCACATGGGAACATATTTGAGCACATAATTAATACTGTAATTATAAAGGATGCAGGTTCGGTGGAGTATGGAATTCAGGTTAAGACTACATTAGATATTAATGCAATTTCCGCTTACTATTTATCATAAGTAACACAAATCGCACGACCGTTCACGAATATGAACCATTATTCTGGCAATTTTACTTCTGGGATCCCAAAATTGATTTACACATTTCACGTAGGATTAACCTAATATGTCGTTTGAAACATCATCTTTGAGATCGCATCGCAAAACTGTCTAATGTAGGTTCACCCTCGCAAGTATGATTAGTGTATAATAAGTAGCACACTTGACGGTCGGGGGCTGGGCTCAGGGCGCGGGTCAGAGCGGTGGTGGGTGCGCGCGGGGGCGGGCGCGGGGGCCGCTGACGTCACGGACGACGGCGAGCTCACGCCGCCCGCGCACCGGCGCCTCGCCAAGTCCTTCAGCGTGTCCGCGTCGCGCCCCAGGGACAAGCTGCCGGAGAGAAGTAAGGAACGCCGAGTGCCACGAGCTCGGTCCACACTATCTGGTATTT
>OY982576.1:19855567-20113067 GCA_963859945.1 Euplagia quadripunctaria
CATTCATTTGTTTTAGTTTTTCATTCATATGTCTGTATCGACTGCTTTGAAGTGGATTATGGTTTTCGTAAAATTTGCAAATTTCTTTTAGAAACATTGTTTTGCAGTTTAATGAAATTATTACGAAATCTATGAAAAATGCATTTTGTTGTTTGATTTTTTTTTTTAATTAAACTTTAAGTATGGTCTTGCAAATTAATTGAAATATATGTTAATTTGTGTGTTGTTTTATGATTAATTAATATTTGTTAATAAATAAATAATAATAAATAAATACATTACATGGTGTGTAAAAATCACTAGTGTGACAAATGAGCAAAAAAAATACTGTTTGTCATACTGGTGTGATTAAATATAATGAATTTTAATTTACATATCGATAAAACCGCTCCAGACTCGTGGTCACACCAGGTTATCACACCAGTGTGACTATCAGGAGTTTTTTTCTTGTTAGTCACACCGCCACTAATACAACACCTTTTATCGTCACTTGTCATTATCATCTAGTGCTGTTTTATCGATATGTAAATTAAAATTCATTATATTTAATCACACCAGTATGACAAACAGTATTTTTTTTCTCATTTGTCACACTAGTGATTTTTACACACCATGTAATGTATTTATTTATTATTATTTATTTATTAACAAATATTAATTAATCATAAAACAACACACAAATTAACATATATTTCAATTAATTTGCAAGACCATACTTAAAGTTTAATTAAAAAAAAAAATCAAACAACAAAATGCATTTTTCATAGATTTCGTAATAATTTCATTAAACTGCAAAACAATGTTTCTAAAAGAAATTTGCAAATTTTACAAAAACCATAATCCACTTCAAAGCAGTCGATACAGACATATGAATGAAAAACTAAAACAAATGAATGAAAAATGAATGACGACTTATGTTTCATTTTCAAATTAGACCTAACTTAAAAAAATATAAAGTAACCAGCCAGTGTTATAAAAAAATACATTAATTTCTTATGTTTTTGTGTTCCGCTAATTCTGCCGGTGTATGTGTATTATATTAAATTATTTTGAACTATTTAACGCAATATTTCAAGGAAATGTCCCAATGTTATTTCGCCATTTAATAGTTTTAATTGGGACGAAATTATAAAATTATCTTTATCAGTTTGGTCGACCCTTCGTTTTTTACGTATATTAATATCCTTTTCATTTAATAATACTGTTAATAACTTTAGTATGGTTACGTAGTTTTTATTTATCTTTTTGTTTAACTGGGAGTGCCAACTTTCACAAACGTTGTTGGTTCTGTGTCTTTGACCAACTACATTCCAGTCAGCAATATATTGTTCATCATTTAGCCATTGACGGCCCATGTATGCTATGAACTGTTTAATCTTTTCCCCGCTCAATTCATTAGCTTCAGTTTTTATGTACTCCCATCCGTGTTTAACAAGTTCTAACGGAGTTAGCGGCAGTACCGAACATAATCCCACAATTCTTTTATGTATTTTACTTTTCAAACCAATTGATTTCGCTTTCCGCCATAAGCTCTGACAATAGTTATAGTAACACTTTTTAATCGATATAAGTGGAAACAATATTCTTAAGGCATTTGCTACAGCAATCTCGAAATCTGCGTGAAATACAGTGGGACACCACTCGGGAAATTGAGTTTTCAAGATGTCGAACAATGCAGCGTATGTTGACTCTTTTTTTGTCACTCATGAGCACATGAATTAGTGGTACAACTGAAGTTTTTTGAGATGTGCTTCCCAAATCACCGAGGATCGAAAGCAATTGTGAAAATGGTTGTGGACAACTCTTAAAAGTCGCATCAATAAAATATTCTTTTACACTTTTTAATAATAACTTTGCGTCTTCATCACAAAATATTAATAGTCTGGTATTCTCATATTGATAATCAGCAATCAGAAATTTTTCAAATGTAATAGGTACTTCTACGTCTTCAATTTGTTTGAAAACGGTCTTATTCACGTTTAGTTTTCGTTTGCGTGCATTATATAGGCTGCACTTTACGCTATCAAATTGTGGTACTTTCAATCCTTTTTCTTTTAAGGGTCTAATATGTTTCTCGAAGATTTTAGCCATTGGCCCCGCAGAAGTACAAGCAACTTCATGTATTTTGTGTATCGAAAGCGCTATTTCATTATCGCTCTCATCTGGTTGACATGTATTCTTGTGCTCAACTGTTTTTACAATATTTTGTCCCTGTGAATTTTAAAGAACGATTAAATTACGGATATAACTTCTAGAGACTCGTTCATAAAGCGTTTGATGAATCATTAAAACACAAAAAGAGTAGTCATTCGAGGATCGCGAAGCACTACATTCCCTTCTCTCTACCTGCCCCGTTAGAGACATAACGTGAAGATAGATAGTCAGACCAGATCTCGGTATGTACCTATATTTAGATAAGAATACACTAGCACTTACGTTTATTGTGACTGAACCGGAGCACTTTATACTGTTACGACGGTTACGACAAAACCATATCTGATTCAAATTTTTGTAAACTTTCTGTTTATAGTATTGATGTTGCTTAAATAACAACACTTGTCCACGTTTTCTGTTAATAATACAAAAATCCATGATACAAAGCCAATGTGAAACTAATAGACAATCGTTTTTGTTCATATGTTGACGTTTGTCAGTCATTATCATTATCTCAATGCATTTCTAACTGGCCAGTACTATAGATAAGGTTTGCAGTACCATATTATGAATCACGGATTATTCACAGCTGAAGACATGCCAGGTTATAGGTCAGTTGCATTACTTGTCGATAAACCGACTACATTATGTTGGCACTGCACTAGCAATTACGGTATACATGGTGTGTGATAATCAGTAGTGTGACAAACAAGAAAAAAATTACCGTTTGTCATACTGGTGTGACAATGTGGTGTGACTACGAGTCGGGAGGGGATAAAACAGCACTAGATGATAATGACAAGTGACGATAAAAGGTGTTGTATTAGTGGCGGTGTGACTAACAAGAAAAAAACTTCTGATAGTCACACTGGTGTGATAACCTGGTGTGACCACGAGTCTGGAGCGAAAAATATCCGCAACAACCCTCAAATATTTCTTATGAGGACTAAAAAAAAAGCTCGTCAAATTTATAGGGGCGCCACTTGTATTTACAAATTTAAAAGGCCCTTTAAAAATTGTAAAATTTTGTAAATTAACTTTTGGCTCTTCCATCTCAAAAGGTTGCCGACCCCTGCCCTATATACCATAAAAAAAATAAAAAAAAATATTTATATTTACTAGAGATCGATCGGTGGTCGAATTTCGAGCATGGTTTATTTCATTGGCCAATATTACTCGACCTTTTTTTTTTTTTTTTTTTTTTCGTGTGGAAACCCCCACGGGTCACCACCTTACCGGAGCTAACGGTGAGGTGGTATGTCGGAATCGAACCGACTAAAACCACACGGTGTTTCCGTCAGAAGTGGGTCTATTGCAAGGAACCCGGGATACCCTAAGAAGGAAGCCTCCGGGAACCCCTCCTGCAGACCTTGGCCGCCCCCTGATCAACAGGCGGCCACACCGTGGTGTACGGGGGGCCTTGCCCCCCTCCGATTTGGAGACGCGCGCTCGGAACACGTCGCGCCACCGTCTCAGGCCTGCTTCTGCCAGGGTAACGGACAGCCCCATCCGTCACCCCCAGGCCAGCGCTCATGGAGGCCGGAGGTCGTTCTGCGCTCTCCGGCGCCTTGTGCGTCTACTGCGGGACGGGAGAGTACTCGTTCTCTCCCGTACCCTTTCCGCCGCCTCTTTAGCCATCATCACTTCCTCGCAAAATGAGGCTGCGGAATTCCACGCACTCTCGCTTTGGACTATGGACAGAACCATGGTGTCCAGCGAGAGGCTTCCCACACCGATAGCCGTCGCGAGGTTGTGGCGCTGTTGCATCCACGCTGAGCACTCCCCTAAGGTGTGGAGTGCAGTGTCCTCGCGACTGCCTCCGCAGTGGTGGAATATTACTTGACCTGTCATTGTATAGACTTTTCTACCATGACAGGTCAAAATATATACTGGACACTCTTAGCTGTATGTACCCGTTTTTGCATTTTTTTTAACTCTTTGTAGCAAATATTGTTCAAAAATTTTAGCATTCGTCACTTCTTCTCTGTATAAACTATAAGTGTGCGAAATTTCATACTCCTCCGTCCGCCCCAATTTTCGTAAAAAGGCATCCAAAGTTTTCGCTTCACGTATTAATATATAGATATGCAGGTATATAAATACAGTGAAACCTGGTCAATTGGGATCTCAAGGGACCGATGATTGTGTACCATTTAAAGAGGTTTTCATTTATCCAGTTTTCCCATTTAGACAGGTTTAAAATTTTAGTTGTATCATTTACAGAGGCCCCCGCTTATAGAGGTCGAAATGTTACCGTTATTCCATTTATAGAGGTGGAAATGTTAATAAAAATGCGTACTTTTAGTTATATGAATTAAGTGTAGATATTTATTTATTATAAAAAAAATAATACAATACAGTGACTAAAAGTAATCGGTTATGTTTGTTTGTATTTGATTGCTGAATATCGTTTCTTTTCTTAAAGCCCTCTAACCATCCATCCACTGCCAGAAAAATTAACAATATGGAGCTTACTTTAAATGTGGGTAAACAAACGTGTCGAAACCTGTCCCAACTTGATAAAATGTCTCACTTATACCGAGGATTGAGCTACAGAGTCCCAATTATAGAGGCAAACATCGATAAAATCCTACAAATTAAATCTCATTTAACCAGGTTCGAAAAGTCCCATTAATAGAGGTAATTCGATGAAAAAGTGCTGGGACCTCATTGGAATTCTCAATAATAGAGGTTTCTCACTTATCCAGGTCCCACTTAACCAATTAACCAAGTTTCACTGTATATTAAGGCCTAGGTACCTACTTTTTTTTTTTTTTTTAACGTGTGGAAACCCCCTCGGGTGCCACCGCACCGAGGAAGGAACTCCCTGGACCCCCGACAGACTTGACTACCTTCCCATACAGCGAGGTAGTCTCGCAGACGTAAATGGGAGCCGTGTCCCCTTCAGATTTAAAAAAAGCGCGCGTGGATCACATCGCGGCCACCGTCTTGGCATAATTTTTTCGCTTTCGGTGCCATGTTCCGGCACTGAAGGCCAGCGCTCATGGAGCCGTAGGTCATTAAGTGCTCTACAGCGACTGGTGCGTCCTCTGCGGGACGGGAGACTGCTAGTTCTCTCCCACGGGAGAGAAGGCCTAGGTACCTACTTGGTTTTGATTTCTTAATACATGAGGTACATTTTTTATTTCAATCCTTCAGTAGGACCACGAGAAATACCATACCCTCGTGGTCCTACTAGTAGGACAAAAAGTAGGACCACGAGAAAACACCCAGATAGTTCTCTAAAAATTAGATATAAAATCAAGACTACTACTCGGACTATAAGTAAACATACCGTACCTTTAACCATAAACTGAATTAATTAAAAATTTTTGTTTTTGGAGTTTTCAACAAAAACCGAATTAACTTCGTCAATATAAATACCTCATACCTCAAAAGTTGAAGTTGAATATAATTCCTACAATCCAACAGCCGACTCGATACTATGAGAATGACAGAGATAAAAGATCGTCGTTCTCTTTTTGATTGACTGGCGCGTACATTGGCTGGCTTAAGTTGGCGGGGAGAAGTCGTTTTTTTATGGTGGGTTTACACGTACGCCGCGCTGCCTGGCATGCAGCCCGGCACGCAGCCTGCCACTCAGCCAACGCACTTACTTTTTCACGCAAGCATGCACAAACAGCCTGCTCACATTGTGCCCGTGCCACAGATAAGATAATAGTTACTTTGTAACCCGTGCTTGTCCTCGTTGAATGTCGGTTTGAACGCGAGCGTGTAAACGCACCATAATATTTTTTTGCTCTATCAACTGTTCGTTAACTGTTCGATAAAACATTTTGTTTGTTCGTTCTTGTTCGTTTTTAATTTTATAAATAAAATAAAAAATTAGCTTTCTTAAGTTGGCGGGGAGAAGTGGTTTTTTAATCTTTTTTTTTGCTATTTCAACTGTTCGTTAACTGTTCTTCATTGCTCGATTAAAATTTTTATTTGTACGTCCTTAGTTTTTTTTTGATAAAATAAAAAATTACCCTCAAGTTGGCGAGGAGAAGTCGTTTTTTTTACATTATTTTTTGCTATTTCAACTGTTCGTTAACTGTTCTTCATTGTTCCAAATCATCTCCGAAATCGTCCGAAAATGTTACTACATGGAAATTGGCAAAAATTATTAACCGAAAAAAATTGAGAAATTTCGACCCTAACAATCTAGTCTTGTAAAAGTGATCGAGCCATGACGAACAGTTAACGAACAGTTGAAAGGGCAAAAAAAAAATGTAAAAAAACGACTTCTCCCCGCCAACTTGAGGGTAATTTTTTACTTTATTTAAAAAAAAACTAAGATCGAAGAAAAAAAAAATTTTGATCGAACAGTTAAGAACAGTTGAAAGAGCAAAAAAAAAAGTCAGTCGTATTACTGGACGTCAGAAGTTCACAAATCAAAAGTTGAAGTTGAAAACATAACTTATACTTTGTCAGGTATAATATATTTTAGAAAAATTGACATCTATATTCTTACAGATAGACGTCCATTTTTTACGTTTTTGTTATTTAACTTGTATAATTATAAAACACTTGACATTGGCGGAATTCCTGCGCTGATTCTTGCGCGGGATAGAGTCCATAATAAAATAATATATACTTTGTCAAACAATATTGCTCTTAGTTGTCAAATTTAGGATGATAATTTTGACAGCTCACGTAGGGATGGCGATCTGAGATCAATTTATCGAAGAATCGATTTTTCAGACGCAAAAGATCGATTTATTTAAATCGATGTGCAGTACTGAATCGATCCAGTGAATCGATATTGCACCCTTGATAATCGTACTTCGATTTTTTTTTGTTTTGGTAAAAACCATAAAATTATTTACAATTATATAGTTGAATGTATCCGTAATGTTACGGTGTTCCCGGTTAAAGGGTTCATTACTCAAAAACTAGCAAGAGGGCTGAAAGTTTCCTTCGCCTCCATTTAATGAAAAAAAGGTAAAAACTCTATTTATCACGACCTTCACTCAATAGCTATGACATTTATGAGTATCGTGAGATCATCTGTTCCTTATAACCGCCTTTTTTGAATTGCCGGCAACATCGCAAGTGATGAGCGGAACCGCTTGGATACGAGTAAACTTGACAGACTATTGTTTTTAAAAAGTTTAGATATGAAGCATTGGGAACTTTAAATTTTTCAAGTAATAAATATATTTTGAAAATAAATGTCTTCTTTAATACCTGATCTGACTTTGATATGGTAATAAAAATAATTGTTAATTTCAAATTCCATGAACTAAACAAAAACTGATTTTACTGAAAAGAGATTATCTAGTGGTATCTTCCTTGTTCTTCATACAATTAATTTATATTTACATTATATACGCAAACGTGATAAAAAAACAATCTTTTAGGCCTCGATTTTTTTCTGAATCGATACATTAGCATACGATTTGAATCGATTTAAAAATCGATCTTTTTCGGACAGAATCGCCATCCCTAAGCTCACGGTAGGGATGAGGGTAGTGTATAATCGTTATTAAATCTATTCAATTTTCGATTGTTATTATCATATACCTTGGAATCGATAGTTGCATGGTTATGCTGTATGGTCGATTATAAATATATAATACAAAACGAACAGTCTTTTCTATTTAATAAAAAATAATAATATCACTATAAACGCTCACAGAAGTAAAATGAAACGAGAAATAAGAATTTTCTTCAGTCATCCGCAGTTACATTTTCAGGCATTTTGCAATAAAGCCGGTATTTTCTTAGTTGTAAATGGTGGAGGTATGTTACGTTTGGCTACATGGCCTAAAAAAATTTATTAAAACTTAAGAACCTATCTAATAAACGTAGATAGTCGGTAAAATTATAAAAAAAAAACTAACCTTTGATATGAGCCCAAATCCGTTTGATGGCAGTGTAATGACAATGATACTGTGACAATCTAAAGATTACACCTACGTATGTTTTACTTATATTGTTTTACGAAATTGAATACTTTTTGGTTTTTCACTAAGTGGGTGGTACCCATCAATGAAGAATGACATTAGCTGTTGTAAATTTTACCGAAAACAAATACAAAACTTCATAGGCGTGAGCTGTCAAAATTATCATCATATATTAGACAAAGTATAATAATGTATTTGCATATACATACACACACATCTGTATAATATAATTAGGTTAGAAATAAAAAGTAAGTAATAACATGTCTAAATGTATACATAGGATACACTGGAAGTTCTGAGCTCCAGGCTGCTCGCAAATGTTTGAATTTCGAATGTTATATTTTTTTAAATATAAGAAACTCGAATCAGCTCCGTCTTGCGAATTTTCGATCAGGTCACGTGTCCTGACGTGAGTTTAACATTTTTTACCCATCCCAAAAAGTGCACAACGCCGCTAAAGAAGTTTTAACTTCAAAAATTGCAGCTCTGCGAATTCTTGTAACCTTGAATGTCCCAGGCGCGTATCCACCGTTGTGGGCACGATGGGCATGCCCACAACCTTAATAGACCTGTGACGTTACTTTTTTATGGTATAATGAAAAAAAACAAAGTGAATCATGAATCGCGCGTGATTCGGCACGCAGTGTATAGTGCAATGCAGGGGCTGTCTATCAAATTTTTTATTTGTTCGATCTTATTTTTTTTCTATAAATAAAATAAAAAAAATTGCTTTAAGTTCGCGGGGAGAAGTCGTTTTGTAACCTTTTTTTTTTGCTATTTCAATTTATATTATATATATATTTATTGCTATTGCTGTTCGTTCACTGTTCCTAACTGTTCGATCAAAACCTTTAATTGGTTGATCTTACTCCTTTTTTAATTAAATAAAAAATTATCCTCAAGTTGGCGGGGATAAGTAATTTTTGTACATTTTTTTTGCCATTTCAATTGTTCGTCAACTGTTCTTCATTGTTTAATCAAAATTTTGATTTGTTCGATCTTAGTATTTTTTATAAATAAAATAAAAAATTTTAACTGTTCGTTAACTGTTCTTCATTTTTCGATCAAAAT
Organism: Euplagia quadripunctaria; assembly: GCA_963859945.1. Classification (NCBI taxonomy): domain Eukaryota; kingdom Metazoa; phylum Arthropoda; class Insecta; order Lepidoptera; family Erebidae; genus Euplagia; species Euplagia quadripunctaria. Next base: position 19,864,702 of record OY982576.1, read on the forward strand.
TTTTATTCGAACAATGACGAACAGTTGAAATAGCAAAAAACAAATGTAAAAAAACGACTTCTCCCCACCAACTTGAGGGTAATATTTTATTCTATATTAAAAAAAACAATCAAGATCGAACAATTAAAAATTTTGATCGAACAGTTAACGAACAGTTGAAAGAGCAAAAGAAAAAGAAAAAAAACGACTTCTCCCCGCCAACTTAAGACAGCCCTAAAATTAGGACATTTTCGAGTCTTCACGAAGCACACGCTAGTAACATATGTTTGGGTTATCCGTAGGAGATTTATTAATTTATTATAATTTATTAACATTTGTTTGCACTTACAATATCAGGAATTACATACCATTATTGCGAATTTTGTTGTACACCTTTTTAAGGAGCACTTAAAGGCACAGTATCTACATTATTTTGATCTATTAGTTATTGCGGCAGTCGGTTCGAGACCGAAATATTTTTACGTACTTATGTAATGTAATTATGTACTTATACGGGGATTTTTGTGATCGCGTTAATTCTATCAGACTACAAAGGTCGCTTAGAGTGCTCCCAACTCCTGACCAACTTATATGAATTTTCGGTCAAAATTGTTAAATATGTATAATCCACAAACAAGAAAATCGTATGTTGTGCCAAAGTGATGAAATACACAAGTTTGTTTTTAGCCGCCAATAAAAAAGGGAGGTTCTCTAGTCAATGTCGCTAATTATTTTTTATTTCGAAGTTGGTTCCATTTAAATATGAAACAAAATCTACTTCTTTAATTTCTAAAAGTAGATAAAAACTCAGTGGATGAACAATGACTCATTTCCTATTTTTTCGAAATCGGGAATGAGTCATCGTTCACCCACTGAGTTTTCATATGTAAACCTATTTTATTGAAACTTGGAACACATTTAGTTCTAATGACACTATAAGTTGACTCATGACGTAGACAGAAGCCAGTTGAGGAGACTCTTCAAAGGTTTATAGCAGCTACGTCGTGTTTGAGCGTATTTATTTTTTTCAATCCAATGAAAAAATTAATGATTAACAATTTGTTAGAAACAGTCTCACAACCACGGATATAAAATATGAAAATCACTAACTAACAGTAACTGCCAAGTTGTTCGTACCATTATTCGCACTCAAGACAATGTTCTGAACTTATTCCTACCCTTTTTATAACCCCACTATTCATTAATATTTATCAATCGACCAATACCATTGCGTTAGCGGTATAACCAGTCAAAATAATGTCTATTAACTTATTCTTATTAAATAGTGAACTGTGTTATCATCTATTATAGTTTGTCCCTAATTTTAATAAAATAAAAAGAGTTTTTGATGTGGCGACGACAAATTTATAACAACTTTTAATTATTGTAACTATTCATTATAACATTTTGGCATAAATTTAAACCGATGAAAGAAAGGAACTGAAAATCGAAAAATATAATTAAAACAATTACTTGTTAGCCTAACTAAACTTTTAAACTAATGTAAACACCTAAATAATTTGAGTTGGGGTTTAATGTTTTCATGAAGCGCAAATTGAAATTATTGGAACTACAAAATTACTCGCTTGACTTAAATCAAAACAGGTGTACTTTTAGATAATTATAAGCAATACGGTCATAAAAGTTTACTGATATTCTCTATAAAGATCTCTAGCAATATTATTTTCTAATGTTGTCTATCGCTACTATCAATAGAGTACGACTAATTTGATTTTCAAGGACACGATACTGTCGACAGACTATCGTTATCGCAGCAACACTACTGTCAAATGTCTGTGAGACTGTGATTTGTTTTGTTTTGTTTGTGATTGTGACTTCGTCTTGATATCTGAAACTTACTGGTATCGGCATTGTATTTTCTTGTAAGCTACTGCAATCTAGAGTATTTATAAAATGACAAATGAAGATAGTAAAATCGGTGTAAAAGGAGTAAGTACCTTAGTTATCTGTTCGTAAAATAACCTCAAAATTGGTGCAAAAGTATGACCTTTTTAGAATTTGTTTCTTCAACTTCAACTTTTGGATTGTGGCTTTGTGGGAATTTGTTTCTTAATTTCAAGTGCTCGTCAAGGTTTCGTAATTTTGAAGTTACAGCGGCTCAGTTTTCCATTAATGTCGATCGAGTTGGGAGTTGATATTTTTTTTTTACAGAAAGGTTATATTATTATAAGCACACACGCGAAGTTTCAACATGCGGAGATGCGTAGTTTTGAGAAAAAAAAAATTGAAAATCAATTATTTTTCAATATTTATGCTAATCCCTACGGTACGACTTTCCATTAACGTCCGTCGAATTGAGGGTGGGAAGGAAGGGCGGTGTCCAACCCCCTTAAAAGGAAAAGTTGCGGAGCAAGCGAAGAAGTTGGGGAAGGGGGTTCCCCCTACGGAAGGGAAATCCTCTTCATCAGAAAAAAATAGGTAATAACTGATTCAGAGGGATATCTGTATCTATTTTGAGACTGCAATGCAACGTCTCAGGCACTGCGGGAAGAGCAGCCTCTACACCCTTGGGTAATAAATCGCAGGCATTGGACGAGCCGAAGCTGCGGAGGCGAGGCATTACAGCGGGCAGAGGCAAACAGACGCCACAGCATGTACTGGATTGTCGAGGTAGATTAGGTGAAAACACCAAAATCTACTGCCTGCTTGTGTCAATCTGTAACTTGCAGTTTCCAAAATGCGTAGAGCCTTATAAGAAGAATACTGGCAAAGAAACTCATGGCCACTCTTTTTAAAAGTCAGATCTTCAGGTACAATGGTATTAGTGTAACATGAAAGGTAAACAGGAGGCAAGCTGTTGCCACCTGAATTTCATTTTATTGAAATGCTCCAAAAGCATAACGTACAAACAAAAGAAAAGCACTCAGTGATACCGTTGAAGGTTTGAACCTATTAAACATAGAAATCATTCAAGGTGCACATCAGTTACAAAATCTACTGTTAACAATAATTCGTGACTGGATTAAGAGGCTAGAGTTGCAGTTGAATGAACCAAAATAATAGTATATTAAAAGCATCGCTGACTAGGCCGACCAGTCACCCCAAGCAGCACCCCTTCACGAGTATGACGCATGGACCAGCCATCATCTCCCCATATCAGAGGGAAAGAAACGACCCACCCCATGACGACGCCGCAAGCAATGACATTTTAGTGAGCATACTGATAAAAATCACTACTAATCAATTACCATAATGATCGTCACACATTACTTTCAACTAACAATGGTTTGTTAATAATTTAGCTAATTATAAGACAAAGAAGTTTGTGTGTATATACCTAATGACACCTTAAGCCCAAGACTGTTTATCTACAGGAAGGTTGATTACCAACTCATACTTTTACTCTTTACATTTACTCTTTTATTTGACATGGTCACAAGGTGCATTTAATATATTTATTAATCAGCTCGCAAAATTAGGTCATATGAATGCCAACAAACGTTTGAACGCGACTGTACGGACAACAGCTTAGGTATAATACGTTCAATAAAGGAAGTCATCTATATGTATGAATCCGTCGCTTTTTTGTAGCCATTCGAATTTGGTCGGATAACCAGCCGTTGTTTAATGTTTTGATTTTTGTTTATATCTACTTATATGCGAAACATACAAGCTGGATATTTTCACTATATATCATTGACTAAACGCACTTATTTTTGGTTTACACCTACACATCTTGGGTTAAGCCAGTTTTTTGTACTTATGTTGAAGTCAAAGTCATGACACCATCGTTTTGACTTTTAGTAATATTATTCAATAACGCATGTATGTACACTTTTGAAACTTATTATGGTGATTATAAGCGTCAAGAAGGACTGAATACAGTTTTCAGCGAGCTTCTACGTTTTCTCGTTTAGGCGCTGCAATATTTTTTTGGGTTTTCAAAAAAGCATGATTACTTGAAAATTGTAAATATTTTCTTAAATATTATTGTCATAAATTAGCACAAATTAGGAGCTACTCTTGTATGTTTATTCTACAGGCGCACATACAATAGTTTTTGAGTTACACGATTCTGCAATTATATTTTCGGCCCACATTTTAGCACAAATATAAGCTCTCTGCCTATTCTCAAAATTTCTCTCTGCGATAATTAGTTTCGAATTTTCCTGCTGGAAGAACGTTACCCCCAGCAGGAATCGTTTTCTCCGTTTTTTTCTAAAACGACAACAGGCACAAATTATTTATGCGGCGCACATTTACAGCAGATTACGCAGTAATTATACGTTTCACTCATATCACTCTAGGAGCAACTTTCCAGCTGGGGTAACGTACACGGAAGTCACACTGCCCTATTCACATAGTCAAAAACTGTTTTTATACTATCGACTTTAAAGTGACGTATTACCAGCAAATAGAACTATATCACAGCGATCTTTTAAATAATAAGGTAAATCGTTTATATTTATCAGAAAAGAAGAAGAGCCCTGAGGAACGCCCATAGCAACAGGTAATCCAGAAGACCTCGCACCATTGACATCTACATGTTGAATTCTATCTTTCAAATAGGAAACAATTAGTTCAAAGCAATACCATTAACACCATAATGCCTAAGTTTAAGAAAAAGCGTGTTATGTTCTACACAGTCAAAAGCTTTTGAGAGATCGCAAAATACACCTTGCATTAAATATATGTCTCAAAAGAGTTGCACCCGCATCGATTGTTGAACGACCCTTTGTAAAGCCAAATTGTTCGTTGTGAAATAAATTATTTCTATTAAAATGGCTTTCTAGTTGTTGCAGAATAACTTTTACAAAAAAAATTACTAATAGCCGGTAAGATTGATATTGGCCTAAAGTTATTTGGTTCAGTTGTACAACCCTTCTTGAATAAAGGTATTACTTTGCTATACTTCATCAGGTTAGGAAAAACACCAGAATCAACGCATCGATTGAATGTTATAGCTAGAAATGGTGCTAATAAGTCCCCTGAATTCTTAGAACTTTGAACTTTGTTTCATGGCATATAAATCATACATCTTTTCTCTAGTTTTGTATATTCCTGTTGTCGCCCAATCACAGAATGTCGTCTTTGGCCTTTGCATTATTGTTTTTGTCATAAATATACTGTTAAATTCGATTTCTATCATATTGAATAAGTAGCCGTAAAGCTTATCCGGATCCCTTTGAGTCCAATCTAAATTGGAAACCTTATCACTAATGTTATTACTAAAATTCAATAATCGGTTAGTCATGGGCCTGCATATGGTTTTGTTTATTCTATTTTCTTTTTCTATACAAGGAAATGTAACAAATTGCCCATGGTGATCAGATGTTAAATCACTTAAAATTGACCTATTTAAATATTCCCCATTGCAAAAGATGTTATCTAAGCTGATAGGACACTTTTCTAATTTATTAATATTGAAATCTTTACAAACTACCAAAACCTTACTACTGACACAAACACTTCAAAACTTCTTCCATAACTAACTCAAATATGCTAAAGTCACTCTGTGGTTGCCGATACACACTAATTATAATATGGTGTTCCAGTTCTAAGCAAGAAAGCTCTACAATGCTCAGCAGACAAATTTACGACATCTTTCCGGTTTTTGCACTTAATAGTATTATGAACAAAAATTAAAGACCCTCCATGAATTGACTTCCTTCTTACATACACACTTCTGGCAGAATAAAGTTCATTATCTAGTATTAACTGGTGTGCCTGTAGCCAATGCTCTGTGATACAGAGCACATCAACATTATATTTATCAAAAAATAATTCTACTTCTAAGTCTTTCCTAGGTAATCCTTGAATATTTTGATGAACTATGTTTATGGTCATTGACTTTTTTACTTTATTGCTACAATTTTTATTTATTTTTATATTTTTACTATCAATACCATAATTGAGTAGGTAAATGATTTGATATGCAAAAGATAGACTCTATTGTCTTAGCAATTAATTTAAAGAATTTATGTCACAATGTGCGGCCAAGTTATTGCCTGAATGAATATTAATAAAGACATTGTTAATTCGCTCAGAAGGGGCACTATGTGAAGCCAAATGTTTGGCTACAGTGTTCTTACATTCTAAGGGGTGCTCTATAGGAGCTGTCAGGTTAGCCAAGTTCTTGGCTATTATTCTAAAATAATATGATAACGAAACAGTTATCTGTCTTTTAAAATAATACAGCAGATAATAATTATCTGTGGTCGAAAAAACATTATCATTGACAATCCTATTGATGTCAATTAAATGAAATTTATTATAAAATCTACCATTAATTTGGCTTGTCAAATTAAACATAGTCATGTTCAAATTAATCCTAATATTTTTTTTATGTTGAGACAACCCTTTGCTAATTGGCAGTGTAAATAGCAATATTTTATTTACATTGAGTTCCGATAATTGATCAAAGTATTTTATGAATGTTTTTTTATTTACAGTACCCCTATTGCCACTGAAAATTATGAGACTAGTATTGTATCAAAAGTTGCACTAATAGCCTTTTCTAGAATCATATTATATGCTAGGTTTGGCATACAAAAGTTGCTAAAAGAATATTCCTTATTTGAGTTTGTCATTAACATACCTAAACCTTTACCAATTTCATCGCTAAACATTGTTATTACACTACGCTAAACATTAATAATTAACCCTCAATTTTATACACATATTGTACAGCTTTGATTAGTTCTTCGAAAACATCTTTATGCATTATTTTTATTTTTCTTCGCCGAGAATATTCTATGAGCCACTCCATGGAGTTTCCTTTAAAACTATCCCTACCGAGCATCACTTTTAAATTTCGAAAGTGGCTTTCTATTCTTTTATTATTATTTAAAGGGTCGCTGTGATTTACCTTCTTATGGATGTATCCATATTGATGTAGGCAATCACAGGATCTGAAAAAATTGGTATGGATTTCAGTGCCTACCTCCACATGTTTTTGTATTAATGGCACCAACATTTCCGCAGATCTATCATTATCGGGACACACTTCTAATCTCAAATCATCTTTCCCATTTTCTATCATAACCAGCAACCAGTGGCCTTCAATGTGTCTCCCTCTTTTGTACTTTCTTTTTCCAAATTGAGATTCGTCAATTTGTACAATTTTGCCTGGACCTCCAATCTTGCCGTTAACTTCTTGGTGCTCCAATTGAAACACAATTACTGTCTCCCGGCAGTAAGAAAACCAGTCAGATATTGTCCGTGTTGATAAAACTGCTTCTCGATCATCACGGGCTGTCTCTAATTTTACTCGATGAAAACTATAATTTTGGCTGAACATATACATAAGTAAAAATTGCAACTCTATAGACAGCCGCGCATTCTCGAACCATGTTCCCGCTGTCCGACTCACTGCCCTAGAGCGACAGTTGCTCTTCCTGCATCGGAAGATTCCAAGCTGCCCAGTGTTACTGCTGGAGCTTAACGTCATAGGTCTTCTATGATATGTGCACATTTTTGTTATAGGAAGGAGCCTATGCTCTTCAGCAAATGCAATGCACTGAGCTGGGGTGTTGAGCCGGGTAATGATTTTGTACATATTCCAGTGGGACCTAAAACAAGTAAAAATGTTCCTATTAGAAATCTAATTACTGCTTTACTTGTCAGCTTTTTCTGTGAAGTTTACATATGTACCTATATGAGAAAACACAGTGAACAAACCTTATTTCCTCGGAAAAATAGTGGACTCTTCGGCTAGATGACCCAGAAGCTCGAGGTTCCGCATCACCCACGCTGCTCTCAGACGACGTCGGAGACGCAGGCGGCAGTACCGACACGGTACTGGGAACGGTGGCGCGGGAATTACCAGCTACTGGTTCCGATGGCTGAGTCATGGGCACAAGTGGCTCACTAGAGTCCAACACTGGCACACACGGAGGCCCTGCAGAAGAGCTCGCGACAAGTGGCTCATCAGAGTCCAACACTTGCACTACACTCGATTCTACAGACGGCACGGCACCACAAGGGGGGCCTGAAGAAGAGCTCGCGACAAGTGGCTCATTAGAGTCCAACACTTGCACTACACTCGATTCTTCAGACGGCACAGCAGAACATGAAACCTGGGGCTTCGAAGACGCCATGGTGGTAGTCAAACGTTGTTTTCACCGACAGGAGTACGTAAACGCTCTCTTCTTCTTCTTTTTTCCTTATGGCAACTGAGTCAACTAATGTCGACTAATTCTGCCAGCTTCAAGTTTGTGGTCAGATGGAACACCACATATGCGGCGACTTAAACTTTGTGGTAGGTGTTAGTATCTAAAAAGACGAACACAATATTGTTGTTAGGTTAAGTTGTTACATATATACATATACATTTCATACCTTAATATAAAACCTTCGTATTACCATACCATACCATAACCCACACATACATAGATAATATTCATGTTAATTATATTAAAGTTTGATACTATTATCTTTAATAAATTTTGCTAATATATCACATAGTTTCAGGGAAAAGTGAGTTAAAAGTGAAGGGAAATTAATAGGAAGAGGGAAATTCAATTTGGTTAGTTTAGTATAAAGGGAAAATGATTTATGGTTATTACGGCAGGCACAGAAAATGTGATCTAGTGTGCCCTCATCAAGTCTGCACTCTCACAGAGAGCTATCGCGGACGTGAATTTTGTGAAGAAACACCGGAGAGCAACAGTGACCTAATCTCAGACGGCACAACACAGAGACAGTTCTTTTGGGCAGCTTTCTTTTCTTAAAGAACCATGGCTTTGAGGGGATTTCAGGCTGTACTGCGGCGTAGAAAAAACCCTTTCGTTTTGAGCTTTGTTCCCATTCAAAAGTCCAGTTCGTAAATAATTTTTGTTTTGCACTATTAGAGAGATCATATCCTTGAATGGCATAATGTTTTCTATCCACATTATTGCAGACAGCATATTTAACCAGTGCGTCAGCACATTCATTACCTATTATGCCAGAATGGCTAGGAATCCAGGCCAAAGCCACATTTAGGTCCTTTTTTGTACACTGTAATAAGGCATTTCTAATCTCCATAATTACTTTGCTGCGGATTTTACTTTTTAATTGGTTTTGATTTATGGCCTGAATACTACCAAGAGAGTCCGAAAATATGATAGATTGCTTTATGTTGTGGGAATCGATATATGGAATAGCCTCCAGAATAGCTGTACATTCACCTGTGAATACAGATGACTCTGGTGGACATTGAAACTGAAAGGCAATTCGGGAATTTTGGTAATAGACCGCAGCCCCTATGCATCCTGTTGGTATAAATTTTGAAGCGTCTTTGTAAAATAAGTGCCATCCCTGCCAACGATCTCTAATTAACCGATGAAAGTCAGCATTTGCTGTGGGGGAGTTCTTTGAAATTGTAATATCCAGAAGAATTTGTGGTTTGAAATGAATGACCTCATATTCAGATGCAAAAAGTGGGAGTATTTTGTGTTGGGATATGGGGGATGCAGAAAATTTAAAGTCCCTATAACTTTTGACTAATAGAGGTAGACATTTTGGATCAAAATTGAGGCAATTCGAAGCTATATTAATTTTTTCTAAAATTGGAAGTAGAATAAACGGGAAAGACTTTAGCAAGGAAACGATCTGCTAGATACTGACGGCGAATTTGCAGGGGAGGATCCGAGCATTCCACTTGTAAAGCATTAATCGGTGTTGATTTCATAGCGCCAATAACAATTCTGAGGGCCTTAGACTATATAACATCTAATTTATGCAATGCTTCCTTATTACAAGGTTGGAGTGCAAAGCAACAGTAATCCAGAACACTTCTGATAACAGCGTTGTAAACGAGTTTCAACGTAAAAGGGTGAGCACCCCACCAAACGCCAGCCAGTACTTTGAGAATTGATATGTTGCGTTCACATTTTTTATGTATGTAATTAATATGATTTGTCCCTGACAATTTGGAGTCCAGGATTATTACCAGAAATTTAGCGGAATCCTTTACTGGGATAACTTTGTACGTTTACGAGTAAAAACCAAAGCAGAAGTTTTTGAAGGAGACAGAGATAGACTATTTTTGATTAACCACTGGTTCAATGATTCCAAGGAGATGTTTAGAGATTGGACAGAGTCTTTAATGGAAGGGCCATGGACCTACAGCGCTATATCGTCCGCATACTGTAAGATATTACAGTCGTAGTTTAATCATGTGGGGAGGTCAACAGTATAGATGTTGTAGAGAATAGGCCTGAGGACTGAACCTTGTGGGAGACCTTTCCAAACCATCCTTCGGTTGGGAGCTTCACCAGGTATTCTAAGTTCCACATAGCGCGGACATAGGATATCGGTTATTATGTTGGTGATCCTTGCTGGAATTCTCAGTTGTTGCATTTTATGCCTGAGGAGAGAAGGATGAACACAGTCATATGCAGCAGAAATATCTAGAAAGACTGCTAATTTTAAAATTGCTTTTAGGTGAGAGCCATGTCTCGGCAACACTACAAACTAATGTATTGTGTTTGTTCAAGAGGTAAATAAGTTCACGTTTTTTGTGAGGAGCATTCCTCACGTTCCATTGGATGAATGTCAGGGGAGGGAATGTTATAAATAAAATTTAAAATTGTGTTTAGTTGTGAAGCAACATTGTCCGGTATTGGATGCACTGGATTAGATAAAGCAGAGGTAATCAGAGTAGTTAATAATGTGATAATATTTTGGGAATTATTAGAAGAGTTAGCAATGTCTTGGCTGGGACTAGTAGGGTAAGCGCATCCATTTTGTGAGGGTGAGTATGAATAATTTTGAGTGAGGGCCTGATGAGCCACTTTATCATAACTGATTGGGGGAGGAGCACGTGGTTTTGGAGTATATAAGACTGTTTTTGTGGAAGATTTTGAAGATGTCTGGAGTGGTCTAAATGGAGAAGGAGAGATATTGGTTTTGGTAGCATCAGAGTATGTTCGTGAAACAGGCGGGAAATGCCTGCTAGCTTCTGCATATGAAATGGCTTTGTCAGCCATTACAGCCTTAATACTTTTTTGACGTCCAAGCTCTGGACAGGCATAGTCATTTGCAAAGTGGCGTCCTGAACATAAAATACAGAACCCTTCATCTTAGGCAACATAGCAACCGTCCCCAGGGTGATCATGACCACAGCGGTAGCAGCGTGGCTTAGATCTGCACTTTAATTTAGTATGACCAAAGCGGCAACAGTTAAAACATTGAATAGTAGGATACATATATTGTTCTACTGGCAAGGCTGAAAAGCAACAATAAACGCGCTTCGGTAGAATCTGTCCATCAAATGTCAACACTACTGTTTGGGTAGGCTTCCACTCAGTGGTGCCTTCATTAAAAACTTTTCTATTCATTCGCCTTGCTTTAATTACTGGCCCACATCCTGTTGGTACTCTAATATTCTCTATAATGTCCTCCTCTGACCACTCTACTGGAATGTCTCGCACTATACCCATGCGTGTAACATTAAATTGAGGAATTGAGGCCGAATAGTCATGACTGGGTAAGATCGGGTTCAGTAAAAAACTATTGGCGTCCTAAATTCAATTGAAACTCTGTTACGGCCAAGACGTTTTATATCATCCATCAAAATATTGTTTATGTTGTTACGCATTAATAATGAACCAAATTTAACAGGGTGCAGTGTGGTACCTGCCTGGAGATCAGTTTCAGTTCTTGAAACGTGAATTATAAAAGGGGGTAGGTCTTTATCATTATATTTTTGTCTACCGACTGCAGTTTTAGGTAACGATTGCGGTTTGGGTAATTTTGAGGGTACGTTTTCTAATGGGGGCGGTGAAAAATGTGTTGTTTTACGTTTTAGGTTTTCTGATGTATCTGTTAGATCATCCATTTGTTGATCATGAGGAAGCGTTATTGACAGTATTGGGGAATACCGAAATGTATTTTCGGGGGTAATTGGAGGGTCTGGGGGATCTGGCGGTTTCCTATCGCCCATTTTGACTAAATACTACATATAAAAACAATAAACTTACCAGTATTATATTATGACTAACACAGTATTAATATAGGACCAAAACCAATAAACTATTATTAAATATTAGCTTGTTATTATCAGTTAACTAAGCTACACAAAAAACAATGTGTGATAGCTGTCACCACTACCGACAAAGCCAACGCTCTCAACTACTAGGGACACAAACGATGACTTGGACTGACGAAACGAATCTGACGATGACAGTGACAGTGACAATACAAAATGGCGTCCAGTGTGACCAGATTGTAATTGAATAATATGCTAACTTCTAGGCTTAAATCTGCCAAATTTGTTTTTGTTTTAAATGCCAAAATTCTGCTAATGAAAATTACATATAATATATATTTATACTACTATATGCCTGTAAGAGATTGCTTTTATCGATAAGGCCGCCCTTTGTACATATTCACTAGATGAACTATTCTATTCATTTCATTAATTCTGTGGCATCTGTGGTGTCAATATTTTTATACAGAGCTGTCGATCTTTGTGCTAACTTTAAAATGTTTTGTGAAGGCGTAAAATTTACGCACACACCCTGTCCTTTTACTGCCTGTTTGACATGTAAGATTGCAGCAACATGTTCATTTTTAAATTTGTTCCACGAGTTAGTTTTTATATTTTTCATTTGAGAAAATATGCTTTCACAAGCCGTATTGGACAAACAAAATCATTATGGCCTTTACGAAATCGACCAAGTGTGGATACTTCTTTCTCCACTTCAGGTTTCAAACATTATATGTTAATGCGGCAGCTTTCGTTCGTTTGCATGAAAACGATGTAGTGTGTTTGGTGTAAATAATAAAGTTCACATACCACAAGGTCCAAGAAAAGTTCCAATACGGGTTACAAACGTTTTTTATTCACGAATCACACAGTTAAGCAAAACAAGCACAAGGAACAGAAGAGTAAAGTTAAGCAGCGTAATAGAAAGATGGAAGGAACACTGAAAATAGTTTTTAGCTAGGAAACAAAGTGTATGATACGTGAACGAATGTACAGAAAACCAATGATCTCAAAGCAAGCGTCGCCACCATGGGCGTTACGCCGCGTCAAGCAAGCGTCGGATCAAAACGCACGGTGGCATGTGAATTGTGAACGAGAACAAAATGCGTGTTCTTGTTGACGCGCGTCAACGCGCGGTAGCAAAACGCGCGCCCGACGCCCATCATCTGCACGTGGCCTTATCGGTAAATGGAATTCACATCTCTGGCAATGGCGTCGATTCTATTGTCAGACTCACTAAACTAAAACCTAACTTAATTTCTTCATATGAAATGAACTTTGTCTTCTTCGCAACAAGGTCTATTTGTTACTGGCATCTATTTCTCAGCGCCAATAAATTTCACTAAAACCTGTCAACGTATACTCAACTTTATTTCCACGCAGCGAGAGTCCCCATTTATTCAAATGCCGTACAATTGCCGTATAAAAACTTGTTCAAAACGAACTAAGATGACGTTATTTTAATCGACACCTACGAAGACGCTTACTAAAAACACAGAGCAAATGAGATGGCATTCAACGGATAGCAGCTCTCGCTACGTGGTATTAAAGTTTATTTAAGCGTGTCAGACTTTAGTCGACAAATAAATTGCTTATTTCGATAGCGACGTATGTTACCTACTTGTTTATATTTGAAATAACACCTTGTTTCGAAGGACACAAGGTTTACATCTTGTATGAAGAAAATTTAGTCAATGATAGTTAAGAGAGAAATTCAAGAGAATTGACACCAATATTTAGTAATGGCATCGCTATCTTATTAATTTCAAATTTTGTGATATTGTTTATAATAGAATAGAATAAAATAGAATACTTACATGAAACGTGATGTTCGGACAAATATGATTTTTTTAGTATAACTTTTACAGGATTTGATAGCACAACCAGGCATTTTTGAATATTATAAACAGCGGCTCGGGATTTACTTCAGCGTAGACATGCGCAAACCATGGCCGACATGGGATTGAACCTGGAACGGTTCTTTTCCTGGTCGGAACTAGTTCCAGGAAACGTGTCCGAGGAACTATCTAGTTCCTTAGTTTTATCCGGACATTGTAGTTAACAGTTTTATTTCGGTTCAGACAGCTCCTCGGACATACATATTTGTTGTAAACAACATCAATTGATTTTGCTTCATACTCACATACATGCGTAGGACTCTCAACCAATAATGTACAAAATAATAAAATAGCGTAAATAGACTTAAAATATTTTAAATTAATGTATTGGCTAGGTCTTTAAAAAAAGCAATATTTATATTAATTGTACCTACATCATAATACATAATATACAATACTTATATGTAGGTATTTATTTATAATTGCTAACGTAAAAAGCAGCTCAGGCGCCTTTGATGCCTCTGTCCGTTGGTTAAGTCCTGCTTTTCAAAATACACCCTTGCACGGAACAGAAGTAGCGGTGGACGGCCCGGAGCACAACGTTCACGGCATACGGCCATGCGGTTGTCTTAAGTTGGCGGGGAGAAGTCGCTTTTTTACATTTTCTTTTTGCTGTTTCAACTGTTCTTAACTGTTCGATCAACATTTTATTTGTTCGATCTTAGTTTTTTTTTTTTAAATAAAATAAAAAAATTCCCTCAAGTAGGCGGGGACAAGTCGTTTTTTTACATTTTTTTTTTGCTATTTCAATTGTTCGTTAACAATATCAAAATTTTATTTGTTCGATCTTAGTTTTATTTTATAAATAAAATAAAAAATTTGCTTTCTTAGAAGTCGTTGTTTAACCTTTTTTTTTGCTATTTGAACTGTTCGTTAACTGTTCTTCATTTGTCCAATTACACTACAATACAATTTGGTCCAGTTCTGACAATGGCATCCATGAGAAAACCATATATAAGTCTTTTATGGAATAGTTTTTTTTGTTGAAGTCGGTTTTTTTTTGTGTAAAAATTAATAAACTTCTTCCCTTTTCTAAAATCTCAATTATTAAACTGTGTGGTGGAAAATATTCTAAATGACCACAGTGGCGGCGTAGGTTATCACAGCACACTCATTAAAATATGAAGCTGTGTTGGACTAGCGCCAGTGATATTTTTATGTTTAAGTCCTGTGAAAAAACTGCAGCTCCAGTCCTTGACCCCATCTTGGAAAGATTGATCTCGGTTGTTTTCATATAGTTGTATTTGGTCCTACCAAAGATATGTTGTTTCGGGATCCTGTCGCATGGGGCAGCTATTAATGGTTGATAATCCACTAATTGATCCCATAATTTGAAATGGGGACTCTCGGTTGTACCACAAACCCAGGTGTTATGTCTGATGGCTGCCACAGCTGCTTCTTGTTGTATATACAGGTCTAGTGGTGCTAGATCGAGAGCCACTTCAAAGGCTGCTGTGGGCTGTGCGAGTTGTGCGCATGCAGCCAGTGACAGTAGTATGTGCGAGTCTCTGGAATTGCTACAGTTTGTTTTAGTGCTTAGTTCTGTTCTCTGCCACCAGGCAATTCCACAGTTTTGTACAGCCATAGTGTTATTTTTGGTGACAGCCCTCAGCTTTTGCCGACGACACGCTTGCATTGGCAGAAAATAATGCAGGCCTTGTTAAGTTTTGCGGCCAGGTGCCTATTCCATAGGAGTTTGCTGTCCAATATCACTGCTAGATACTTGACCTCCTTGGTAAGGGCTAGACGGGTGCTAAATAGTAAAAACTGTGTTTATTTGTTAACATAACTATCTCTGTCTCTGTCGGGTTCACTGTTAAGTTGTGTTTTTCGCTCCACTGTTCAACAACCTTCAATGCGGACCTCATTAGGTTGCATACGACACTAATATTTGGCTTATTCTAGATAAGAAAAAAGACAGAAGTATGTATTTATGTAAATTATATGCATTACAGAAAACAAAGAAAGACATAGTTACTGAGGGCCTCGACAGCACAGCTTCAGTGGATCAGCTAATAGAAACGTTACAATCAAATAAACGAAAGAATAAACTTTATATACTATACAGTCAAGCAGTCAGACAGAGACGTACAACTGTTGGCAAATATCTGAATAATGCACATTATCTTCTCCCTGGACATCCATTGAACATGTTCAGTGAAGATTGGGATGGTGGCCTCAACTCTGGCTACTTTGAAACATTTTCTTACAAAAGCCTAATGCCCAAAATAATATCAATAATCAGAAACATAGAAAGAAAAGATCCAGTCACAGAGTACATGAAGAAGAAGATGGCCTGGCAAGATACTTTAAATGATTATAAAAGGATTATGAGTAAGTAGTACAATTATGTGTTAAAGATACGACCTTCAAACCTTTAAGAAAAGAGCGCGCTCCCACCTGAATGGCCGGCAACTCACTTGTGACTCTTGAGTTGCAGGTGTCTATCGGCGACGATAGGCACTTACCATCAGGTGACCCGTCTGCTTGTTTACTAAAGGTTATTATTAGTCATAGATGCATCGTCAATCTTACAGTTGTTGTATGTTTTTGGACCTTGTGCCACCATAACAAGTAATGATTTTTTTTATTGTTTCTGGCTTACAGTAGTTTTTATGAAGATTTCTTGTGAAAGGCTTCTTAATCTATAAAAAATTTAAGTTACTAAATTTTCATTATTTTTAATGTCTTTAGTTGTGGGAATTACACATTTAGAATATATTTTGTGTGTTGAGTCCTCACAGATATGTAAAAACTATTAAAGAAATGGACAAGTATAGTTAATTGTATGTGATTTAAGCATTCTTAATCTGTAATTTTTTCAATCCATTTTTTTACACTTTTAATTCTTTAAAGGCAGTAAGGTTACTTAGGTGCAGGAATTCCAAGTAGTTGTCTCAGATTCTAGCACAAAACTTTTGTCCATTATATAGCTACTATAACCTATCTAGCTTTAGCTATAAGTTATCAATGTTTCAGGTTTAATGAGTAAAAGACACAAGTATGAATGGATCAATGAAGAAGTCTTGCACTGTCCAAAGCAGTTGGTAGAAGTAGCTGCCCATTATGAACACAACCCAGACCCTTACTTTGAGAGCAGTTACAACTGGTACTATGCAGGGAATGGCAACATGCATTGTATAGTGCTGAATGGTCTGGAATATTTACTGCATAGTGAATTTAGCTGCATATGTAAGTATTATTAATAGTGTTGGATGGCTCAGACATCCCGGCAACAGTAAGTTTGAATTACAGGTACCTATGGGATTGTTCATTAATTACGTGAGGCTAAAAAGGGGGGGAGGGGGTTCGGAAAAAATCACAGGGGGGGGGGTGTAGTGAGATATCACGTGTATTTATTTTTGATGTGAAACATCTATAGCCGCACGTAAAACTGATTTCTGGCGTGGCGAGTATATATATACAGTCTATATGCAGTAGTGTGTACGGTGTGGCGACGCGTCGCCACACCGTACACACCGTGCGCAATCGACTGTATCACAATCTGTTCTTTTCTGCATATTACTTTTACAAAATAACGTCGATGTTTCACATCTGCCAGGCGTCCCGTGATGGCTCACATTTTTTTTCGTAGAAAGCGCTATTATATCCGTATTTAAGGATAATATTCTGATTTTTTTTTATATATTTGAAACAAAAAAAATACACGTAATTTTAGCTAGGGGGGGGGGTGGGTTAGTCTAAAACCTCACCAGGTATCACCAGGAGGGAGGCGGGTTAAAAAGTTGCTAAAAAAAACATCACGTGACTAATGGACGACCCCTATGCGGCTCTTAACTACTGAAGTTATTGCTTATTCTCCCCAATCGATCCATATAATCAATCAAAATCAATGATTTTTCAGATTTGACCCCATTTTCAAAGCACAATCTATCAATAGACCACGAACACGAAGTGAAATATGACTGTGGAGAGGACATTAATATCTTAGAAATAACATCATCGCAAAATATTATTGCATTACGAACTAGAAATAAGATAATAATTTTGAAAATAACAGATGATAACTGTTTAATAAATTTAGAAAAAGCTAAAGAAATGGAGTCCAATATACCATTTACGGGAATATCGTTTGATGAATATCACAAAAATATTTTATATGTGACAACATTAGACTTTAGACTTACAATTGTGAACATGGACAGGATGACGGGACGAAGCAAACAGTTACGTGCCGATGTAAGCAGTTTACTAAACAATTGGAGCACAGTCATTGGTTCAGAGAGGAGCTACTACTCGCATATATCGAAGAACTCTGTCACCCTTTACGACAAACGAACAAACTGCGCCTTTCAACGGTGGAAAAACCTTAGAAAAATAACTGATGATGTTGCGTGTAATGACATAAGTGTTGCCAGACACGGCACAGATAAACGCCTTCTGTACATAGGAACTGATCATCACTTATTTTTAGTAGATTTGAGATATAATAAAACTGAAAGAAATAAATTAAAAGCGGTGCAAAGGTGGACTCATGGCATGCAGTGTCCCCCCACTTATATGTCAGTGTGTAAATTCGAATACAATAAAGAATTGATATGTATGAGCAGTCAGTGGTGTGAAGACATCTGTGTAGTTAGTAATTGTGCGGATAGACTAACCAGGCACAATGATATTAGCAGTGTCAGTATACCGTATCGACCACCAAGTATTCTTCAAGTTTTAAATGAAGCTAGAGAGAAAATGTTATGTTGTGATGTATATAATCCAATCAATAATCGGTTGTGCACTTCCATTACTGGGTTATCGGTTTTAGACCAAGACGATAACTATGACATACTAATGTTGAATTCACTCGGGGATATCTCATGCCATACTTTGTGCCCTAAATATATGACTGCATTCTTCGAGGACACTAGTCTTGAACTTCTAAATGAATGGAGTAAAAGTTATAAAAACAAAACGAAAGATTTAAAAGTGTCTTCTATAATTGATATAAGTAATATTTGGAAGGAATTGAGAAAGATACCTAATGATTATAAGTTTGGTGAAAATAAGTTTGTTAGGAAAAGTTTTAAATTTAATGAAAAGGAAATATATGATGCGTTTGAGAATGAGGAAGTAGAAATGGGACTGCTGGATATATGGACAAACAAGGAATCGGAGGGTACTAAAGATGAATCGTCTTTTAACTTATTTTTTGCTGACGACTGATAAATAAAGCAAATAAATAAAATTACGCATTCTTTCTTTATTGTATAATTTTACAAACCTATTTCAGGCCAAGCTTTAACGTAAAGAATGTCTCATTGTTTGGAAGTAATATCATATCATCAGAACTGTTTTCTGTACGGATTCGAGTCGTCCGACTGGCAGTAAAACGTTCGCAAAGGAAAGCACTACAAAATATAGTATTGCTGTTTTTGCTCGTAAGAAGAATCGTCAGAGCTCCATCTATCCAATGAAAAACAATGCAGACACCTGGTTTTCGTTTTCCAGACCCGCTGAGAATCCTTCAGATCACACGTTCGCGCAGAAGTAATAATAATAACTTGACCACATCTCACAAACGGCCGACAGATAAATTACAGCCAGACAGAACAAATGATCATGCTCATCACACAATTTTGGCAACCTGCCCCGGCTTCGTACGGGTAGTAAAGACAACTTCAACAATCATCATATTTCAACCAATTTACACAAAACGTTAACAAATTTGCGGCAAACTTTGTTTTATAATATGTAGTGATGGTGATTATTATCTGCTAAACCAGAAGTCGTGGGTTCGATTTTCACCCAGGACAAATAATTGTGTGATAAGCATGATCATATTTTGTTCTGTGTCTGGATGTGATTTATCTATGATATGTATGTATTTAGAAATGTATAAGTATGTTTATCAGCAGTCTGGATACCATAGTACAGACTGCCTAGTTTGGGATCAGACGGCCATGTGTGAGGTGTGTGTGTGAAGTTATTATGTCTTTGAAAAAAAATATTTTGGACATCGTGTAGAATTCGAAATGACAATAAATATTATTTTATTCGGTACGTGTATAAGCATTATGAAATTATTAAAAGCCGCTGAAGCAAAAACTGCTGACAAATATTTAAGAGGTCCTCAATTTTTCTAACATTTTTGGAGATTTGGTCCTTTATTTAGTGATCGGAGGGCAGCGTAACGCTTTAACGCTTTGTTGTGCTTTATTGGAGCTTTATCTACAAATGATAAGAGAGATAGAGAGAGAGATAATAGACACATAGATCTCGAGAGAGATGTAGACACATGGAGATCGAGAGAGATATAGGTAGAGAGAGAGAGCCTCCAGTAAATTGTAAACTCCAGTCGTGTGTCGGACACACCTTTTTTTTAACTCGATCGTTATTAGTGGAACGAAATATTCTGCTACTAAATGGATAGTCAATTAGCATCTAAACTATTTCAAACTACTAATTCTGCATCTCGCGTGATTTTTTTCCCCACAGTCATCATTGTTAGGCTGTGTCCACCGAGTATGACAACATAATATATTGGGCTAAAGTTACTTTGTATTAAAAGCACATAAGACGCTGAATCTTCACGACCACTGCGCGATCTCGCTGTAGCACAATGGTTCCCTTGCCAACTGCTACTATATATCTATACTAATATATAAAACTGAAGAGTTTGTTTGCTTGAACGCGCTAATCTAAGAAACTACTGGTCCGATTTGGAAAATTATAACAGTGTTAGATAGCCCATTTATCAAGGAAGGCTATATATCATCACGCTACGACCAATAGGAGCGGAGCAGAGGCCATAAACGCAGGTGAAACTGCGGAGATGGCTAGTCAAATGATAAAGTCTTTACAATCTGGCGCAATATTCAGTTGTATGCTTTCAAAATGAAGACGGAATGGTTGTTTATTAATAAAACACATGTTTAATTTATAACAACTATATTTCCTATCTATGTGACTGAGTTTTTACAAACAAACTTGCCTGCGACCAATTAACATACACACATCACAATTCATAACAAGATGCAACGTAGTTTTAAATTTCCGGAACAGTGTTTAAAAATACAAATTCTTGAAATTTTAAAACTCCCGATGCAAAAAAAAAGGTTTTGGGAACTATCAACCTTACATAAAACATTTCAATGACTATTACATTTGAAAGTCTACTTACAATGCATGTAAATGCGAATATCCTTCGCTCACTGCAAAGGCTGGACTGTACCTTAGATACGACCCTGAATTTAATTCGGAGGTTTTAAAAATTAACGTAGGTAGTCTTAAGGTGAAATTACACTCGGTCCTTCATTACCTACCCTGTATACGGGTACCGATTGGTCAACGGCCTAGGAAAAGTGAGAGACGTCGCGTATGGTGTTTACAAAAGTATTAAATCACTCGGTTCTTTGGAATCAGTAATGGAAGCAAAGAAAACATTCTATAGACTAGAAATCGGATTGGAAATTCTTATTTATTGGCTGTAAATTATTTTGTAAATGCACGGACTAAACAAGCTGAAGGAGTAATGGGCTAGCCTTATATGCCGAAGGATTGGCAGCCGTTGGAAAAGTAGAGATCGCAAATCGATAAATGGGGGGTAAGACGCCCCTACCGACCTTACCTACCTACCTGACGTACTTTAGATGAGAACGGTGACCGAGTGTTAAAGTGCCAATAAGAAAAGGTCCTTAAGCCAGCAGTGGACTATAATTATATTAGATGTTGGATACACGTGTATGCTAGATAACGACCACGTGTAAATGCGCCATTAGGATGTAATGTCAACGCGGGGGAACACTCGGAAATTTATATGCGTAGAAAATAATAATTTAATGCTTTGTATTATTTTTTATTGTATTTAATGAGTAGGGGTTGAAATACCTAATTCATATATTTTTGGCGGCGTTATAAAAGTTTCCTGGTTTTTCTTTTTTTTAAAGATTTTAATTTTAATTATTAAAACAATAAAAGAAAAAGTATCAAAAAGTAAAAATCAAAAATCCTTGACACTTCAAGTATTTTACTTATTAGACAAAGACAGCACTATAGTGTCGTGTACGCAATAGCGATACAATGCCTTATTGTTTTACACCTGTAAGCTTCTATAATGATAAATAATACTATAATGAACGGATTAAATCAATAGTATTTTAACGATGCAATGTGACGCTGCCCTATGTGTAAAGATCTACCGCAGCTACCTATAATATGTTTATGTGGCTAACTCGTGTTAGCCAAACAAAAAGATGACAGACAGATGTATTCAACGGGGAAATCGTCTACTAGTCGGTTGTAAATTACTATACACTACATCTCTTGCATTTTAACGTATCTTTCATTTCATAGACAATATGTAAGCTGCTTCGACTGCCCAGTCCTCGACTTTGCAGTGAGCGTCTGAGTTTAAACAAATTAACCTTAGCTTTTTATTGAAGAGCGTCACCCGGTGGAGGAGAGGGATCATCGGTGTCATCACTCTTCGTTTCAGCAAGATTGGAAGGGTGAAACACTGTAAAACATAAATATACAGCTGGAATATCTAAACTACTATTTGCACTGAATTTGAAAATCCACCTTAAGGTATTAAGTGCTATTTTAAATAAAAAAAATGTATAATGATGATATTGCCTTTCTAAAAAAGTGCGGCCCTATATCAACGTATATATGTATATTACGATGTTGCCATCATTTAAAACAGCCTTTGTAGTTAACTATACGAACCGATCATAATGCTAACGTCGTGTGAAAGTCCGTAGCCAGTTCCTGGTGAGCGGCTGGTCGGGTCCCTTGCCGCTGTCCCGCTCCTTCTCCTCGAGCTGCTCCATCAGTTTGCGCTGGTTTTCGCGGAAGGCGGCTATGGGGTCATCGAACTGGCTGTAGTACGTGAGTACTTCGCGAACGTCTATCACGTCCGACATTGCTATCGCTGAAAAAAAAAGTATTTTAAGATAACTGTTATCCAAGGATTTATCAACCGACCAACATCTCCCCTAAGTTTCTGCGTAATCTTTGCTAGGAGACATGACTCCACTGGATAAAACTGTGAACATTAAAGTATCAATTCGAAAGCACGTCTAGTGTCTCCCCAAGCCACTAACATAGTACCAAGTCCGGCTCGAAGGATCAAATGTTGGGTTGTTACTACCCAACAGAGATGTTGATGTTATGGTCTGCCCCAACACTTTGTTATGTTATTTTAAATGAGTACATAAATACCTCCCTTGATAGATTTATTGCTACTGATGAAGCTGTTGTTGAGCGCACTTGCTGGCTCATCACTGGTGCTGGAATTCCTTAATAGTCACTGATAAACTACACACGCCACTGATCCTTGCTGATCACCGAACCGCGTTATTGCTTAACTCGAAGGACCATATGTGTTAGGAGGAGTGTGTTATTAAAAATGTTGAATGAAATGAAATGTTAGTATGTAATTAAAAATATTTTGGTGGGTGAGAAAACTTCACTTACTCTGTAGCAAATTGGCAAGATCCAATAATGCCGTGTCGTCGTCCGCTCCCTTCCATTTTTTAAGTATAAGGGCGTTCTGTGGATGGGACTTTGTAGCTGCTTTGTTCCAATCGATTACTATCACCTGTAATTTGTATAGTTACATAATCATTATGAGGGTTCTAAGTTGACCGAACTGAAGTTTGTAACGAATAATGGCAGGATGACCGGACAGCGCTATAGATTTGACAATGGATACAATTTAGAATGCGTGTTATAAAAATTCATCCATGGAAATTGACATTATCGACGCATGTTTTGTGTTATTAATCGTATTTAGTAATCATCTAGGTACCCACAGGATAGGCTTGCCTAGTGTGAGGCCATTGGACATTCTTACATTGTACATGTACCTATAACTTTCTGCCAATAAACAGTTTTTATTTTTTTATTTATTTCAATTCTTCAATTACTGTTTAAGGAATTACTGTCACACAGAGATACAGCACATTTATGTATAAAAGTTTATCCTGATATATACAAAAACTAAATATGGAATACTTTGCAAGTAGAATCATTGTTATTAAGTTTGTTTATACGCTATTTTGTAACTTTGGAATTGCTGCTTGGCCCAGGGCAAGACGTCATGACATCATAGTTATGTCCGAGTGGAACTGACCAAAACTGCATAGGGTTTTCGAAATCATATAAAAGTAAAATAATCAAATGCTTCAATCAATAAGCCTATCATAGTGCACTGCTGGACATAGGCCTCTCCTAATGCTTACCTTAGATAGATCCCGGTTAAGTCCTTCAAGATTTTTCACATGGATGCCATCTATGAAGTGTGTAGAGTCTCTGAACAGTCGATATGTGATAAATTTGTTCTCTGGGTCTAGCTTATCCAGTACAGGCCATATCATGAACGCATTTTCCGTAGTGAAAATCACCACCTCATAATTAGAATTTGCCACTGTTTGTAAGAATTGGTCAACCCCTGGACGTTTCTTAAACCTGTAATTTAATGTTTTTTTCTTAAATTGGGTTAGGCCACCACCAGGTGGTAAAATATCAGATATGTTCAACAGTGGATTTGGCATGGCTGAGATGATGCTTATGATGATGAAAGTACCAAGCAAAAGAACTAAATTCTAAAACAAACGGAAAAGACTGTAATGGAGATGGAGGAAACTGATAATGGAAATCAATCCTTATCACTAACTATATGTATATGATGTGTGAATCGGGACTTAATCGCGGTAATAATTAGGAGGTACCATACCTATTACTCCAGAATAGTAGGTACGAGAAGCAGTTGAAATCAAAAAATTAAAAGAGAAGATGGGTACCGCTTGTCAACATCTTGGAATCCTGTCATCAGCAAATGCAATAGTCAGCGAATACATGCTACTCGGCACACTCAACAGACGTCGTAAGTGTGGTGTGTCGAAGTACCGACAGTGCGAACGTACATAAAAACAATGAAGACCAAGTGCGGGTAGTTGCTGAAACTCGCACTTCACGGAGGCGTCGCTGAGCTCTCATCAGTCCACTCGTGACCACGATCGGTGCAATTCGATCGAAACGTCGGGTAACCAAAAAAAGGTATTGTACCTTCTAATTACTACCGCGATTAAGTCCCGATTCACACATCAAATATGTATAGTCGCGAAAGTTTAAAAACAAATATAGTATATGCCTCATAGGACCATTTTTTATCCTTTTTGTTGATCATTAGCCTAATTAGTTATTATTGACATCCCGCCTTCTAGCAGTGTGTACGTCAGTAGGTATATAGCAGGTGGCATACGAAAGTAATCCGAGCCAGCAGAAACCGCCTTTATATTTACAGTTTACGTTTACAGTATGGTACCCGAGATAACAATTGTTTTTAACCTTATCTTAAAAATGATCATCATAATTTGAACAATCAGAAAAGTCTTCCATATTTATTCCCGTCAACTATATAGGTTGCCTTTTTTTAGCTTCACTTGTAACTAATTAACTATATAAACAAATTTTGGAAGTAAATTTTAACCTACTTCTAATTGTCGTATATAAATGTAACTTTGTATTACATATAATACAAAGTTACATTTATATACGACAGCATTTGGCACGAGAGCACACAGATAAACTATATGTAGTTTGGATGACAATACTATAATTTGGCATTTTAGAGCTGATCTGATAATGGAGGGGGATAGTGGAACTCTTTATTGTGACTATTAGGAAACCCCTCGAGTTTGGGCTCATGTGATCCGTTTTGACGAGTCCAACAGATTGGGCTTCGTACCGATGGTCTGATGATGAGATCATCAGACCATCGGTAGGAATCATCTCACAAGATGAAACGATATTTTAATTAACGATTAATGAGATCAGGAAAAAGTCATATTAGTGTGAACTAAAACTTACACAGAACAGATATTAAGCATATATATATTTTACTTTTTAATTCGGTTCGCCATTTAAGTTTTTTTTTAGTTTTACTAATCTATAAGTATGTAAGTCTATGACCGTATTTTCCTCACAGCCCAGCAACTTCACAATGATCGTTATAATTTTAATAATCAGAAAGGTCTTTTATATAAACACCCGTCAACTATATAGGTCGTCTTTTTTCGAGACAAGCTTTATGGTGGTAAATTGCAATCAATAATGACAATCTAGAATTGATTTCTTGTCACACATAGTCTTTGAAAACTTATTGCACTTAGACCTGGTTAATGTAAAGATGGCTATTAACTCATCTGGTGATGGGCTTAAGAGACGAGTGTTTAGGCAGAAACAAGATACAATTTAAAAGTTATATCTAGGTAATTCGAATTAAATTCTGCGAATCGTCTAATTCGTCGCGAATTCGACCATTCGCAGAAACTGTTTTACTGATCAAACATTGCGTTCATGAGACGAAAAAAAATCGTTAATGACGACAAAGGAATCCGAAAACATAGATAAAATCAACGAATACAAATTAACAATTCGAAAACCTTTCTATGATTTTCACAATGGCAGACCGGTCAAGAGAAGAGATAAACAACTGGGCACGCAGTTCTGGCTTCTGAAGAGCTATGATAAAATTCTGCTAGAAAAAAAAGAAGCCAAACAACCAGAAACCAAGCCAAAGACAACTAACTAAGATATTGTAATTAACTAGTATCAAATTCGTTGTAATACTATTACTGGATGTAACTGATTTTGATAATGGAAACACCGTTTACTAATAGTACTACAGATGGCTTATATTAACAAGCCAACACACCACTACAAATTATATTTACCTAATGGCAACACGAGGAGCCTAATATTTGTCTAATCAGCACGAGAGCATTTTTTAACACTGATGGTCATTAACGATCTAACATTATACGAGCCCCGTACGTCACACCAAGTGCGTGGATGTAACCATACTGAGTGAGCCATATGTAGACAGTCATCAAGCTTAAGAACATAAGACAGTCAGTTTAGTATCATAAAAAAAGTTTTTACTATAAACATCCATGATCACATAAGTACCTCCATCCAGTTTGATAGGACCAGTCAGGGTGTACCAGAACGTCGGTGAACTCGAGCACAAGTGTGTAGGTGGGCTGGTACGGCGGCGGTAGCGGGTCCGGGAGTAGCTTTTCGCGAGATGGCTCTTTTATCATCTGTGGATTTTTTTTGAAATTGGAATGGAATGGGCGTATTGTAGTATTTTTAATAATACTGCAGTTAATTGGTTCTGATGTATTCTTACTGATTGCACGAAAAAGGTTTTCGATAAGAAATCGAACGTCTAGTAAATTGATTATTGAATGGAAGTGGTTGCTTTTAATGATAAGATAAGGCATTCACAGTGCAATAATCGTTGCTCATATGTATTTATGTATGTATTTATGTTTCGGGTATCTCGGAAACGGCTTTAACGATTTTGATGAAATTTTGTATACAGGTACAGTTTTGCATTTTAAGTTCAACTGCATAGTTGTATTGCCTGTAAAAACGTAAGTAAAAAAAAAAAACAAATATAAAATAAATGACGATTTTACAAAAAGCTACCGCGTGAAGCTCGGTCTCCCAGGTGCTATGGATAATTAGTATACAACCAAAATCAAATTACAGTAGTATCGCGCAGAATCGACAGATGGCGGAAATAAAATAAATCAACTCGCAGTCAACATTTTTCTTTGCGTTAACACTTTTTCCCGTCTAGCGCCCCATACGCGAGCGTCTAAAATGTAACGTGCGATAAGGGACTTCATTACAATACGATATAAACTACATTTTACAATAAACTTACAAAAAAATAAAAAAATTAAAGGCCTTTGATTTAACTGGTAACGTGGGCCACTTAAGGCGTTGATTGAGCCTATTTGCTAACAAGCCATAAATAGATATAACTATTGACATTCCCCATATCAACAACTGCATCTGGAAGGGCAAAGTTTTCACGAGGTTCCCGTGATGTTGATATCGATAATCATTGCGCGACAATCTAATTGATCTATTACCACCATAACAGGTCTTTTGGCAACAGTAGTACATACTGTAAGTGATGTTTATTTTATTTTATTTATACTAAAAGTAAAGTTAAGTAAGTTTTCAGTAAAGTTTGATGCTGTATACCTTTTCGTAGAATGTGAGTTCTTTCCAAGTGCGTCTAAGATACTGAAGTACAATGGGCAAATGTGAGAACTCGTCCTTGATGAGTTCGCCGTCATCCCCGCGCCGCGGTGCACCCATTTCGATGACGAGGCACCCACCCAGCACCGTCATTGCACCACCGAATACTGCAAATCTGATAATAGCTGATCCTATAGTTTTAGTTGTTGTCATAGAGTTCAAAAGGTAAATCGGTTGTTGCAATGGCATTAAGTGTAGTCTATAACTAATAAAAAAATTCTGTACTCTATGAGAGCATGACAATTATAGTCGTACGGGCCTGTCGGTCTAGTGGTTAGAGATCCTTACTGCTGAGTCAGAGGTTGTAGGTTTTATACCCACCTAGGACAAAAAACTATGTGATGAGCATGATCATTTGTTCTGTGTATGAGTGTAATTTATCTATGTATGTATTTAGTGATATATAAATATGTTTATCAGCAGTCTGGTTACCATAGTACAGTCTCTGCCTAGTTTGGGATCAGACGGCCATTTGTAAGGTGTTTCAAGGTTATTATTATTATTGTCATGCTATAGAGTACAGGTTTTTTTTTAATAAAAAATTATTGATGAATTATTAAAAAAAAAAACTGGGTTATCCTTATTCTAATCCTGTATAATAGTATGGATTTCTTTTATGTTGATGTTTCTCTGTAAACTGCACTGCAACTCATTGTTTTAGGTCAAAATTATTTTAAAATGTATAAATTATTAAATATTTCTTACTTACTGTTAAAAGATAACTACCTACTCAACCTCTACTCATTATATAATAACCATTACAATAAAGTTTATGATATTAAAAAAGTTTTTATAATGCTCATAAACAGTCCCCTAGTGTCTCACATCAATCAAATTGTTTGATTGTATTTGAACAATATTATATGATTGTTCTTTTTATTTATCATTATTATGTTTTAAAACTTGAAAAGTAAATTAAAGATCTTCGCATTTTGTAGACAGTTCCCCTGTCTATACTTTTAACTATGTGCACTGTAGTCTGCAACTACCATGACTGTATTACTGCATGTAACAAAATCCATGCGATCTGAGTTTGCACATTTGCCGCCATTTAGAGTCTTGACAATCTTTTATTTAGTGCTGCACAAGCATTATATCAGCTACCAACACCTGAAGTTGCTGGAATAATTTGAAACATATTTTAGAGAGAAGAGATATTCCTTAGAGATAGACTATAATTTCTTCATCTTTATATCTCTTCTCTCTAAAATATCTTTCTTCTATTATAGATAAATAACACCCAGACACAGCACAAATGACATGCTCTTTACACAATTACTTGTCCCGGATGGTAATCAAACCCACAAACTCTGGCTCAGCAGTAAGGATCACTAACCAACAGACCAGTCAGATAATTATTTATTCTCTGAATATAACTATGATTAATGATGATCAGGAAGAGTCAAACTAGTATGATTATGATTAGTATGATTACTAAGACTTACACAGAACAGTTATGTTTTTTTTTCAATATTACCTAAAAGTTGCCTAGAAAACTTGCTTAGAATGAGCTGCCCAGTTTACAGAGAAACACCCATGTAATTTAAAAAAAATGGAGGCTTTTAAATACACAGTATCCTTTATAAAAATCACAACAATGCAGTCCCCAATGGACTATGTTGTTATTTCATCTGCAACAAATTGCAGATGTACCAATAACAAATATAAATTTTATAATGTGACTTTATTAATATAATTGTTATTGAGCCTCTTAATGATACCAAGACATACCCCATCTTCATTCTCCTCCAACTCTTCTCATTTTCTTCTGTTTTCTCTTTGTTCTCCTTCTCAAAATTCTCCTGTTCTTTCTTGATTGCCTGTGGATCTTCTGCACTCTGTGGAAAGAATCTGCCTAGGATATCTACCTTTTCGGGTTTTTCATCTTTTTTATCTGTAAGAATGCAAGGCAAAGTTTCATGTAGACAGGAGTATTGCTAAAAGACAGAATACATTTCATTCTACCTACTCAACATATTACTCTGTAGAAAGACAGGGTAGTTTCTCATTTTTGAATGGGGAAATAAATATAGGGCTATTAGGTGCCTTACTCTCCAAGGAAACATATTAAGTCAGTCATAATGTTTTCTATAGATCAAAATATTAATTGACACATAAAAGTTTTTAGTGTATGAATAATTCTTCCTAAATTATATATTATATAATCTGCTTGAATCACTATTATGATACATGTTTACTACTGATAGCTAGAGCCGTAATTAAGGGCTCTAGGGCAGAAAGATTAACTTTTGCATGCATGCTGTTTCTATTATATTTTAGACATGAAGTTCTGATATAATTAATGGAAATATGGGTCTTTGTGTAAATAAACAAAAGTTAAAATGTTTCAGCACCTAATTTACTTTTATAGCAAGCTAAATTTTGGACTCTGGAGAATTTCAATGTGTGACAGTCAAATAGTAAGTAATATCCTCTTAGAGCTAGTTTAGAAAAAAAACGAGCAGCGCAACTTTATACACATCGGTATAATCCCGGCTTCTACAGTCCAACTAGTCTAGCTTTAAAGTGAAGATAGTTTTGATAACAGCAAGGGAAATCGCTACACTATTTTCTTGGCCGTTTTTTCACACCCAAAGATTAAATGTAGAAACTGATCACTCCTTTACATAAAAGAGCTTATTACAAATAATAGTCAATACTTATGAACCCATTTTAATTAGTAAATTGAATTGTATTTATAAGTTTTACCCGGGTGAAAATAAAAAAAAAATAAAACTAACCTATTTTCTCGACTGAATAAAACCTAGGAGTGTTTGCGGTAAGCAGCCATAATTTCTGTTTTGAAATTTTTGTCGTGTGTAAATCTGCAATTCTACAACACGCAGTTCGTGTTAGAAAAAGAACACTTCGCAGAGACATTTTATTTGAAAAAGTCACATTCACAACAAATGAAATAAACTTCAACTTCAACTTTTGAAGTTGAATGAAATAAACGTCACTGAACTAGGCTGAACTGTCATAGAACGTCATAGAGTTATGTCAGTTAGTATATTATAGTTTTAAATTTAGAGATGTACAGTTAAAACTGTGTATGACACAGCTGCACAGGAATGAACAAAATTAATATTAATTTATCTGTATTCATTAATTAATAAAAATCTTTTTAACAAAAAATTAAACCAACGAAATAACTAAAAAGCAATAAATAAATAAATCTCTTAAGTTTCAAGACTTAAGAAGTCGTTTTTTGACGTGACAACGTCTTATAAATTGGTTTGCCGGGTGACACTTCAAGAAACTGCGTTACGCTCCGCTCACGTTATGCGCTCACAATGAGAGCGAGTGAGAGGCACGCGTCCCTTCCACTCGGGCATGGTTATTATTTTACCACTCAAAGTCGTTGTCACGTAAAACTTTCGCCCGTATACCGACTTTACAGGCAACCAATTTTTTTTACATTATTTTTTTGTTATTTCAATTGTTCGTTAACTGTTCGTCAAGTGGCTAGGTTAGGTTTATTTTAGGTATAGGTTTTAGGTTAGGTTAGAACTGTGACCATAACGCCAGAACCGAATTTTATGACAAACGAAGTACTTGGTCAAACCGCCAAAAAAAAATTAAGATCGAACATAAAAAAATTTTGATCTTCTTCATTGTTGAAGAACAGTTACCGCATAGTTGAAAGAGCAAAAAAAATTGTCAAAAAACTACTTCTCCCCGCTAACTTGAGGGTAATTTTATGATTTTATTTAAAAAAAAAAAAACTAAGATCGAACAAATAATAATTTTGATCGAACAATGAAGAACGAACGGTAGAAATAGCAAAAAAAATTTTCAGAAAACGACTTCTCCCCGCCAACTTAAGAAAGCAATTTTTTTTATTTTATTTAAAAAAAAAAAACTAAGATCGAAGAAATAAAAATTTTGATCGAACAATGACGAACAGTTAACGAACAATTGAAATAACAAAAAAAATGTAAAAAAACAACTTCTCCCCGCCAACTTGAGGGTAATTTTTATTTTATTTAAAAAAAAACTAAGATCGAACAAATAAAAATTTTGATCGAATAGCTGATAGAGCAAAAAAAAAATGTAAAAAAGCAAATTCTCCCCGCCGACTTAAGACATCCACCCTAAAATGGAGTCTCGTACGTAACAAAAGTGGCTTTAAGGCGGAGCTTATTGAAAATCACAAAAAAGGCGATAGAAAATGTTATGTTTATCACATAAACTTAAAATACTATCATATACTAATTTTTTTTTACTAAAGTAAACTGACACGAGTACAAAAGAGACAAATATATTTTTGTTATTGGATTTAAGCACAGAATAGAAAGATGATTAATTAGATAATTATTTATCTATTATGTACTATTATGTATTCTGTGAATTTCTGTGCCATTAACTCTTCTTCTTTTATCAATGAGAGCTATTGACACTTATTTCATTCCATATCCAAGAATGTTATAGTTAAAACATAAGATTATTTTACAAAAACTGACGTTGAATGTTTTTTAAGTTTCTCTAATGTTTTGTAAGATTTGGAACGTCGTGAATGTTAAGGTTTTCTTGAGATATATTATATTTTGATAAAATTAAAATAATTTCATATCGTAAAATTGCTACAGGCTGAATTATATACAATTATGGTGATGGCTAAATAATACATCGTTATGTCTTCCTGTAATAAACAATCATCTGTGCTGAACTTCTTTAAGAAATCCTCTGGTACTTCAACATCAAGCAGGTATTCAATAAACTTTGCAAAAACTATTGAACATAAATCTTCAGTAGGTAATGTATTATAAATTACTGGATTTAGATAGAATATTATGATATCTTACTTTTGCAGTATCAACAACAATGCACAAAATATATGTCCGGAGAAAAAGTCCAAGTTCGTGTTTAGATCGAAGTCTACAAGCTCAGCACCATGTAAGTTTTTTAGACTTAGTTTTCCTCCTTCATTGGTGATAACTAGTTTGTAATTAAGGATAGGTACCACTTTTTAAAGTTGAAAGGATGTGAAAATACCTCCTATGGTTTTGTTGTGTTTGGGCACTCTTCACTATCTACTGCATGTAAGGTAATGTGTGCAGGAGAGAAATGATAACTGGAGGTCACCAAAAATATAATTAATTTTTACTGAGGAATTACAAGGTACAAGACAAGTATTGATAACGAGGTTCAAACAATGACTAAAGACTGTGGAAAGTTTACATAGGTACATCACTTGTTGTACAATACTCAGATTTACATGTCAGCATTAACCATCACAATATCCCCCTTTTTTTAAAGTTTTACCAAAATTCTAAATAAATGTTACATTAATACATTGTCCTCAAATTTTAAAAGTTAGAAAATGTTTACAATACTGCATTCACTCAGTGCTGTGACTTCACAGTTGCTTATTCAATAAAATATAGTGTTACGGAATTACAAGTTAATTATAAACAATCATGATATCACAAGAGTGTTCCAAAGGCTTTTTTATAAAGACAATAATACTACACACATAATATTACACTTTTACCCATGTGGGATAAGCAGAGAATACTACTACATTTTTCATACAGTAACAGAAATATTCAATCACACCAAAAATATGTACTGTTACAATAGAAAATTAGAACAGTTGTGTAAATGTGCAAAAGATATGCTGCCACACCTGTATTGTAAGTCCTCATAAATATAGTCATCCTCGATCTTTTAAGTTCATTTTGACAGTAAAAAAAACGTAAGAAACTGCATAATTTAGAAGCCTGTTAAAACAGAGTTAATAAATAAATGATAGAAACCTAGTGTTTGTATAACAATATTTATATGAAGTGCTAAGTGAAAAAGCTTCATACATAATTGTTTAAAGATTAGTATCCTTCAAACTTTACTTAAGTGTTGCTACATAGTTCTATTTTTTAACCGACGAAAAAAAAAGGAGGTTCTCAATTCGACCGTATATATATATTTATTTTTTTAGGTTTGTTCAGCCCTCTCTCCGTTATTTATGAACCGATTTTGATTATTCTTTTTTTTATGATGCTTAACAAGATTATTTGAACTGTATTTGGTTTAAGGTTGAACAATCTATTTCTTTAAGGAAATCACAATAGTATTAAAATCACAAAAGTTACATAGTAGAGAAATTGACAAAAACAATAAAAACACAAAAAATGTAATATGTGATGTCCTTAGATTAGTAACCTATTTTCTTGTTATCCACCAGAGTTTCTATTTAAATTTTATATATTTTGCATAGATTCCTACAAACAAATTAACTTAATACATTTACGGGTTTATTCCTGCTGAGTGCAAATATTTATATGCATGAATATATCTATTTGCATACATATTATACATTGAAACACAATCATCAAACATCAATCTGGTTATAATATTGTAATGATCCGGGTTTCGGGATTAAGGTACCCCAATTCAACGGCAGAGTTCATGAACCAGCTTATGAGCTACTGTGGTCTCCTCTTCATTCGGAATTACGAAAATTTCTACAGGCTGAGATGGATGGAAAGTCTTCAAAAAAATTTAAAAAACCCAAATTTGAAGATTTGGATCAGGCAATGTTGTCATGGTGTCGTAAGCGGCGTCAGAATATTAATGCCTGTCTCGGGACCTCTTATGAAAGCTAAGGCAAAGAAATGTGCTGAACAACTTAGTATAACTGATTTCAAGGCGTCAGAAGGTTGGCTTGGAAAGTTTAAACAACGTCACCATATCAATTACGGTAAAGTGAATGGATAAGCACGAGATGTCGATACAAATGTTTACTCTCATAATTTACTCAGAATTAAAACCACTTATTCGTAAAATTATATTGTTTTTCTTATTTTCCGTTTAACGAAAACTCTGTATAACATAATAGATTACCGTACCTTCAGAGTTTACGCTGTATTACATTAATATTAATACTCATTTTTTAAACTGACGTTTTCATGTTTAAATTGCACACTTTATAGCGTCATATCTATCTATATTTCATTAATCTTTTATAAGCTGTTGCCCGCGACATCGTTCGCGTGAAAATTCAAATTTATCAAACGGGTTCTCGTTTGATAAATTTGAATTTTCTGCTCATCATGTTCTTAATTTTTCGATCCGTAAGAACCTACAAAGTATTAGGAAGCATATAAAAGAAAGATGAATGAAATCGGTTAAGTCTTTCTCAAGTTATAGGGTGACCAAAGGAAATATACATATATATATATATATAGATTATATTAATTTGTCAATTACCTTCCAGGGACACCGCCTTTCAAAAATGAAACAGATGAATCTCATTCTCCAACTGTAAATGTAAGTAATTTTACACTTTTTCGTTTTCTAACCAACTTCAAAAAATTAGGAAGTTCTCAATTCGACTGTGTTTTTTTTTATGTTTGTTACCTCAGAACTTTTGACTGGGTGAACCGATTTTGATGATTCTTTTTTTATTTAAAAGCTGGTGCTTCCCGTGTGGTTCCATTTCAATTTGGTCCAGTTCTGATAATGGCATCCAAGAGGAAACCATATATATGTCTTTTATGGAATAGTTTTTTTTGTTGAAGTCGGTTTTTTTCGAAAGAATTATTTATTCCATTAAGTATCAATTTTGTTAGCAAACACTTTAGGGTCATTCTTCGTTCTTTCTCTCACTTTCTCTTCTTGTAGTTTACATAATTAAAAGAAAGAATATTCACTCATTTGTTGTTTCATGATTAGTATTCGCACTTGACCATTTTTGATGTTATGCAGATTTTGAAAATGTAAATAAATAAAAAATACAAAAACCAAAGCATTAATCATCAGCTTTTTAGGCTAATATGCACCGCAACAGTGCTGATGAATCTCCCACAATCCTGCCAAGTCATCTACCTCTTCACAAAGTTGTTTCTTCAAGGAGTTCTAATAATAGCAGTGTGGATAATAGAAGTGGGGACATGTATGAAATGGATGTGGTGAGTTAATCGCTTAGTACCTTAAAATAATAAAGGTGACTTACAAGTCGAATACCTATGTGTACTAGTCAATAGCGATTCATGAGAATATTAATACAACTATTAAAATAGTATGTGTATATGCGGGCGTGCAATGACAATGCAACGTGATCCTAGTTTTAAGTAACATTTTATTTTGATTGCGCATTGCGCGACTGTATTGTGAGGCAATAAATGGTTCTTTCTTTCTTTCTTTCTTTATAGACTGGTCTGTTGGCCTAGTGGTTAGTGACCCTGACTGCTATGCCATAGGTCGTGGGTTCGATTCCCACCCGAGTCTGGGTGTTCTTTGTGTCCGTTGTTTGTATGTTTGCTAATGCGGGAGTTGTCTTTTTTACAAAAAAAAGAAAAAAGAGAAATGAAAAAAGAAAAGAAGTGTACACTAAAACTACTATTTATTTTATATTATTAATTAAAAACTTAATTAATTTCCTAAGTAATAGATTATGAACATGAACCAATGGCAGCCTTAGTACCATTCAATTGCTAAGCATTTAACAGTACAGTTTAACAGTTTTTATCAGTATTGAGGCTGTCATTGTTTTGAGTACCGCCTTTTATTTTTTTTTTCGTGTGGAAACCTCTACGGCTTTGGTTTGAGGTTTGAGTATCTGTGAACCGGTGAATGTTGACTTTTTTTATTAATTGTTGATTTTCCAATTTAATTTAATTATTTATGTTCTAAATCTGATTACAGGACGATGCTAGAGACCTCCCGCCAGTGTTCAGTCACAAAAATAAAACTCCATCACCAGACAAGTCTAACAAATCAATTAGGATAAGTCCAACACCAAGCCTACAAAAGACCAAGAATGTATGTTTGAATAAGAGTAGTGTCTTGAAAACGCCAGACAATAGTTCCAAAGTTGACAAAGATAGGCTAAGGAATATAAAATTAAATTATTCACTGTCTGATTTCTTAATCAAACTGGCCAAACATCCTGCTATAAATAAAAATAAGGTGTGCACAATGAATATCCTTTTTAAACGAAATTTAATGTTATTGAATATAAAATATAAGAAAATAATGCTTAGTAAATACTCAGTAATTGCTCGCTTGCTATATATAAACTATAACATTTGTATTTGTGTTTGTTATATGTATTATATATGATATTTGGAACTTTTCCTCCTTAGGACTCATTAGAAGACATAGACAGAGAACAATGTAAAGATATTTATATAGAGTTACTAGAGAAAATATTCGATGCTTTTGAAAGAATACCAAATTGTATAAAAGAAAAATTCCCTGGATATGATAAAAGAATATATGCTAGAATAAAACAATTTAAATATAAATTGAAAATGGTTTTAAACAACTCATCACAAAAAGAAAACGAATATTGCAATGGAGATAGTACATTGAATAATAACGATGGTAGCCCTTCATTACTACCTAAACAAGAAGATGATTTAGATGATTTTGACCTAGAAAGCAGTGGAGCTAATAATAAAAATCTTATAGAAACGAATTTAAAGAGGGCTAGTAATTTAGAAACCTCAACTCCAGATCTATGTTTAAATAAAAACGAACCAATCAAAACTATATATTCAGAACTAACATCTAAGAAATCACTATCTTTTGATGCATTTTCGCCACTAAACAGTTCAAGTAAGCCAGAAATAGGCCATCAATCAGATTTAGAAAGTGTAGGCACACCAGAAGTCAACAAAAGTAAAGGCAAGTTTGTTTTTAAAAAACCTTCAAGACTGACTATGGAAGAAAATAAATTAACCCCTAATAACGACATACAATCATCTACTGCAGAAAGACTAAAGTCTGCACAAGACCGGCTAAAACCTTTACAACAGAATGAAGCACCCAAATATGCTCCAGTAGCAAACAGTTCTGTAGAATTTCAACCTCCACAATTCAGTAAGACTTCTCTTATGAATCTTGATAGACATAGCACAGAGTCTTCACAAGAAATTAAAGAAGAATCCGAACTTGGAGATATTAGAGATGATTATGCAGTGAATGTAAATGAAGATTTAGATTTTTTACCAGAAACTGCAGGGACAAGTGTTATTAATATAAGTGATTCGTTTGCTAGTACTAGTAATGCAGAAATAATTAATAAGAAACAGATTGTCATTGATGATGAGGGCTGGCCCGAATACAGGTCTGAGGATTTCGAAGATGATCTTGTAGACTTGTCGAATGAGCCTGAAGTTTACAATTTAATGGAACATTCGATTGTTGGGGAAGGTAATAAGCCTACATACGAAGGAATAGGTGATTTTCATGTTGGCACACCAAATGATGGCATAACAGGTAAGATTCAATCTCTTATGTCTGTATTGCTTATTAATAGGTAGAGGCTCAACAGAATATCGATCTTCTAATCTACCATATACAAAATCATGCATTTCATCATAAAATGTAATCAACAAAAATCCATCGTCTGTATATAATTTTAAAGTCTCGAAAGCATTAAATAACTGATAGAATTGTTAAACTACCAGACAACGAGCTTTAAGACCTTTTGTAACATTATGGAGTACAATAAAGATTGAAATTAAAATTGACCCTCATCCTACAACCAAGTGCGTAGGACGTGGATGGTTTATCCACGCGGGATGAGTTAAAAAATGATCTTAAGATTAGATAAGTTTTTTTATTTAAGACAAAGTGTTCTTGCGAACAAACTTAAAATTTGGCTCGATATTCTTTATTATTTGCAATTTTTCTTTGAGCCTTAAAAATGAGAAGTCTTTGAGTATTCATTGTTTTTTTGTGTCAATTTTTCCTCTAGAGGGCAATGTAACTAAGTTTTAGTAACAAAATGTTAACATGCTAGGTGAATTCGATGGCACGGACTATCCTCACGCAGCCTTGATGCAAGAAATGTTCAAAGAGAAGTTTGGTTTGAAGAAGTTCCGGACAAATCAACGACAAGTGATCAATGCGACGCTGCTGGGGTACGATTGTTTCGTCCTCATGCCCACGGGAGGCGGTACGTTACTCAGTTCCGAATTCTAGAAAGATAATGATTTGATATGTTGCCTTTTATTTATGCCAAATATTATTTGAAAGCGCTCTAAATTTAGTGATTTTTAAAATATATTTTCAGTACAAAAAATGTAATAAAATACCCCCGTTGAAATCTACCGGTTCTGATATTCTGTCTTAAACTAAAAATACTGGGTACAACTTTCAAATGATTGGTTAAGCGATGGACCGTTAATAATAGCTTTTACGTGGCTTGTACTTATATAAACATTATTTAGGAAATTAGATGTATATTTAACAAAATGTTTGTCCATTTTATCCGAGCTAAGCCTATAAATCCCCTCAGGTAAATCTCTGTGCTACCAACTGCCAGCCTTACTGACCCCAGGCGTCACCATCGTAATATCTCCGTTGAAGTCGCTTATTTTAGACCAGGTCAACAAACTGTTGTCACTTGATGTAAGTATAACAACGCTTTTAAGATATATCTAGACGCTTTATTACTCAACTCTGACAGTTAGCACACAAACCTTAAAGGTTTGTGTGCTAACTCTAACGCCAACATTAAATAATCTCTTACTTAATTATTTAAAACTAGGGAACCCTAATTTTGTTTAACCCCATGTT
Source organism: Euplagia quadripunctaria (assembly GCA_963859945.1). Classification (NCBI taxonomy): domain Eukaryota; kingdom Metazoa; phylum Arthropoda; class Insecta; order Lepidoptera; family Erebidae; genus Euplagia; species Euplagia quadripunctaria. The sequence goes on from OY982576.1 coordinate 19,904,119, forward strand.
CAAACCAGTCGACAAGGAAATTTGACATCTAGTATAGCAGAAACATTCAGCAATTAGATACAAAATGATTGTATTTAAAATTCAATACGAATTGCTTAAAAAAGACTGTCTTACAAATAACTATTATATTTTAAGTGTATAATGTACAATAACATACTATTTCTCTCCGACTCCCCCTTCCCCCTCTCTCCCCCCTCTCTCCGTTCTTCTCGCTTGCTCTCTATCATTTATTTTACGCACGAATGGAGTTTCCGACACAATATAAGAAAATTTACAAACCACACACACACTTTTATACACATACATGATTTTAAATTGAGAGAAAACGTAACGGTTTTATTAATTTCACTCATCATAAACTTTCCATACCCGGGCCCTTATATGAAAATCGATTCTTAAGTGGAATAAACTCTAAAAAACTAGGAGTTACAACAGTACAAAGTTTGAGTGACATCTTTCTTCTGTCTCTACAAAGCCAAGACAAATTCAAATATCTTTATTTCACAAAGTTCCTTGAAGTTTTTTTTCAATTAGTTTTTGTTAAATTGTTTGTTGTTAAAATGTTTATCCCATGTAGATCCCGGCGGCGCATGTGTCGGGCGACGTGAGTGCCCAAGAATGCGACGAGATATACCACAAGTTGTCAATGCGAGAGCCCTTGCTGAAGCTGCTGTACGCGACGCCGGAGAAGATCAGCATCTCGCACAAGTTCCAGACTATGCTCGATTCCTTGTATTTGCGAGACAAACTGGCTAGGTATTCTAAACTACTTCAATTTAAATTTATTTGTGAACACAGGTTACAAAACGTGTTACATTTTTATTAAATTCATGCAAAGATATATACATTGAAATAGAAACATAAGATGTGATTAACATTTGAAATGTGTGTATACTTTTAGTAATATTTACAAAAGTCTTCTTTTAGTGATAATTTAAACATTTACTTTTATAACAAGTTTTATATAAGCTTTTGCGATATATCAAAACGTCTGAATTATTTGATAATTTGCACACATACGGGACGGATGACAAATATAAAAAAAATACGCCTTTAAAAACATGTTTGTAAAGTAAACATTTTTTTTTAAAGACATCTCCCGCCTTACGAAGGGTTCCTGTGTTGCGCGGGACTTTACAAACATTGAAACAACGGACACAAAGAATCTGGGTGTTCTTTGTATCCGTTGTTTCAATGTTTCGGGACAACTATTTGTGGATCACAAATTTTTGTCCCGTTTAGGAATCGAATCTAGAACACTCTGCGTGGTGTAGTGAGGAGGCGATCACCTTAGCGATTGCTTTATTAAAAATTGTGAAGCTCTAACAACCCCACCCTCCTTCACAAACACAAGCTCTAAAATGCTTGCCAACCACGCTCGTCTCGTCATGGAAATGTGCTTTTAGATTTCCTTAAATATACTTTAGTTTTCTTAAAGACATTTTAGTTTTCCTTAACTATATTTTAGTTTACTATTACATATTGTTACATTATCACATTTTATTTTTAACCCATTATAAGTTTTAAGTGTGTAAGATTAAAGTGTGTACCTGAGTATCTGTGTGTTTGTGTGTGTATCTGTGTGTATATGTATATGTGTCTGTGTATTTGTGTGTCTGTCTGTGCAATCATAGCTGCTCTGATGATGATCTTTGTTCGAAGAAGTACTTAATTGTTAAAATTATCTACGAGTCGGGCAACTTATTTTTTTTTTTGTTAATTTTTATTTATAACAACTAAAGTCATATAAACACTTTCCACAGGTTTGTCATAGATGAAGCTCACTGCGTGTCCCAATGGGGCCACGACTTCCGGCCAGACTACAAACGTCTCTCTATTCTCAGAGAACGGTACCCTAAAACTATAATCATGGCGCTAACAGCCACGGCCACTCCTCGGGTCCGGATGGACATCCTCCACCAGCTGAAGGTGACCCAGTGTAAATGGTTCCTATGCAGCTTCAATAGGCCCAACTTGGCTTATAAGATATTAGAAAAGAAGCCAAAAAGTGTAAATCAGGATATCGCTGCAATGATTAAGGAAAAGTTTTTCAGGTAAGTGTTTTTTTTTTCTACGGCCAAGTTATTTAAAAGCGACTGTTACCGGAGGCTCTAACCCTTCCCTCTCCCCCTCCCCCCTCTCCGCACTCCACTTCCCTCCCCTCACCCCTGGCATGGCATGCAGATTCCTATTGATGTTATTATTCGTTACCTGACTAAGCTAGTGATAGTCAAATACTCCTAATATGAGCTCGAAGACTCAAAGCATGTATTAGAAGTTGATTTTTACAATCTGTAATTATAATAATTGTTTACAGACAATCGGGTATAGTGTACTGTCTATCACGTAAAGAGTGCGAGACCCTGTCGGGGGATCTGCGCAAGGTGGGCATAGAGGCCGCGCCCTACCACGCGGGGCTCGCCGACAAGAAGAGGACCGAGGTGCAGGCCGGGTGGGTCGCCGATAAGTATAAAGTGGTCAGTTACTGTTTATGTAAACTGTGTGTATTGGCAGTTGCTCACTTAGTATACAAATTAGACATTTTATGACTATCAAGATCAAGTTTATTGTTTTCTATGGTTGCCTTAGGAAGTAATTAATTAACTTATTGATAGTGTTACGGAAACCTAAATTGACCCGCGGGCGCCATCTATTGACGAGTCAATAGAGAATATCATAGAGGATTACGATTACCTAAATTGAGACGCATGCCATTTTTTGACAATAAACGGAACTAATAGTCTATTTAGAGAATGTTCGACAATGTATTAGAAGATTCCAGAATGGTTTCGAATTTTCGGGAAATGTCACCAACTCTCTATAAAATAACGTTCGGAGTATATAAGACAGTTGCATGGCAGTATTAGTTCAGTTCTAGTTTTGCGATCAGCGAGTGAACAAGTGCGAATTGAGTGCAAATAGTGAAAATTGTTTATGTGACTTGTAATAATTGTGTTATTTGCAAATTATTAAAATAAATACCTATTTTAGTAATAAATTGGTGTACCTTTCTAATCACAAACTCCGGTTCGTAACAATAGTATCCCATTTTAACTAACTTTATTAATATACAGAGTCTATATATCCGAAACATGAATTTTGGTAAAATACTATCAAATATGATAGTATTTTACCAAAGTTTGAAGCAACAGCAGGTAGTTTTTTTTAGAAATTCATTCATTCAGAATTTTTACATTTAAATATCCGTAAATTAACATTTCATATTTTCGTCAAGTAAACGCTACAAAATCAAAATATATAATTTACTAGCGATCCGGCTGCGCGTTGCTGTGGCTAGCTAATTTGGAATAAAAAAGAAAAGAGAATATCCTATCTCTCAAGTTGGAACAAACTGCACATATTGTGCAAAATTTCATTAAAATCGCTTCATTAGTTTAGGAATTGATCGCGAACAAACAACGTAACACGAAATTTTTATGCATAAAGATATAAAAGCAATCTTTTTTATTTGAACAATATTTAGTAACCACAAAGAAATAGTACATAAAGCATAATTCAAAATGTATTTACTTACAGATATGCGCAACAATAGCGTTCGGCATGGGCGTGGACAAGGCGGACGTGCGCTACGTGATGCACCACTCGCTGCCCAAGTCCGTGGAGGGCTACTACCAGGAGGCGGGCCGCGCCGGCCGCGACGGGGAGCCCGCCTCCTGTCTCCTGTACTACTCGTACGCTGACGTCGTGCGGTACAGGAGACTCATGGACTGTAAGTCGCTCTCTCTACCCCTTGCGCTTTTGAGACCTTCCAGATCTTGCAAAACTTCTTCAGATTCTACGCTGGCCTACTAAGCTCGGGAGACCTTTTCTGCGAGGAACTTAATCAAATTTTATGCTATATATATTGTTTACATACACACACCGTCTAAGTTACAGCGTCGAAAAACTTACAAAAACGACAAATGCAAAAGTCAGTTCATCATAAAAAATCTAGATTAAGGATTTACAGTCGTTAGTTTGATTTTGCGCTACGCAATGTAAACGTTACAAACATAGATATTATTTTTATCCAGTATGGTGAATGACATTAAACGTTTGGCATTAATCATTTCCAGGCAATCAAGGTTTCTTAAATAACCTTAAAAATTTTAGTTTATTTAGTTTTAGGATTTCTGTTGTTAATAAAAATTGACTGGGTTCAGTCATATTTTTTCCACCAACTTCTATGTTTGTTATTTATTGTATAATTTGGTTTGTTTTGTCCTATTTATGATGTGCCACGTACATCTTTTTTTTTTTCTTACCGTGGTTGTTTTCTGTTCGTTAGTTTAATCGCGCGTAAAAGCTAGACGCACTTATTGTTTATTTTCGGTTGCAGTGGATCGTAACACAACGGAGGAATCGAAGCGCGTTCACCTCGAGAACCTGCTGCGCATGGTGGAGGTGTGCGAGAGCGTCACCGAGTGTCGGCGGGCGCAGGTGCTCGCTTACCTCGGGGAGAAGTTTAACCGAGAACTGTGCCTCCGGGACAAGAGGACCGCGTGTGACAACTGCCTGCTGCAGCACGAGTATAAGGTCAGTGTTGGCTTGTTCTTTTTGTACTGGATACTGATTTCATCACCTGGAATATGCACGGATGGTGCAGTGACGAGTACTGCTACCGCGTCGAGTTGATAACTTAAAATAATAGGTTCCGTAGAAATTGGTATGATGCGAAGATTGACGTAATAATGAATGTTGCCAATACAACTACTTTCACTGTTTTTTTGTAAATTGAACATTATAAACATCTGTAAAGTACTACCAAACATAATCCCACTAATATTATATATGTGAAAGTTTGGATGGATGGATGGATGTTTGTTACTCTTTCACGCAAAAACCACTGAACCGATTGCGATGAAACTTGGTATGTAGATAACTGGAGGCCTGGATTAACACATAGGCTACTTTTTATCCCGATATTCCCATTTGGGACTTACGCGGGTGAAACTGCGGGCCGCTGCTAGTAGAACATATTTAATTCCTCTCACAGTGTTAAAATTAATTTTATAAAAGTGAAGTATCCTATTATTTATGTAATTCTCAGATAGTTGTACCGAGTCTGGTCGTATTTTCTGTTCGTTTGTTGTATATCTGTAAAATCTCCCGCGAAGTGGTTTCCTAAGGTATGAAAGAATATCTCTAAAATAGTTCTTACGTGCAGAACTTTTACTCATTGAAGACATTCGTTAAATTTCGACTCTTGGATCTCTCGTGTGTTGTTGTGAAGTGTTTTTTTTCGAGGCTGTGTAACGAGGCGATACGATAATACTAACACGTTTAAAAACATCTCAGTAAAAAGTTTAAACGGTTTTAAAGACGCCATTAGAAGATTTCCTCGATGTTGAAATATTTAAGGTCAATAAGGGGTGTTTGAAATCATTCTTATGAATCATTTTTTTCTCTAAAATGTCCGTTTTCTTTTTAAATATATAGTGGAATATTCCGTTTATTTTCAGTAGGTATAATAATTTATCATTTTTAATTTGATGTGCCTGAAATCAACGGAATGATTAAACAGATTCAAATAATATTAAAATAATTTTATTTTAAGGAATCTAAGATTTGAAATCTTTAAGTTTACACATTTCAGCTGCTTTTATGGGAAACGCAGGTAATAATACCTGGAAATTCAAACGGTCATAACTTGTAAACGGATAGTTTTAAGTAAAGTTCTTTTTTGTAACTGCCATTGTCAGATACACTCTGTACAGTAAACATAAATAATAGCAAAAGATTCGATGTTTTTTACTGACCATAGACTATAAAATTTAGGAGACTATTACCAGGCCTGAGTCACTCGATGTACTTGCGCGCGCTAAATGCCTACCGGCCGCTCATCCGCCGGCGGACCTTATACATACTCTCTTACTTTATCTATATTCTTATACTGCACATAAACAACCACGTCAATTTTCGCTACAAATTTTACAGTATTTAAAGAACATATCAATACGATATCAGCCCAGAAAGAGTAGGCAATTAAAACGGTAGGTATCGATATTTTTGTAGGCAGTGATTTATCTGTTACGTAGTAAGTACTTAGTAATCTGTGCTATTACTTAACTGCTTGAGATCGTCGTTCAAAGTGATTCCTGAAATCGATTTGTCTAGTTTTTATAAAAATATGTATTAAGTAGCTTACAAAAATATCCGTATTTAACACTAAATTCCGCTCAATCAGTCGTCACGAAATAAACAGAGCCTAAAAATGTATAAAATACACGACGGGATTTATATTTATTAGTATATTGTTTGTGTAGATGTCCAATGCACCTGAAGAGATCGTGGAGGTACCTTCACCGCCCCCGTCATCGCGACCATCTTTACACGTTGATGACGTCATCGTCATTGACTAACACCGCGTCCCTACAGAACCAACATTATTTTTTATATGGCGTGTGGAAACCCCCTCTGTCCGTCACCCCATCGGGGTTTGCTGTGGGGCGGTGCGGCGGAATCGAACCGGTTAAAACTGGAACCGAGAACAGCTTTATCCGTGACGGCCTATAGCAACTAAAGCAGTTCTGAACAATGAAAGTTGTATTAGGGGCCATCCATAAATTACGTTTACGAACACGAATTTCATGATTATTTTTGGTCCCTTTCCCGTCCCCTGGTCCCGTCCTTGTCACAGGTGGTCACATTTGTGGGACCCTCCCCCTCCCTGATGTGCCGTCAAATATTTTGCAATTTTACAGTCAGAACTGAAAAGAGCAGTTCTAAATTTTTTTTTAAATAAAAATGTAGTAACGTGTCTAGTTTTGCGTTTACATGTAATATTTTTATTTAATACTTTAGATTTCGGCATGTGACATCATAAAGCTTATGACCCCCCCCCCCCTAGTCATACCCTTATGGTGCTTTCTAAGAACAAAGTGTGAATGATTAGTTTTTATTTAATTGACATTATAAAATCCCACACAGGTGCCTTGAATTTCTAGGTTAGGTAGTACTTAATAATAGTAATGGCCAAGGAAAATTACCACAAAATTTGCGTCGGGTGGACAAAACTATTAATCACTTAATCTTTATAAAAATCATTTTATACTTGTCAGATGATATTTTTTGACATCAGATATCAGGCTAACCCTTTTCCGATAAAAAGTCTTAAATATTGAGTACAAAACTACAAATGACATAAATATGTACTTAATTTTTTTGTGTAAAATTTTAGACAAAAGAATTGCGACTGTTATAATGGTATGAGTAAGTGCAGTTAAATATTATACAAAATCATAATTTATTTATAATGACTGATCAAATCAATGAAAACCATTATTTTAATTTAATCAGTGTTTTTGTGTTAATAGAAATACAGAAACGGTTTTTTTTTTTAATTTTACTTTACATAATTACTAGTGTACATAACTACTCTGTCTCTCTCTCTCTCTCTCACGAATGATTAAAACACAAATTTTAATTTTTACTTTTATTAATTAAAGTGTATCCTTATTATACAGAAGAGCATTTTACAAGTAATTGTGATAGTCATTTGTTAGGGTTGTATTTAAATAACGACCTTTAAATGTTTACAGTATTTTAAGTAATAAAGACGCAAGTTATTAAAACTCTCAAAGTCAATAAGATACCAACAAAGATACATGCCGTATGTTGCTTTTCTCTCGCGTCGACTCTGACGCGTCGTGTGACTGTGATATAGTTGAACTATTTAAATCAAGCTGCTGTGCTTATATTAAGGAACCAACAAGAATGTGTAAATAAGTCGTAAACTTATAATTTGTTATGAACTGAAAATTGTGTCATTTTATAATAATGTTCGTACATATTGTATGATGTATGTAAATAATTATTTGTTAAGTATATTAACTGTATTATTTTTAAGAAGAATAAAATAATATTCTATACATAATATGTTTTATTTTAATAAATCCTGCATTCCTTAGAGATTGGTTTTGCAAATTATTATTTCTCTAAGTATAAGTCATATTATAGTACGAAAAGCAATCGATAGTTTAAAAAATGTTTTATCGATATCTTTCCATCACTAAAAACATAACGCAAGCGAATAGGATCTCCTTAAATAACATTGACGGTGGCAATTTAACAAAAACTAAAATCATATCTGCGGTAAGTAGACCGCTGAGGGCTTTAGAGTTTAGCAGCTTTCGTGGCTCTTATTGTGTGTTTAGGTGTGAGAACCAAACATTAAACGAATAAAAAGTACATCTAGAGTTAGCACAACTATTTGAAGAACAGACATAATGTTGGAGATTGAACCCGCAACGCTACCAGGTATCAGTTGCAGAGGCGACCAGTGTAACCATATGGTATCTCTGGAAGTATTATTCGATTCTGAAAATTCTTCTACTAAAAGAAGGCTGTAGAAACTTAGTGTTAAAAAGTATTTTATCATTGTAAATATTTCTTTGTTGTTAGAAATTATGACTACTTTGATTGATTGATTGCGTGTGCTGTGTAAACGGTTTCAAATAAAGCAATGAAATGTATGGCAAAAATATTGACCTTCAATAGCTTTACAAAACAGTACGCATACTAGGTACCTACCTAAGTTTCATATTTCGCCCCCAAAAATTTTATATTCAATTTAAAAAAAAGATATACTTTACAAGAACATTAAGAATTCTTACAAAAACCCTTAAATTAATATGCAAATTTTCTTGAGATTAAAGGCAGAAGCGTGAATGAAAGAATGAGAATGAAAGAGAGAGAGAGAGAAAGAGAAACTACGCAGCATTTCCGACGCTTAGAGATCATCCGGTACTGGATGCTCATTGCGGCTTGCTAGCCATTGCAGTGACACTAGGCTCATGTTATTCAATTAAGTTTACACGCTCTGAACGGATTGCTATCCTTAAACAGACTGTCTCAAATGCTGGCAATACTCTCTCACTCTTCGTATACATCACACCCTATAAGTAGACATGTTTAGAAGCCTTTTCAAAGTCTTTGCGTAATCAAGCCAGCCCAGATAAAGTTCAATTCTATAAACTGCATTATGCGTGTTCTTTCATAAAGAGCTAGACTTAGTGCTATTTCTTTTTCTTTTAGCCGGTGGACGTGACCGAAGAGTGCAAGCTAATAGTGCGGAGTATCCGAGAAGCAAATAGCAATGGACGCACTCCATACACCCTTCTTCATATTGCGGATGCTCTCAAGGGTTCCATGCAAGCCAGGCTGCAAGCTCTGCAGAATACGCCTTTGCATGCACGGTGAGATAAATAAATAATTGATTGATATCATGTAAACTTAAGACCTGGGTCATCTGGTTCTTCAACATACATTTCTTATAGTCTGCATTTGTTTTAGCTTTGAATGAGCAGAACCTGTAGAAAGTGCACCTTTAAAAAAATCCGTAAGAAATAATATATTATATTATTATTCTCTTTATTAACTTTTACAAAACATATAAATTACATTTTTAAATACATTATTATAAAAAAAAAAAAATATATTTAAAAATATAAAAAATAGTGTCCCACCGGTATCGGGTATAGGGACCAAGCTACCGGTGGTTAGGGTTCCAGAAACAGAAACCTCCTCACTATGCGTGCCGTGTCGAGAAGGACTGCCTTCTGCATTAGGCTCTTGATCCAGCTGCCTAACGTGAGCCTCTGAAGGTGTTGGTCGAGGCTCTTAGCAATTAACCCATGGGCCGAAATGACTATCGGCACAATGATTGCTGAATCCACATCCCACATGTCGACAATCTCGTAGGATAAGTCCAAATATTTTATTTGTTTATCTTTTTCGGCTTTTAAGAGATTGTCGTCATGGGGAATGGTGATGTCAATAATCATTGCTCGGCGCTCTAATCGGTCTATCACCACTATATCAGGCTTATTGGCAACAATAGTCCTGTCAGTGATGATAGATCGATCCCAGTACAATGTTGAACGCCCATTTTCGAGAACTGGGTCGGGCGCATACCTGTAGTATGGTAACTCGACAGTCACAAGGTTATATTTAAGAGCAAGTTGCTGATGGACTATCCTGGCCACTTGGTTATGCCTATGCAAGTACTCGCCGTTGGCAATACGAGAACAACCAGAAATTATATGCCTGAGGGTTTCTCCGGGACGATGACACGCCCGACAAATGTCAACTGTGCCGTCCTTCAGGATATATCTCCGATAGTTATTCGTCATAACAACTTCGTCCGTAATTGCACAGACAAAATCTTCAGTTTCTCCGAAGAGGTCACCGAACCGTAGCCAGGATACTGATGCTAATAAATCTACATCGGGCCCATTTAAGGCCCGATAAAAACGTCCATGCAACTCCTTGCTCTTCCATATCTCCATGCGATCTGTAATACTAAGTACTGCTGGTTTGCGCCAGTTCTCTTTTGCTAGAGCAAGCGGAGTGAGTCCGTTGTCAACTGCCACCACATCCCGATACACATCCAGTTCAACGGAGAGAAAGTAATCTCTAAGGTTGCATACCTCGCGGTTATACAATCTCATGACCGATGAACGTGGATGGTGCATTCGGTACGCGGTAAGCAGTGTACGAACTCTTCTATCCAGGGCATCTAGTTCAGTTTGAGTCCATCTAAGTATGCCAAAGGAGTAGGTTAGAACAGGTATGACCCAATCGTTATAGGCCCGCACCTTGTTACCACCTGACAAAAGACTTTTGAGTACTTTTTTCAGGCGGCCAAAGAAGCGCTCCTGTAACGATTGCTTCATAGACAATTCATTTACCCCTAACGACTGTGACATACCTAGATACTTGTAAGTTTCGTTGGCGGAAAGACATCTAAGGTGTGTGGAATCTGAGAGTTCCATCCCTTCAGATTCCACAATCCTGCCTCTTTTTACATGCATGACTGCACATTTATCCACACCAAATTCCATACTGATACATTTACTAAAGTTTTCAGTTACCTCTAGTAATTTTATCAATTGGGATTCAATCGTTAAAGCGTTCAAATCGTTCATGTAAAGGAGATGGGATATTACCTGACCTCCTTTCCGCAATAGCCTAGTCCTGAACCCTCCAGCAAAGTGCTAAGAGGATTCAAAGCTAAGCAGAACCACAAGGGACTCAAACTGTCACCCTGGAATATACCCCGCCTGATCTTTATAAACTCGCCGTCACCCTGAGACCGCCGACATCCTGGATAGCAAAGGATGGTTCTCCATTGCCGCATACATGCCTTCAAGAAAGTGCATAGAGTTGTATTAATCTTGTACAACTCCATCACCCTCAAGAGCCACGTATGCGGCACAGAGTCATAGGCCTTTTTGTAATCTATCCAACATGTCGCCAAATCCTTTCGGTTACGGCGAACTTGCTGGTTAATGATCGTGTCAAGTATAAGGAGCTCTTTAGTGCCACGGGCCCCACTTCGACATCCATTCTGAGAGTAAGCCATAATGGTGTTTTTGGATAAATGAGATGTTATCTTTACGCTCAGAATGGACGTGAGTAATTTATAAACTGTTGGTAGACACGTTATTGGTCTGTAGTTTTTGGGATCTGTGGCACTGCCAGACTTATAGAGCAGATGAGTTATGCCTGTGGTCATAAAAGTCGGAAGCGAACCTGATTCTAAGCATGATTGAAATTGAGATGCCAAACATACATGTGAGCGACGGAGCCACTTTAGCCAAAAGTTATGCAGTCCGTCCGGTCCCGCTGCTTTCCAGTTCGGCAGCGAACGAACTGCACAAGCTATATCAATGTCAGAAATTAATATTGGCTCCATGTTATCAATCAACTCACACGAACGTTCGACATCTCGCATCCAATCACCCTCTGTGTGAGTGACAGGCACTGCCCAGATGTTACGCCAAATATATATTATATTATTATTATATCTTACGGATTTTTTTGTCAGTTTATGAAAATAAGTACGATTTTTTTGAACTGATCAACGCAAAAATCCTCTCTTAAGAAAGGCTTTTATAGGAATTTGATCTAGCACAAATTACTCTTTCTTCTCACTAGGTCTTCCACCATAGTTGAACGGTCTCCTACCTTTATGTGCTGGTCACGTTTATTAAATTACACGAAGAAGCCCGCCACCTCCTAATAATGGCCAAACCTTATTGTGAAACAGAGAAATTTCCTTCAACATGAATACCATTCACAATGGCAGTCCTGCACCCTAAGAGCTGGTTTATTTATGGCTATTTGTTATATCCTCTTTACCCAAAATTCGTGAAAGCTTTGAGTGTTGAGTGCTCTCTCATGGCTGCTATATCTTCTATACAACGGACCCAACCACAATAAATCTTTAGTAATTCAAAATATGGTGTTAGAATACAATAAAGCTTGTTATTTTGTAATTTGAAAAGTTCCTTTTGGCTTTAATAGCCCTTGAGGAAAGGTATGTCACGCTACGACCCTTAAGTGGACAATGACCATAAACGCGGGTGACATTGTATGGAACGGGTTGTCCAAAATAAGTATCAAATAAAATTCTCAATAATGGGTATGTACAGGCGTATTGTTACGGGCCGGGCATCGGGATTAGATAAGTACAACAATTTGTAACGAAATAGACACCATTTATTTAAATATTTAGCAATTTAAACATTTACACAATTAATTCTCACTATTTCCATTTCTATTCGCTATACTTCGTCCGTGTTAACTCGTAGTATCGCTCAACTAGAACTAGAATGTCCATCTCGCAATGCAATGTATAACTTTCTCTACTCGACAATAGATGGCGCCAGCGGGTCAATTTTAGGCTTCCGTAACAGTATTAAGCATCCACATTTTGCCAACTAAATAGGTCCCATTCACGTAGGTAATAGGGGGCAAGCCTATTGCTGTCAACCGGGCCCTTTGGTAAAGATGGTAGAATGGGTATATTGATAGGGAAAGGTAGGTAGTTAATAAGGGAAGACCATGGCAGGAAAGGGATATTGCTAATGCGGACGGATTAAGGGGTGCAAGTCAGGGTCGCGTACCTGTCTCGAACTCTATAATGAACCTAATGTGGTATGTGCGACAGTTGCAAGTCGTGGCAGCGCGGCGACCCCGCGCGCCTGCTGCGCCAGCTCGTGGTGCGCGGGCTGCTGGCCGAGAGGCTCGTCATCAACAACGACATCGCCAGCGCCTACGTCGTGCTGGGACCTAATGTTGAGAAGTAAGTCCACACTGTTACTAATATTTTATAGTATAATACTACATGATTGTAAAAATTACGTGCAGTTGCACAAGTTGTCATCCAACTTGTATTTTCAACTTGGATCATGTATAAATAATCCTACTAATATTATAAATGTGAAAGTTTGTGAGGATGTGTGGATGTATATATGTATGGATGTTTGTTACTTTTTTACGCCAAAACTACTGAACCGATTGCGATGAAACTTGGTATGTAGATAGCTGGAGACCTGGATTAACGTAACGTATAGGTTTTTATCCCGATATTCCCACCGGATCAGGACTTACGCTAGTGAAACCGTGTGGCGCTGATAGTCCTTTATAAAATGATTTTATTTTTAAATCTATCGATTATTTTGGTTTTAATGAAATAATACCTTAAGAAAAAACATTACCATAAAATATATTAAGTTTGGCATAAAAAATACACATGCATGAATCAAATATTTTTTTTTACCTTTAAAGAAGATACATTGAGATAAAAAATATCCCATCTCCCAAGTTGAACTAAACTGCACGGTGTGCAAAATTTTATTAAAATTAGTTCATTAGTTTAGGAGTTCATCGCGGACTAACAACGTGACACGAAATTGTTATATATAAAGATGGTAAAAACTATTTCTATTTGTTATGAAGTAATGTGTATTTAGATTGATGCGCGGCGGTCTCCACGTCGTGTTCCCAATGAAGGTGGAGCGCAAGGCGTCCGTAGTGGCTACGAGCGCGCCCGCTACGAGCGCTACGGACTCGCCCATCGTGGCACTGCTCCGGCGCATCGAGGAGCGCTGCTACGCCGATCTCGTAGAGGCTTGTCGGTACGTGTGTAATTAAGTATATTATTGTACAGTTAGAAGACCTGTCCTCTTCTCCCGGTGAGTTGTTGGTGACATTACGGGTTTTGCGAGTATAAATAGGCACCGTTAATCGCTTTCTATAACTTCCGATTGATTGATTGATAGAAACTTGAACTGGTTTAAAATGGTTTATGATTATAAATGTAAGAAGTGCTATGATATTATAACATATATAAAGTATGTGATATCCCCGCAGGGAGATGGCGGAGGCGCGCGGCGCGTCGCTGGCGGCGGTGCTGCCGCAGGCCGCGCTCAAGGCCATGGCCGGCAAGTTGCCCGAGTCGTCGGCCGACATGCTGGCCCTGCCCTACGTCACGCGCGCCAACTACGACAAGTACGGCGCGAAGCTGCTCACCATCACGTCTGCCTACGCCATTGAGAAGATGGGTGCGTATATACCTAACACATATACACTATTCGTACTATAACTGTGCCCTCTAAACTTTCTGCTCCTACAGCTGCCATTTTTTTTTGTTGTTTTTTTTTTTTTATCGTGTAGAAACCCCCACGGGTCATCACCTCACCGGAGCTAACGGTAAAGTGGTATGTCGGAATCGAACCGACTAAAACCACACGGTGTTCCGTCACAAGTGGGTCTATTGCAGGGGAACCCGGGTATACCCTAGGAAGGAGTCCTCCGGGAACCTCCTACAGCTGCCATAAAAAAACTGAAAAAATATATTAAATAGTAATTTAATTATCAAGTATTATTATTAATAATTTAATTATATATATATATATATATATATATATAATTATTAAGTAGTAATTTGTAGTAATACCTATTGTTCATGTCTCTGTCTACACAAAACCGCTTTGTTTAATAGAATTTTCATTAAATTTTTTATCCTTGACCAAATCACGCCTTTATGCACCTCCACATTATTTATTCTTTTTATTATTCATTAAATCTACGCTGTAAAAACCCCTCTGGCTACAAATACATTGTAATTATGACACTGTACAAAAACAATAAATAAAAATTGGGAGGTTTTTTAAGAGAAGAGAATGATTCGTTGTTATTTTCACGATTGTTATTTACTTTTAATGGTAACCCAAAAAACAACTAAAAAATCATTAAAAGAAAATGATTTTACAATAGTTAAGTATGACATCAAAATAGTCATTTTATACAAATATCTGTAGAACAGACTGTTTTGTAATTTAATAAAAAGTAACTCCTTTGACTTGCCACTCAAGTACCGTGGTGCTGTGTACCCACGGTCACTTCATTGACTGTGGGTATAAGGTATCGGAGATGAACAAGAATTTATATTTATAAACAAATCGCTGGTTTGCGAGAATATCGACGTAATTCAAAATTCAGTCGAATTGAACTAAGTATGCCAAAAAAATGTAAGTATTTTATGGTGAACAGAGATGCAACGCCGATTTCGTGATAACGTCCGTTAAAAAGCTACAAGTTCATTATATATTTAGAACAAAATACTCTAGCGGAAATCACAAAACATTGCCATTCTCTGAAATCAATAATTTAAGTTCCGTCGCTATTCTCGCAAACCAGTGAAATATTTTTGAACACCATTACAATTTCTTTTAATAAAAAAAAAAAACTGTTTACGTAACTAATGATTTCCACAGGACTTCTAATGCAATACCAAGACGAGATGGAGCAGGAGCAGACGAAGAAGGACGACTTCGATGACCCCGGGTCCGGGTCCGACACGGACTGGGGCCGCCTCGGCCGAGACGAGGACAGCGGCCGGAGCTCGGCCTCCTCGCGCGGCCGGAGGACTTACAGGGGCGGAGTTAGAAAGAAGTAAGTGTGGACATTACTTTTATTTGTTCTTAGGACGAAGACTGTTTGAACAAGCTTTATAGAAAACAAGTACATGTGACAGTCTATAAAAATGAAATAATCTAATATGTTGGTACATTTTTGTTTACCATTTATCTCAAGTTTTATTGAGTAAAGAGATAGAGAGATAACTTTAAGTCTTGCCCATGTAAGGTGTGAATTACTATAAATTTTTGGTTACAAATATAGAATATTATTATAAAATAAATATATACAAAGTGGAATTGAACGGTAGGCGGCCTTATCGCTAAGATTGATCTATTACAGGCAACTTTAAATGGATAATATCGATAATAGAAAAATAAATATACAATAAACGTAATGAAATGAAACTTTATTTAACTTACGTAAAATAGAGTACATTAGGTGTCTAGTGTTTAAAGTACAGTACTTCTATTAAGCACCTAGTATACATAACGTTTACATAACTTTCACATGCCACTAGCGCATAATAACTTCTCGTTGGGGTATCGAGGGTTCGTTACGCACAATTACACCAAATGTGTTACGAGTGTATATAAGTTAACAAGTTTTGTCTACCAAACTCGTATCGTATAATCGGTCAAAAGTATTTTTAACTGAAAAAAAGCAGTCAAAAGTTCATTTGACCAAACAGTTTTCTTCCGGCAGTCAGGGTAGTGTCCGGCCGCTAAACTCTCGTTGAACATCTCCCTCAGGCGGTCCGACATGTACCTATAAGATATATCTAAACGCAATTTGTATTTTTAGTTTATTACTAGACCGTAGCAGACGACCTTTCCAAGTTACTCATATTCAAAATTAAAAGCTAATTATATTAAGTTTCCTCCAATAGTAGTTTTTGAAATAGTTAAATATGTCTCGGTAAGAGCTTTATAATTATATACTTTTAAAAGTTATATTACATTTTCCAAACGCAGCAGAAGACGGTATCGCCGTGGAGGTACAAACACGTAAGTTATACGATAATATTTCGGTACGGTGCTTCTATTTTGACACGCTTGTATAATCACTGTCTATTTGTAAATATTGACTTACACTTTGTATTTATAACACTAATAACATTAGCAAAAGAAATTTGTATTACTAAAAACAAAGTTTAGAGTGTGTGCTCACTTGAGTTGTTTAAAACGTATCATGAATTAATTCTCTGTCAAGCACTTGGATTGGATTTTAGGGTACAGTGCATTGCTCTTTTTGATAAGAAATTTTATTATTAATTGTAAATTAAAATAAACATATATATAATATATATAAATACTGTGAACATGGGCGTACCCCATAAGTTGTAAGTGTTGATGACAAATATACTCTTTGAATTCGTCACGCAACTGTAATGTTAATTTTTAAAGAATTAGTAGGCTGTTGTTCCACACTTCTGATTCTTGATTTTGTGCAAACATTTTTTACTATGACTTTTCAATTGGTTCCTGGTGAGACCCACTTGTGGGAGGCCAGACCAATTGATTCGTAATTGTAAACAAAGTAAATCACATAATTTATTCGGCTCGAAGGACCAAATGTTGGGTTCACTGCACAGAGATGTTGATGTTGACACACCCCAATGCACTATGGTTAGGGGTGTGTTATGTTATGTTAAATGAGGAGACAATCAACTCGTTTGTTGGATGTATTGTATGTATTGTTACTAAATAATGTAATGTAAAAAAAAAGAAAAAAAATATATTACAATGTTTTAGTATTGTAGTCGAGCCTATCTTGACAATAATGCCGATATGCATTAAATACATATGTAGGTCGCATACAATTACAATGCCAAAAGACCAATGCACAGCGTAGCTCGTACAGGTTGTTAAATAAAAAAAAGTAAAATCTTATGAAATATAATATATATTTTGTTGTTTTTGAATACTACTTGGTTCATGCTTTGCTTTCATTTTCTAATTTTTATCGAGTTTTATGAATAAAGTCGTTATATTTATAAAATCTGTTTTTTAAATTACGTTATTTATGTCAGATCATGCAGGAATTATGTAAGTTTTTAAGACATGTGTGAATGTGTCAGGTTCAAGCGCAAGCAGCCCTCCGCGGCCAAGAAGAAGGCGGCGCGGGGCGGCGCGCGGGCCGCGGCGGGTGAGTCGAGACCGGACCTATATCACTATACACTCAATATTAGTTCAAGTATTTTTGTAACATCACAAAAATGTATGTGAGAGAGACTAGAGACTTAAAACTGATAATTCTTCACCAGTTGTTATAATCTAGCCAATAATTCTACAACTAAATATGAATAATGTAGACACAAATTTAAAAATTATTCACTTTTCCACTGTAAGGACGGTAGAACAAAATGGAAGATTAATAAAATGAAGAAAAAAAAACTATAATTAACTCTAATACATAGGGCACACTGAAAGTTCTGCGCTCCAGGCCGCTCATAAATGTTTGAATTTCGAATGTTATAATTTTTTAAACGTAAGAAACTCAATCATTGATTAAAAAAAAATTGGCGAGAAATCACGTGTCAATTGTTTTTATCACAAGTTAAAGTTCGTCGTCCGTGGCAAAAATGGAATTAAACCGCTAAGATTTTAGGGCTATGATTTTTTATGATTTTAAAAGTTCACTGACTCCGCAAGACTTCACTGCTCGTCTTCAAAATGCTTTTGGGAGTAAAGCACCTCATTTGAACACCGTAAGGCGTTTGTACCTACGTAAAATTTTATCGTGGTCGTGTTTCTCTCCATGATGAAATTCGTGAAGGTCGACCGTCAACTGCGATCACTGAGGTAAATGTACTAATGATGAGGAAATGTGCTACTGTCAGCCAACTAATTGAAAAAAAAACCGGCGTATCACCTATAAAGAGATTCGAGGACGTTTGGAGATTAGTATGAACCAAATTCAAAAAATCTTACATCAACATTTAAAAATTAGAAAACTTTGTTGCCGCGGGATTCCTCATGAACTCACCCCAGAACAAAAACGAACTCGTGTTGATTGGTATAAAAAATGTTTTTATTGAAACAAATGATTTGATGAGAGGTATAAGATTTACGGGGCCAGAACAGGCCGTGATAGCTTTCAACCAGCACGTGAAAAACATGCCTTTACACCAATGGTCTTCATGTTTTCAATAATGGTTTGACCTAATGAAAAATGTTTAAAATGTAATGGAAAATACTTCGAAAAGCAGTAAATATATTACTTTACATGTAAACTGTTTTATTAATGAATTACGCAAAACTTTCAGTGTACCCCACGTATACTTAGTACTTCCGTCATCTCAGAAATGAGAAAATGACCAAACTCGCATATAAGTTTTAAAGTCAAGTTCAAAGATCAGCGTAAATTGTTGTATCACAAACTAATCTGAACAGCAAAGATCAGCGTCTATTGTTGTATCAAGAACTCTTCTGAACAGCAAAGATAACCGTCTATTGTTGTATCACGAACTCTTCTGAACAGCAAAGATAACCGTCTATTGTTGTATCACAAACTCTTCTGAACAGCAAAGATCAGCGTCTATTGTTGTATCACAAACTCTTCTGAACAGCAAAGATAACCGTCTATTGTTGTATCACAAACTAATCTGAACAGCAAAGATCAGCGTCTATTGTTGTATCACAAACTCATCTGAACAGCAAAGATCAGCGTCTATTGTTGTATCAAGAACTCTTCTGAACAGCAAAGATAACCGTCTATTGTTGTATCACGAACTCTTCTGAACAGCAAAGATAACCGTCTATTGTTGTATCACAAACTCATCTGAACAGCAAAGATCAGCGTCTATTATTGTATCACAAACTCATCTGAACAGCAAAGATCAGCGTCTATTGTTGTATCAAGAACTCTTCTGAACAGCAAAGATAACCGTCTATTGTTGTATCACGAACTCTTCTGAACAGCAAAGATAACCGTCTATTGTTGTATCACAAACTCATCTGAACAGCAAAGATCAGCGTCTATTATTGTATCACAAACTCATCTGAACAGCAAAGATCAGCGTCTATTGTTGTATCAAGAACTCTTCTGAACAGCAAAGATAACCGTCTATTGTTGTATCACGAACTCTTCTGAACAGCAAAGATAACCGTCTATTGTTGTATCACAAACTCTTCTGAACAGCAAAGATCAGCGTCTATTGTTGTATCACAAACTCTTCTGAACAGCAAAGATAACCGTCTATTGTTGTATCACAAACTAATCTGAACAGCAAAGATCAGCGTCTATTATTGTATCACAAACTCATCTGAACAGCAAAGATCAGCGTCTATTGTTGTATCAAGAACTCTTCTGAACAGCAAAGATAACCGTCTATTGTTGTATCACGAACTCTTCTGAACAGCAAAGATAACCGTCTATTGTTGTATCACAAACTCTTCTGAACAGCAAAGATCAGCGTCTATTGTTGTATCACAAACTCTTCTGAACAGCAAAGATCAGCGTCTATTGTTGTATCAAGAACTCTTCTGAACAGCAAAGATAACCGTCTATTGTTGTATCACAAACTAATCTGAACAGCAAAGATCAGCGTCTATTGTTGTATCAAGAACTCTTCTGAACAGCAAAGATAACCGTCTATTGTTGTATCACGAACTCTTCTGAACAGCAAAGATAACCGTCTATTATTGTATCACAAACTCATCTGAACAGCAAAGATCAGCGTCTATTGTTGTATCAAGAACTCTTCTGAACAGCAAAGATAACCGTCTATTGTTGTATCACGAACTCTTCTGAACAGCAAAGATAACCGTCTATTGTTGTATCACAAACTCTTCTGAACAGCAAAGATCAGCGTCTATTGTTGTATCACAAACTCTTCTGAACAGCAAAGATCAGCGTCTATTGTTGTATCACAAACTCATCTGAATAGCAAAGATCAGCGTCTATTGTTGTATCACAAACTCATCTGAACAGCAAAGATCAGCGTCTATTGTTGTATCACAAACTCATCTGAACAGCAAAGATCAGCGTCTATTGTTGTATCACAAACTCATCTGAACAGCAAAGATCAGCGTCTATTGTTGTATCACAAACTCATCTGAACAGCAAAGATCAGCGTCTATTGTTGTATCACAAACTCTTCTGAATAGCAAAGATCATCGTCTATTGTTGTATCACAAACTCATCTGAACAGCAAAGATCAGCGTCTATTGTTGTATCACAAACTCATCTGAACAGCAAAGATCAGCGTCTATTGTTGTATCACAAACTCATCTGAACAGCAAAGATCAGCGTCTATTGTTGTATCACAAACTCATCTGAACAGCAAAGATCAGCGTCTATTGTTGTATCACAAACTCTTCTGAATAGCAAAGATCATCGTCTATTGTTGTATCGCGAACTCTTCTGAACAGCAAAGATCAGCGTCTATTGTTGTATCACAAACTCTTCTGAACAGCAAAGATCAGCGTCTATTGTTGTATCACAAACTCTTCTGAACAGCAAAGATCAGCGTCTATTGTTGTATCACAAACTCATCTGAATAGCAAAGATCAGCGTCTATTGTTGTATCACAAACTCATCTGAACAGCAAAGATCAGCGTCTATTGTTGTATCACAAACTCATCTGAACAGCAAAGATCAGCGTCTATTGTTGTATCACAAACTCATCTGAACAGCAAAGATCAGCGTCTATTGTTGTATCACAAACTCATCTGAACAGCAAAGATCAGCGTCTATTGTTGTATCACAAACTCTTCTGAATAGCAAAGATCATCGTCTATTGTTGTATCACAAACTCATCTGAACAGCAAAGATCAGCGTCTATTGTTGTATCACAAACTCATCTGAACAGCAAAGATCAGCGTCTATTGTTGTATCACAAACTCATCTGAACAGCAAAGATCAGCGTCTATTGTTGTATCACAAACTCATCTGAACAGCAAAGATCAGCGTCTATTGTTGTATCACAAACTCTTCTGAATAGCAAAGATCATCGTCTATTGTTGTATCGCGAACTCTTCTGAACAGCATTAAAACCTATAGAGCCTCAAAATACAGGTACTTGTGTGTACGTCACAACTTTGAAGTTTTACTACCTATTCAAATTATTGCCTCATCTATAATTTCTTGAAATTCATTTCTGAAACTTAAAAACCAAATATGAATAAAACACTTTCCAGGTCGCGGAAGCGGGGCTAGTACGTCGAGCGGTGCCAACAAGTTGGGTAGCATGCCGGTGCCTCGCACCAACACCGCCGTGCTCAACACGAGGCCGGGAGTCTTCAACCCTTCTAAACTCAACCTTATATGAACTGCCTTAAAACACCATCGATAAATGAAGCAACTTAAATGATAAAACCTTCGTAAAGGCCCGGAGTTCTTAGAGTGATGCAAAATATTGGCCTTATGCCTTAGTGCTCTCTGTTAGTGCCTGTGTCTTGTGGGAGGACGATTTTATTCCATTTTTTCTTATATTACATGCCTTCTTATTTCCTATAAATATAGGCTGGTAGAATTCTTAGCTGTCTAAAAATATTTTGATTGATAATTTGCTTCTATTTAGATTTACTTAATTATGTATTTATACGGGAATTAACGCGATCACGAAATAGGTATTACATGCCTCTAAATTGCGTTTCGACCAGGTTGCACTGGCCGTGGTCACAGAATGACTGTTATTTATATAATTCCCGTATAAATACATAATTAAGTATATCATGGAACGCGAAAGTTTAAAAGTTTCTGTTTAGATTGTTGGACAAAATAAATATGTTTTCTTACTTTTTTTATATTTATTCATTCTTTAAAAACCAAGTGCATGCAACACGTTAAACATTAGGCATTTTATAGAAAATACTTTCCAACCTCAAACAATATATAAATGATAGATGACACGTTTTAAAATAATAATATAAATAATTTTATTAATTAAATAGCAGTAAATGGGGAAGTTTGAATATACTAATACTTTTTTTGGCAGCGTTTGAAAACTTTTCAATCATTATTTCCCAATGATACTTTAGAAATAAAAGACACGCAAGAAGTCTATATTTATATGTTATCTAGCCATCCCATTTATACCTACAGCTCAGTAGCGCGGTGGTAGTGTATTCGACTGCCACGCCGGGGTTGCTGGTTCGAATCCCATTCAGCTCAAATATTTGTATACATGAATGTGACTTTCTACATTGGTCTGGGTGTTTATGTATAATATATATGGATTTATAAAAAAATATATCTATGTACAATCTCTGCAAGATACTGCTGTGTTATGTCCCAGGATTATATTGGAATGAAGTTCTTTATCGCACGTTACACTTCAGACGCTCGACGGATGGCGGCTAGACGGAAAAAAGTGTTAGCGCTACGAAAAATGCTAACTGTGAGTTGATTTTTTACTATCGCCATCTGTGGATTGTGCGCGATACTATTGTAATTTGATGTTGGTTGTAGTAGTTATCTATATATTAGTTCGGGAAGCTTTCACAGACGGCGCAATTATAATTTTGAGTTTTTACAATATTTACTATGTTTTGATACAATTTATTCAATCCATTAAATATATTTGTATATAGCGGAAGGAACTTCGTTCCAACCGGGTCCCAAAGACCCCTCACGCCTATTATTATTATTATATGTTTATTTTTATTTTTCGGTCCAACCGCTGGTCCGAATGCACGCTGGTGTGTCCAACCGGGCGAGTCGCGTCCCTCACTCCGGTATGTTCGTCTCGATGTAGAATCACTTCTAAAGTACTGACCTCATTAATTTACGTAATAAACAATTAATATAGTTATATTCATATAATAATTGCCGCCTAAATAATACCATTATTTTTTTCCACTCGTAGGGTCGACTATTTTAATTTTACATTTCCTTATGTTTAAAAACAAAACCCTGAAGTAATCAATTCATTACAAAATAATTAATGAAATATTGTGTGATATACGGAAGAAAATAGCCAGATTAGAAACATTCTCCTTTGGAAAGTCGATTAAAAACGTAGTTTTAATAAAAAATCTTATTACCTTTCTCGAACCATCTATTTATAAAAATAAAACAAAGAATTGTTAATGTCATACTTATGTGTTATTGTTTATTTTTGTCATTGTTTTTTTTTTTGTTATTTAAGAGCGGTTATCGTATTTGATCTCTCTTCTTTGTATTATACGATTTTATTAAGTTACAAGAAGGATTGTTTTTAAATATGTTCTTTTTAAATTACAGTTTCTTAAGTAAGGATTATACTTGATAGTGCCTATATTAAAACTCATTAAGGAAAACTTAATACTTAAGTGAAAGAATAAACTTGAGTTAAGTCTCAAGTTCACAAAACATAACACAACACAACCATTTCTTGTGAGTGATTTTTTTATTGATTTTTGTAACTTAATAAGATTCATATAAAATAATTTAAATACCTGGTAACATTGTTGTGTGAAATAATCCTTGTATTGCAATGCTACAAAACAAAATAACTGAACTCTCACCGATATATGTAATTTGTTTTAATGTGAAAAACTTTGTAATTAAATGGCTTGTAAGAATTATTATTACTGTAAATAAATTATTGATATGTGTTTCTTATCGTCTTGTTTTTTTTTTCAAGTATATATTTAAAGAAAACATACCCATGTAACTCCTAAATACACACATCAAAAATGTCCAAGCCACACGCATCATTCGCAACTGCATGTAATTTTATTTTTTTTCTTAGCATAGTAGATCTTTTTTGTTCTCGGAAATCGTCATAAAAAGGACAGCGTGAAATGGGTATTTTTTTTTAATAGTACAATAGTGAGTTATCTCAACTGCCTTTGCCTAATTTTAGAAGGCCACGCAATAGAAATTTCACTAGAGACAGACAGTGGTCAATATGGTATTAGTAACAATGATATCAATACAAATAAATAAAAGTATCTGTTTGTGATGTCAAAATAATAGTTTTTTTAAGCTCCTACAGTTATTTGTACGATACCTATGCCTAAAAATCCGTTTATAAATTTTTTGTTTGTCTGTCTGTATGTTCTGGCTAATCTCTGGAATGGGTGGACCGATTCCCAAAGGACTTTCACTGGCAAATAGCTGGTGTTATAAGGAGTATCTTAGGATTCTTTTATTTTAGAAAAAGGATTAAGTTCAGTAGGATGTTCACGCGAGCGAACTACCCGCGTGCTAACTGCTGGTACAAAATAAAAGGCTAATTATATTATTATTGTACATGTATAATAACTTTCATGGCGGTGCCGCTCTTAGCCAGGTCTAACGCCTCCTTGGTCCTGGCTATAGGCAGGTGATGGGTGATGAACTTCTTCAAATTGATCGCACCGGTCGACACTGCCGCTAAAGCTGGTGGGTACCTGACAAGGGAAACATTTACCATAGTTGTAAGTAGGTAGTTGAAGAGATGATGATAACTTATTATGACAGAAAGTATAATGTAAAGAGATATTTGAGGAATTTATTTCTGCGTGAATCAGATACGACCAACTGGAGAACTACAGAAGGTCGTGGTTAAACTTTATACTAGCTGTTCCACGCGCGGTTTCGCCCGCGTGTATATATTTATATACTTTGCGCGGAACCCTAGATCTTTTTCCAAAATAAAAATAGCCTAAGTCACTCCTTACTACACCAGCTATCTGAAATAGAAATCGGTCCACCCGTTCCGGAGATTAGCCGGAACAGACATACAGACAAAAAATTTAAAAACTGATTTTTAAGCATAGGTATCGAATAAGACCGCCCATTGTACTCTGGTTTGTAAGATAATAATTTTTTTTCAACTGTTTTTATTAATGGTGTACAATAAAGAATATTCTATCTATCTATCTATCGTGCAAATAACTGATGCCGCGTTCCAATAAACTAGAATCGATTCGTTTTGCTTACGGACGGTAAAATTTTGTTGAATTTTCAATGAAAATTTTACTGTCCGTAAGTAAAACGAATCGTTTCTTGTTTATTGGACCGCGGCATGAATGAGCTTAAAAAAACTATTATCTTGACATTACAAACAGACACTTTAATTTTGTTTATTTGCATTGATTGGTAGGTATTTAACCAATTGAAAATCTAAAAGCAATAGCCCACTTTCGTGGTAGCTTCTTCTCACAAGAGCACGACATCATTCTCAGGTAACGTATTAAAAAAAAACACTAAGTGAATATTACAGAAATAAAATAGTTTAACTGAAGGGGCATCCATTAATTACGTGAGCTGTTTTCCTTTTAATTTTTACATCTACACTCTGTTGAGATTTACGGTACAGTTGTTAAAGGTTTTAATTTATTTTCATAAAGATTTGATTTACATCACTAGATAGTATAAAACAAAGTCGCTTCCTGCTGTCCGTCTGTCCCTATGTATGCTTAGATTTTTAAAACTACGCAACGGAATTTGATGCCGTTTTTTTTAATAGATAGAGTGATTCAGGAGAAAGTTTTATATGTATAATACATGCATAATATAGTAGAGAAACACTGATAACTTTAGAGGTTTCTAATGTGATGTCGTAAATAAACACATTTTTTTTGCGTTTACATTGCAAACGCTGGCTGAACCCTACGAGATAGATCAAAATAATGTACCACAGTATTGTACACCTTAAAAAGGTCTACAAAAAAGTCCGCTATGGTATATGTTTATTTCTTAGGGATAACCCACAATAACCATTTTTTATCCTTTACTTTTTACGAGAAATAATGGTTTATTTACGAAGCGATTTTAAACAATACAGCATTAATCCTTATCCAATGAAGTACCTTAAATACATTGTGCATTTATTATAGATCAAAATGGCCTTTTACAGCATGTAATTTCAATGAATGTTTTCGAAGATATTACAGATTTAAAATGCAGGGACATAGCGGTTGCGGTGTTACCGGCCAGAGGGTTAAATGTCGCTCTTTCAAGAGTAATCTCTGAAGAAAACATGTTTGTGTTGTCTAATGACAAAAAAGCTGTGAACGTTCTATATAAAGACATTCTGTAGTATATATTTTAGTATCATCATTGCACCCGTGGTTTTTTGTGTTGCAATTACCTACGTATAGCCATGTCCATTTCTACGTAGGTACATATAAAATTTAGATAATTAATCAGTTTATTGTTTGGCGCCGACTCAAAATAAGTTTATATAAAATTTGATAGTTTATGTAAATAAGCTTAAGACTTAAGAGGTTTATTTATTTATTGCTTTTTAGTTATTTCGTCGGATTATTTTTTTATTAAAAAGATTTTTATGAATTAGAACAACTTATGCCTATTTCATTTGATCTGGAAAGACTCGCTTATATATTTCTTGAAGAAGAATAAAAGCAGATATGCGAGCGTACGTTTGATTAGTATTTTAATAAGCTGGAAAATAATACAATGTTAAGGTGAAATAGTGGCTCGGTGAGATTTTCAATTTTGCCCTCTCAATCAAAATGAGATTTTAAATGACCCTACCCCCCATTTTGACCTCAAGTTATTTAATGGATGCCCCTTACAAAATTTTAAACTTAACGTGTTTGCCCCAGAATACTTACGTGTTAACTATCCTATAGGATCCTCTTATGTCGACTTCTCGCAGCAACGCTTGTGACAGTGGCACCTCCACTTTATTTTCCCCGATGCCTACGATAAGCACTACGCCTGCCGTCTTTGTTACCTATAAAACACGTTAATAAATTAAAAGTAAGACAAAAGAGAAGTTTAATTACGTGAGATTAGATCAATAGTGGTGCCCACTCGAGGGTCGAGCGGGAACTACTATGCAAATAAATGTATGTGTGCTTATATTTCTACTTGGTTGATCTGGTAACCAGGCCATTGAACCAGTGAGTCCTGCCCGTAATGATACGGAGCCGGAACGTGAACACTCACCGTTGGACTGCGATGTGCGATGCTCAATGTTTCTCTAGTCGATAAAATTGATTAACCGATATCCCACAGAGAATCAGTATGCTGAAGTGGAAGTGGGCCGATGATGTCTGCAGGCTGACTGATGGTCGATGGAGCCGACATATGCTAGAGTGGAGAGTCCAATCAGTCCTTAGCATAGTTCAAACTATACTCGACGACGTTGTGTAAAATGTCCAAGAATTGGGTATAACTTCAGGTCACGATAGTTTAACGGGGTGTGCAACTAACTAAGGCCAATCAGCTCAGGTATGGACTTATGATTAACCAGATTGGTCCAATGCCGTCGATGTTATCACTAGATCAAAAAGACTAGTACAGATTAAAAAAACTACCATCATAGCGACTCTCTGCGCAGACGCATACCCGCAGGCATCGATGGTGATATCAGGCTGCGTGCCGAGCATCGCCACAATGCCGTCCACCATGTCTTGGTCGGAGTATTCCCGCTTCACCAGTAGAGTGTAGTCGGCTGCTAACTCCCGCGCCGTGTCCAAACGGGATTGTACCACATCTGTGGAAGATTAATGTTTGCTGTTGTTACTTATATTAAGTTTTGTGGTCTTTATTCATCATCACCAGATAATTGCACATATTAGATGATATTTAAGCGGCGGTAGCGTAATGGCCAAGGCGTCGGACTTGCGATCAAGTGGTTGCGGGTTCGAACCGCACCCATTGCACTACCGTCGTGAACCCACTCCTAACATAAGCGTTAAGCTTAGCTGGAGGGGTTAACGAGATTACTAGTAATGTGTTACCCACGTTACTAGTAATCTTTTAAAAAAACAAAAAATTTGGCGCAAGATCGGATTGTCATTGTGCCCATGATGGGTTTTCCATTACATAGGACGAGTTCTAGTACCTTTTTTTTACCATGTGGAAACCTCCACGGGTCATCACCCCACCGGGCTAGCGGTGAAGGGGTATGTCCGAATCAAATCGACTAAAACCACACGGCGTTCCGACACAAAGAGGTCTATTGCAAGTTGCAAGGGACTCGGATTTATCCTAAGAAGGAAGTCCCCGAGAGCCTTGGCAGTCCTTGGCTGCCTCTTAACGGGCTCTAGTCCTGAATATACTAGGTTGAGGGTTGTACATGTTATATATATTTAGTAAAAGACATTTTATGTTTACAAATATTTGTACTGTGCAGGAATCAAAACCTCTGACACTGTAGTCGAATGCACTACCTTAATACCTATTACTAGATAGATAGATGTACTCTTTATTGTACACAAACAAATAGGTTACAAGATTTTACATATATTTACTTACTAGACAATGTTATGTACAATTTGCGACCTTATCGCAGTTTGCGATCACTTCCAGGCAACCATTGCATGGATATATATAAGTGAAAAGAGGGGCTGCAGTGTACAATAAATTTAAGAAGCCTATGGAAAAAGAAAATAATTATATATAAGTGTTATTTAGAGACACTTAACATAAATTTTGCAAATAAATATTAGGATGGTAAGTATATAGACATAGGTACCTACACAAATACACATACTTACATAAACTCATACAAATATATATATATACACATACATACATATACAGTACTAGTTCGCTCGTTCCTCGTTTTTCATGCCCATGTCACACCGCTAGCGCGAGCGCAAAGCGTATGAGACACAGGCTAGTCTGAGAGCTCAACTGTGCTTACAACTGTATTTAAGCACAGTTTTGTTGGTGCAAATTTTTGAACGTCGATCAAATCTATAGGTGTATTTGATAGAAGTTAAGTAGTTATAAATAATATAATAAATGAGTTGTCACATTAACTAGGCACCTAGTCATAGAAATCGTGCGTATAAGTATATTACTGTGATACACACACATACACACCTGTGATAAGTATTTTGCTAGCGCCCATGGCCTTAGCTGTCATGGCACAGAGCAAACCAATAGGCCCGCCACCCAGCACGACGAGTGTGGAGCCAAGTTTAATCCCTGCACGGGCGCAAGCGTGCATCGCTATCGCGAGTGGCTGGACTGCAGCCCCTTCCTCCATGCTCATGTTATCTGGCATTCTAGAAGCGTAAATTGTATTCACTATAGTGAGCATTATACTTGATTACTAGTTAGTACTAGTAGTAGATTCATTGCAAAGCTGACATTAAAGCTAAAAGTATGTAACCCTAGTGTTCTGTGACCCACACGAACGATATAATGACCTACGATAAGGGGATAACTTTGTACATCAAGCAAGAAAATTCTAATTTACTTTAAAATATATTTCGGTGTAAATTTCAAAGTGAACTTGTTGATCTCTGATCAAAAATACTTGATTGATTTTGATACCACCGTCTTTCTTCCATTGCACTATATTAATGGACCAAAAAAAGAAAGTGGTAAGTACCTTGCTAAGTTTTACAAAAATGTTTTACTTAGGAAGGACTACTTACCCATTTTTTTATGTGTGGAAACCTGACGGCCTGTCTCTATCTTGTCCGGGGTTTTTTGTGGGCTATGTGTCAGAATCAAAATCAACTAAAACCACACTGAAGTTTCTTCGTTTGAACACGCTAATCTCCAGTTCTATTTATCCGACAAGTAAATACTAACTCCGACAACTAAATAATGTCACGTTGAGACTGTGATCAGAAGCACGAGTGAAACTGCGAGGTATGACTAGTAAATAATACATATAACTATTTTAATAGGTAGGTACACAAAATGTGTCGAACTGTAAAGAAACATGGAGTGGTATACTATATTAGAAGTATAGTTTTGATAGATAAATCTCTCAAACTGTTCTCCCAAAAAACTGCTAGTTGAATGACCCCTAATCGCCATCTCTCAGTTAATGATTCAAACTCACTTGTGGCAGAAGTCGGCTACATGTTTATAGTATTTACAAAGGTTGCCAGGCGCACCCATGGACGAGCAGTAGCAGGGCGCAATGCACAGGTTGTACCGCCCTGTCTTGCAGTACTCGCAGGAGCGGCAGGGTTGTGTAGGCTCGATGGCCACGCGGTCTCCAACTTTTAATGACGTCACCTTTGCACCAATCTACGCAAATTATCAGCAAAGATAAGTAATGGAAAATATAAGTGCACATGTGATGATAACGCAGCCTCGTTCTCAATGTAATGTTGACTGTTAATGTTTGAAGTTCATTAGAGAAAGTAAGTGTTTGCTTCGTACTAAGAATATCGTGTCACGAGTGTTTAATAGTGATAGGTATGCTTTAAAATAGTATTTTGTATGATACTAGCCGAACCCCGCAGTTTCACTTGATGGGTGTACCGAGGGGGGGGGGAGGGATGTAGGGGAGGACAGCTGAAGCTGCTTTTCTTTTTTGTCCTCATAAAAATGCGGAGATAAAATGAATGATGTGGACTTTTTTTTAGTCCTCAAAAAATCTTTTGGGCACCCCCTACTTTTTTGTTGCGCCCCCGATCTATTGATTTCGCCGCCCGCATGAAGGCACCCGGTGCGGCCGCACCGTCCTAGGGCTGTTACAACTGTCTTCTGTAAGATATAAATTATTACTTGAACAGTCATTAACCTTATTTAAAAACGACTCTTCCGCGTTTTGTTTTTTCTTATCTGTTTTGTTTTATGTTGGAGTCAAGGCTGGTCGGATCTTTAGAAATGATAGCGCCAATAAAGTGCGTAGCCTTAGCCACTTATTACTGTATTTTTATGTTTATAAATAGATTTAATTATTTTATCATGTTACTAACGACCCGCCCGGGTTTAAATTTTTTTAGATAAATGCGCATCACATCAATAATTCGAAAAAAACTGGAATTCTAGTGCGAATTTGTGCAACAGACGTATCGATAACTTTTTTGCTTGTTGAATGTTTGTGACATTTACGCACTAAGTTTACTTTACTCAGCTCCTATACGGAGCTTATCATTACTTGAACCTTTCATGGACACCGATGTTTAAGCTATCTTTTATTTCTAAGACGTGTAGGTACCTCATTTTTGTGGAACTTAAAAGGTACTCCGTTTAATTATGAGAACAATTTGGCGTACTTCTTCTTATTGGCTGACCTACCCCACTAAAGTATTGTGTTTCAGTTTCACCAGTTCCACCAGTTGCAGTCTAAAAGACTCTGAGTTAAGCCTCGGAGGAATAAAATCATTCGTTACACAACAATTAGGAATTTCGCACAATCTCCTTCTTCTTCTTTCTTCCTTGATTATTATTACTTGTGTTAACGTATACAGAGACCTTTTCCCTTGATTCGCGGGTTAATTTGAAACGAATATAATGAAAATCGCAAGAAGTTTTTTTAAGAATCACTCGGTAAGTAACAATCGAAATTAATGCAGATATCACAGGTTGTATACCTATTTGTCAGAAAATATTTAAAATATTTAGTGGTCATACAGGTCGAAATACGACTGTAATTCATCCAATTATTCATAGGTAGCACCAAAACTGATCAAGAGAAACTAAACCTAAAAAAAGAAAACCAGTTGACAAATAGAGAAAAATGTACCTAAGAGTAAAACGCTTTGTCTATTGATGGTGTTAGTGAACACAATAAAAGGTTTACATAGTCTGTCATTTAAAACAAGAGGTTATATTTATTCTGAGCTTTACATTGTCTATTAACCGGGCCCCTCTTCTCTGTTCATGGCGTCCTTGCAGCTGTTTTGTTTATTATAAAGTGTCAATAAAACAAAAAGTACAGAAAAAATACATATGGTGTTTGTTTTCTCATCATAGTACATTGTCGAATGTCCATTATGAGGAGGCTTACCTTAGCTACCACACCAGCACCTTCATGTCCAATGACCATGGGTTCAGTAAGCACATCCATGCCACACGTGCCCGTCGTGTAGAGTTTCAAATCGGAACCGCAAATTCCCACGCAGTCCATCTTCACTAGGACCTCTACAAAATGACATGACATATCGATTACATTAGAATTAAATTTTAATACCAAATAAGTAGATCCCTGCAGAGAGAGGTGGGTTGGCGTTCCCTTTCTACGACAATTCGCACGTTATCATCGTCGAGACTTACGTGCATCGAAGCGAAGGGTATCTGGTTATAGCGGAGTTATGAGTTTTACTTACTCAAGTATAACTAACGCTATTATTTCTGCCATGTAGCGATTTATTCCATTAATATTCTTGATTACAAAATATTAATGTTTGTTGTCGTCTCGTACCTTTCTGTTATGTAATGTAGATACTCGTAAAAGCGTAGGTAAAATAGAGACTACGCGTAATAGACAGCCAATTTAGAAAAATACAACCAACTTCAATAGGTATTCTCAAATTAGCCACTAAAAACTTATACTACAAGCTCGGATCAGATGTTTAAATTTTGACCTGAGACGGGTCCTATGTCAGACCCGTATATGATGTAAAATTATTGTTAGAAAAAGGAAATTTTGGCATTTTAAAGAGACCATAATATTTTATGTTCATTATCGTTCGGTTTTTGGAAACTCACCATTGTCTTTGATCTCTGGAGTCGGCCATTTTTCCTGAAACAAAATGACACTAAACTCAATACTGGTTAATACGCTTAAGTCTTTTCTGACTTTATTTTTTCTAGGTAATCAAGTAATTATTTGATTTAGAAAAGAGCGATTTTCTACGGAGGAATTATGATGAGACCGAAAAGTAGTAGTAATCCAGATTTATGGACTATCTGAGATAGTTAACTGTATCCCAGACAACTATCTTAGATAGTCCATAAATGTGGATTACTACTACTTTTACGTTACGTTAGATGCGGCAGGAGGAGGACTAAAAGTTAAGCGAAATCATGTCCAGCTGTAGACTGTGATAGGCCGATGGATTTGTGAACGTACTTTTAAGACTAAACAAGGTATGACCGAGATGTGCGAGATTGAAAAGTTACGGGTACAATTGCAAAAAAAGGAGTTCCCGAACATTTTATCCATGCCCACAGAAAACAGTCACTAATCATGCCTAAAAATATTTTTTGTATTTATTATTGTTGTGCGTTTTACAAAAGAGAAACTCACCACAGTAATAATACTTATAACGAAGTTTAGAAAGCCGACTTGCCGTTTTACACAGTCATTTCCAATTAATTCTCGAATACATCCGGATATCTAATCAGCAATCTTGACATTTATTACTTATTATTTTAACCACACCCACTTTAAATTTTAGCTTTATCGTAAAATTTTCAAGTCGATAATCTTAGTTTCAAAATAAAATTTCTATACCTATTAAGTTCAAGAGTTAAAAAAGAAAAGAAACCATCCATCCTTTTCTGCGCTTTGCGGTATTCACGGTGTCGAATATACTTCAAAAATACATATTTTTTAAACCTTGTTTAAACTACGTGGAAATTACTTAATTTTTTTTTTTTTTTTTTATTTGGGTCAACAAACAATTGTACAAAGTGCTTAATGTAAACTTATGGTACTAATAGATAAGTTTTAGGCAAATGTACAACCAACATCGTTGTCCACTACAGAACATTAAGTATTACAGAGTACATTTGATATGTGATAACTACATATGTGATACATTTAATTTCATAAAAACCATGTTACAAAATTGGTTGAAGTTAATGATAATTAAACTCACAATTCTAATATCGTAAGGCCCGTGAAGGACCGCAGCGTGATTGTCACCGTCGTCCATATCGAGGAGTGCGAACAAACTGTCATTGTACGAGAGATCAATTAGAACAAATACAGTACACTTACATAATATTAATTATTTTGATACATTCCCGTGGTTCGTCTCTCATTGCGTAAACATTTGTGTGATAATTTTGTGGAAATATTCGTGCGTGTATCTGCAATCTGTGCATTGTGATAGGGACAAATCAATAAGAGTATGGTTACTTATATATTATTATATAGGTTTGAAACTTCAATAATATCCATAAACATTAGCGTTATTCTTCGAAATGGCTGTTTATCCTGAGCACAGATAACATAATACTATACTAGTACAGATACCTCATCCCATACAACAAAATGCGACCCTCCTAACTCGGGCAATTCCGCGGGCTACTATTTTTTAGCCTACAAAGGCGCTGGATGCCGCTAGCAGCGCGATAGATAGCTAGAGCTACCTAGCGGTGAATGGAAGAAAATATTTACTTACCAATAAACACGCAACCAATAGATGGCGATAATTAGTATGTAATCAGCAGGTAGGACTGTTCGTTATATTAGATAACCTATAAAATAACTTATTACTTATAAATAATCAAACGGCCTATTATTTATTAAATCCGGTAAGCATTATTTATATTGCGCGAATATATTTATTATTACATACGACCAGATCTAAGTACGTGCAACATCTCACCATTCAAGGTCAATTTCACTTCGATCATCGTTGTGTAATATTTGTATCCCATGCCAAATTATGCTCTAGTACAACCTCATAACAACTATATTCCCATCAATGTACAGAAATATTAGTAAAAATAATAGTCAAACCACAGATTTGATAATATTTTCGTCAAACTAATATATTTGTTTGTCTTAAACCTTAGATTAGAATATTGTTTGAAGAAAATCAATGCGGATAACTCGTTTGACATCGTTGCGAACACTCTTAGCAGTAAGTAGATAATCTACCTACCTACCATTGCAGCATTGACGCTGCGACACGCGACGATCACGAGCAAGCCGGGCTGCCAGTAAGGACGACTTATTTTCAAATATCAAATTAATCAATTCAACATCTCGTACTATTATACACAAAATCAGTGTTGTACAATGTACGATGTTACGTCACTCAATCACGTCACGTGTACCGAACACGTACCGTGCACTTAAACTTATTGAAAACACCGACACCACCACACCAACAGTTATTAGCTTAGATCATAGCGGCCTCACTTATCTTAATTTTGTCTTAATTTTATAGACAAAGTCAAAATGCCGAAGCAAGTTTTACATAATTTGCACTACGACACTTTTTTGAGCGACTAAGCAAATAAAATGAAAAAAGTATAATAATAAATATAGTTCATAGTGGCCTCAAAATTTGATACGTGTAGTATGGATTACGTAGAAAAAAAACCACAATCAAAAGCATAAACCTAGGTACTTAAAACCGTAATAGCATCCGTAATAGCTGTAAATTTCTCTTTACTACTATATTATTTTTACAAACAATTTATACCAGAATAAACGTTAGTTCATAAGTAATTAGGTATTTGTATTTTTTTTAAATAACTAATTCAAAACCTTTAACTGCCCAGAACTCAGCGCTTGTAGAGGTAAGACCTGTGCCGATTTTTTTAACGCCA
Source organism: Euplagia quadripunctaria (assembly GCA_963859945.1). Taxonomy (NCBI): domain Eukaryota; kingdom Metazoa; phylum Arthropoda; class Insecta; order Lepidoptera; family Erebidae; genus Euplagia; species Euplagia quadripunctaria. Next base: position 19,939,927 of record OY982576.1, read on the forward strand.
AACAACAGAACGTGAACCGTATACTACGTCTGCCTATTTTTGATCACGGAAGTATGTTTTGGTTATTTTCTATATATTGAACAATTATTTTGTAGGATGTAGAGCTTATCTTGACTCAATTTAGGTTATGTATTTCGAGTGTATGAATAGTATAGACTATTATTATAATGACAGTTCGAATTACAACATCTTACTACAGTTAAATAGTAGCAGCATATTTTTTTTTAATTTATTTATTTATTTTAAAAACTTAGTACTATGTTACAGATAATAGCCAAGCTGCCAAACTATTATCTGTAACATAGTTAAGTTTTTGAAATAAATAAATATATAAAAAAAATATATTAAGCATCACATCAATCTCGCCATACATTTGAAAACAAATGCAAATTTAAGTTATGTATAAATAATTATGTCTGTATGTTTGTAACGATGTATGTATCTAATAGGTAAGTACGAAAGAGTTTCAATTGTATGCAGTATGTATAGTATGCAAACATATTTGTTTGGCACGCTGTGCGTCCAAGTGTGTTTAGTTAACTTGAGGTGTGATATATAGATTTCTCTATCACTACATATTATAAAACAAAGTCCCCCGCCGCGACTGTCTGTCTGTCTGTCTGTCTGTCTGTTCGCGATAAACGGAAAAACTACTAAACGGATTTTCATGCGGTTTTAACCAATGGATAGAGTGATTCAAGAGGAAGGTTTATATGTAGTATACATGCATATTATTACAGAGAAAAGTCGTGAAATTCAAAGATTTGTAATGTCATGTCGTAACAAACATATTTTTGTGCGCTTACATTGCAAACGCTGGCTAAACCTTACGAGATAGATCAAATTAATATACTACGGAATTGTATATTTTAAAAAGATCAATAAAAAAGTCCGCGATGGTATATGTGTATCTCCTAAGGATAGCCCACAGTAACCATTTTTATCTTTTACATATTACAAAAAAAATATGGGTTATTTATCAACCATTTTAAACAATACCGTATTATTCCTTATCCAATTAAATACATAAGGTACGTTCTGCATTTCATGTACATCAAAATTGCCCTTTCCAGCATACAATAAAAATTAATATCTTAGAAGATATTAGAGATTTAAAAAGCGGGGGCAGAGCGGCTGGCGGGCTGAACTGTTTTTGATTATTCTTTTTCGTTAGATAGGGTACCTCAAGGGTGGTCCCATGTCAAGGAAGTCAGGATCTGTTGATGGGATCCTGATAAAATTGAGAGAAACCCTCGAAAATTGTAGGAACGAATAGTGTTTCTGTTTACTTTTCATTACTTTCTGAGGTTTTTGCGTTTAGAATAATCATCATATCATGTAGCTGAGCTAATGATGAAAAAAAAAATCATATTATAAGAATCTTCACTACATATCACTACATATTATAAAAAAAAGTCCCCCGCCGCGTCTGTCTGTCTGTTCGCGATAAACTGAAAAACTACTGAACGGATTTTCATGCAGCTTTCACTAATAGACAGAGTGATTCATGAGGAAGGTTTAGGTGTATAGTTTGTACCCGTGCGAAACCGGGAGCGGGTTGCTAGTTTTTTAATAATGATGACTCTGATTTGTATCTGGCATGAGTCGAAAACGCTCCGTGTACAAATGTTTTAGAAAGACATTACAAACATCTACGTTAATAAAAGCAAATGAAGCAAGGTACACCTTTTTTTTTTTTTTTTTTTTTTTTGTGCGTGTGGAAACCCCCTCGGGCCGTCACCCCACCGGGGTTTTCGGTGGGGCGGTGTGTCGGAATCGAACCGACTAAAACCACACGGTGTGCCGTACTGCGCCTTAAGTAGGAGGGATCCGGGAACAGCTTTATTAAGACATCCGGAACCCTCCTAGCGCCTGCCCGCAATAGCGCGGGCACCACCTTCGGGTAAAAACCTCTCAATTGGGCGACGTCCAGGCACACGCGGACGCCGCCTCCTCGCGGGGGGCCACTATAGCGGGTGGAGGGGAAAACCCGTCCCATCCACCCGCGGCCACACTCAGGGCGGCATGAGGCGCTGGTAAGCGCGCCTCCGCCGCCCGGTTCGCCGGCGGCGAATTAGGTCCGAGTGGAGGTCGTCCTCCCGGACCCGTTCCGCCGCCTCCTTCTGCGAGATGACTTCCTCACAGAAGGTCGCGACCGCGGTAAAATTCCTGTCGCTACCGGCCATGGAGCGTATGACGGCCGGTAGCGAGAGATCCCCTCCGATGACTGCAGTGAGGGCCCGACGCTGCGTCGCCCAGGCGGGGCAAACCGCCAGCGTATGCTGAGCCGAGTCCTCACTGCAGTCGCAGTGGTGACAGGCGGGACTCAATTCCCTCCTAGCGACCGAGTGCAGGTACTTCCCGAAGCAGCCGTGCCCGGAAAGGACCTGCGTCAGTCGGAAGGAAAGGGTCCCGTGCTGCCGCCCTGCCCACTCGACGATGACCGGCTGGAGCGCCTCCACGGCGGCAAAGCCAGCACGTGGAGCCTCCAGCCGGGACGACCAACGAGCCATGGTGGCTCGGCGAGCGGCCTCTCGCCATTCGCGTACCTCTTCGGGCGGGGGCCGACTGCCGCTTCCCGCCCGGAACTCAGCCGTTCGCCGATATACTTCGGCGAGCACTTCCGCCTCCAAATCCCACGGGGGAGTTCCGGCCAACGCGCACGCCGCCTCCGTCGACACGGTGCGGTATCCGCGTATGGCTCTAACCGCCATAACCCTCTGAGGGCGCCAGAGGCGCGCTCTATTCTGGGCGGTTAGAGCTCCCGCCCACACCGGTGCACCGTACAGTGCCATTGACCGGACAACCCCCGTGTACAGCCGTCTCGTAGCGACGCTGGGTCCGCCCAAATTGGGCAAGAGTCGCCCAAGGGCGGACGCAGCGCCGACCAGCTTTGGAGCAAGCTGTCGGAAGTGCTCGTCGAAGAGCCACCTACCGTCGAGGATCAGGCCCAGATACCTTATGTGGGCCTGAACCGGTACGAGGACCGAGTTAACCACGATAGAGGCGCCAGGGGGTGGACCACGACGGGGCCCATGGAATAAATGGATAAAGGAATAATAAGCAAGGTACACCTGCCTTAAATAAAATTATAATATCATTATCTTATGTTATTTTGTAGCAATCGATATACGAGTATAATAAAGGAAACGAAATATGATTATAAAAAAAAACAGTCAGTAGTAGGACTGTATGTCAGAAGTGAAAACAACTTCACAATGTATTTGCTTATACATACACATCTGTATATATATAATTAGGTTAAAAATAAAAAATAGGTAATAACATATTTAAATGTATACACAGGGTACACTGGAAGTTCTGTGCTCCTGGCCGCTCATAAATATTTGAATTTAGAATGTTATTTTTTTTAAATATAAGAAACTCGGCTCCGTCTTACGAATTTTCGATCAGGTCACGTGTCCTGACGTGAGTTTAAAATTTTTAACCATCCCAAAAAGTGCACAACGCCGCTAAAGAAGTTTTCACTTCAAAAAACAACATATTAATTTTCGTACTTAGAAGTTTATAGGAATGTTTCACGATACGACGACATAGGGAACCCGAAAACAGTCTCGTAAGAAAGAATCTCTTTTTTCTCTTTCTCTCTTGATTTCTTTTTAAATAATTTTTTTGACAAGCAATAACTGCCGAAGAGTTGCAAGGCGCGGCTAAGAAATGAAGATTCATAGTCTATGTGAATGAGATTTGATAGTTCAATACCTGTTAAAATGCTGTGGGGTGCTGACGAAGAATGTTACCGCCCCCCCCGTTGATTTGGCTAGGGACAAAAAACCATAAGGTGTGCAGCGTCTATCGCGAAACCACAAAACCCCATACCCGAACACTGCGCCCGCCTACCAGGCATGGCGAGTATTGGTAAAAAACCCGCAATGAAAGCACATAGAAAGATCAGGCCCCGAGTCTCAGGCAGCCCTGCTATTCCTGGCTACGGTAGCGGTTACTGTATCTGATCAAACGTTCGGCTAACAACCCTTTAAACGACAACTGGTCCTGGTAACACACAACCTTCGCACAGTGAGGATTAGCGAAAAGATTGACGATGATGAACAGGAAATTGTAAAAAAAACATGTTGAAAGAGAGTGTCTTTGGAGTTTCTTGCCTGCTCTCCTCCATAGGATCTGCGTACTGGAACAGACTATCTTCAAGACTGACTTATTCTGACTGACTCAAAACGTTGACAATTCAAAAATACTTATTGGATTAATTACCAATAGGTATTTTTAAATTGAAATATTTATATAGTTTTTTATTAATTTAAATCACATTTTTACTATGGAAATAATTTTATTTAAAATACCTACTTAATGTTTTTAAAAATAAGAAACTTCATACTATCATAATCTATACGAGCAAAGCGGCAGGCGCATAGCTAGTGGCTGGAACATTACGCATTATTAATAATATTTTAAGACAGGAAGTAAAACAAATAATTTAATAGTAGAAAAACGATCATGATTGCTTAGTCACTGCGGTAATACAGTGTCAGGAACTCGCGAGTGCAACCTAGTCGATGTCGTGCGTAAATACCTAATTTTGTAAAATGCAATTATGTGTTATAGCTCTTAACGTATAATTACTTAACAGGTTATCACAGACATGATTTGTTTTAGGTATCTCTATGTGTATCTTCGTACTTATTACACAATAACATCAGTAATGACATTGTATCCGATTATACAATGCATCTACTAAACAAACAGCATACTTAGGCCTGCCATTACTTAAATTGCCGACGCCGGACAAAAACTTAAAAAAATCCGGACACATGGGTGAAATCGAGATTCTTTTCCGGACACCTTAAAAAAACCGCCGATTCCATTTAAATTTTTATCTTGTTAAAGATTCATCTAACAATTGCAATTGTTCCTTGGCACAGAGTGTCCGGGTTTTACCCGAACACTTTTTGGAAACCCCGCCCGAATTTTTTATAGTATCTTTGAAATTCGAATTAATAATTTACCTACAATAGAAAATGCAAAAACATAACGCAACAATACAGTTTTAATAAAAAAAAAAAAAAAAAAAAAAAGTTTCATTAAAATTTGGCCAACTATCAATAGTCAATACCTACAAACTCAATAACAAAACCGATAGGTACGGTTTTGTTATAGTGTTACTTCAACGAAGTACCAGAAATTGCCGCCAGAGGACCGAGAGGACAATATTGAATTTTGTCAAAATAAGAAAACTGCATTTAAGAAGCTTTTATTCAATTTTGCCGTGTTTAGGGTATTTTATGAAATTAGAAAATACTTTTATCAGGACCTAATATTGATTTTCCATAAACTTCAATAACAAATCGATACCCGTAACGCCATCTATTGATATTTGTTTGAACCATTTTTCTTTTGTTAGAGATGGGACCCCATGTCCTGAGTAAATTTTAATTCTTATAAAGTACAATATCTTTAGAAGGGCCCCGATCGATTTTTAGGCTGATCGTTTTTTTTTCTAGTTAAAAGATGGTTAACATTCCATTTGTTTTCTGTAGTCACATCTTCGTCACAATATACCACAGTACTTGGGATTCTGAAGGAAGGAGACTGATGAAAAATCATTCAGTATAAAAAAAAAGTACAAGTAAGAGTTTAGCGACGAGTTTAAATAGATTTCGATTAGATAGGTAATAATATTACTACTGTTATTCAATATTTAGAGAACTGAAAAAATGTGTCAATATTTCCACTAGATATACACCAAGTTCTTGTGATGTCTTATCATAATAAGAAACACAGTTCATAAGGTTAGGTATATACGTATGTCACGTACCGCCAGCATTGCACAAAACCGGTAAGCGCCTTTTAAAAGATGTCGAGCATACAATTGTAATTATAAAACTATATTTATACATAATCCACTACCTGCGTGTATCCTTTGTATTTCTTTCCAATTAAGTATGCACTTCTTACAAAGTTACTATATATAAATACATTGTGGAGGAACAGGTCTTATGTCCCTCCAACACAAAGGGAGGATCACCTCGATCATGCCTGACGGACCGCGGCCCAACGTTGATGTTAGGAAGTTGTATATATACTAATCGGTGATGATGATGTTGGAGTATGTTTTTACTGTATGTGGAAGTCGCCACAACATATTTAATTATTATATATTGGTATGATATTAATGTTAGAAACACCATTATTGTGAAAAGTCCCCATCGATCTTGTGCGTGCAAAAAAATATATTCAAGGTCAAACATCACAATAACGGGTCTTTTGCATTTTTCGGTCAAATGGTTTTATCATAAACTAGCCGTCCCCGCAGTTTCAGCTGCGTTTATGGTCACTGCTCCGCTCCTATTGGTCGTAGCGTAAAGATATATAGCCTGTAGCCTTCCTCGATAAATCGGCTATCTAACACTCAAATAATTTTTCAAATCGGAGCAGTAGTTCCTTAGATTAGCGCGTTCAAGCAAACAAACAAACAAACTCTTCAGTTTCATATATTGGTGTAGATATAAAAATTGTAGATCATGCAATTATCTATAAAAAATTTCTTACACTTTTTTCCTAAGAATTACCATTTCTGAGATAATGTGATTCAAATAGTTGAAAAAGCCTGCAGTCTTTAAAAGGATGAAAAATAGAAAAAGATGAAAGAAAATACGTTTATTCTGGCAAAACTAAACGAGACGCTTACAGAATGATACACTTAATTAACCAATTCTAAACATACAGCTGGGTTTTAGGGGAAATAGCTTAAATTTAGAGCTAGAAGATATTACAACTTAATGTTATTTAGTTAATATGACATCATTTGACACGAGAAGAGATGATGAGAGCCGTCGGAATGTTGCAAGCTGGTTCCAGGCAACGTACTGTGGCTATCGCTTTTGGCACTGCACAGAAGGTTATACGCCGCCTCTATCGTATCACGGGAAGCGTGGCCGAGCGACATGGAGGACGATCTCGCATCACCACTCGCGGACAGGATGGAATCCGAATGGAATCGTACCATGACCGCCATGATGTTGGTTACGAGGCTCCACATCTTGCTGATAAGCGACCAAACCATCCGAAATCGCTTACGTGAAGTGGGCCTGCGTTCCCGAAGGCCGCTGAGAGTTCCACCCAGGCGCGGGTCCAAGGGGGGGGAGGGTTCAATAGGGGCGATCGCCGATCTTGTCCGAATCTGGTTCCACCTATAGCACCCCGCAATTGTAGGGCCCGTTTACAATGGGATTGCGAAAGGAATTGGAAGGAAGAAGACTGGCATTGTGTTTACTTTTCCGACGAATCTCTTTTCGGTATGAGGCCGGATACAAGACGTACTCGAGTCCTCCAAGACCTCTGGACGGTAAGGACGTTTAAAATGTTGTCAGGAAGTTCATTCATATGGAGGGGCAACAATAATGGTTTGGGCCGGTTTTGGATCGGTGGAAGAACCAACCTCACTAGATTTGCTAAATATTCTGGATAATTTTTTATAGCTGTTGGTCTAGTGGTTAGTGACCCTAATTGCTATGCCATAGGTCGTGGGTTCGATGCCCACCAGAGACTGGGTGTTCTTTGTGTCCGTAGTTTGTATGTTTGTAAAGTTGCCCGCGACACAGGAGTAATTCGTAATGCGGGAGTGGTATTAAAAAAAAATAGATATATATGTACTTGATCCCCTAGACACTTTTGATGTGTATTTATGGTTAATTAAGAGTACTTGCTGTAAATAATGTTACATAATACGTAATTGTATTATGTTTTAGAGTACTGTGTAATGTTGATTAGATAGTTTTATCAATTTCCTTTAGAAAAGTCAATTCGAAAAGAAGTTAACACATAATGGGTAGGTAAAGATTATAAAAAGCCGCAGACTGCTGCCCTCAGCGACCTGTCGCCCCGGGCACATGCTCCCTTGACCCTAAATAACAAACAGAAAAGAATAAAAATCTTTTTAACAAAAAATCAAATCGACGAAAAGAACTAAAAAGCAAAAAATAAATAACTATAAAATTTTTATAAACTTATTTTGAGTCGGCGCCAAACAACCAACTGTACGTAGGTATAATTAATCATTTCATTATTTTTTGTTAAAAAGATTTTTATTTGATGATTTTTTTTTCCTCATCAGCTCAGCTATATGATGTGATGATTTCTGAACGCAAATACCTGATAAAGTAATGAAAAGTAAACAAAAACACTATTCGTTCCTACAATTTTCGAGGGTTTCTCTCAATTTTATCAGGATCCCATCATCAGATCCTGACTTCCTTGACATAGGACCACCCTTGAGGTATACCATATCTAACAAAAAAAGAATAATCAAAATCGGTTCATAAATAACGGAGAGAGGGCTGAACAAACATAAAAAAAATATATATATATATATATACGGTTGAATTTTTCTGTCGAACCTGTTTTTTTTTTCGTCGGTTAAAAATACAATCGAATTGAGAACTTCCTCCATTTTACAGTTGGTTAAAAATAGAACGCGGCGCAGCTGTACAGTACAACAAATTGCTTGCTGCTCACTGGCCGACGATCGTTAAACGTTTTGTTAGGCTGCCAAATAAGAGCATTACAAACGAGAAATTTAAGATTAATATAATGCATTCTCCTTGTGTAGGGTATGAACTATACCCCACTTTCCCTTACACGATCATCACTAAACTTGTACCTATGTACATTGGAGACTAAGTACATATTATTTAATAGACAAATAACTGAATTGTCGCTGTAATCTTTATGTTAAATAATTTTGTTTATTCAACATTACCAACGCATAGACTGTGTGTTTTCAGCTCATGTGGCTTTGCGGTGTCCTCAGAGCAAACACAAACTCCCCGATTTCGTCACATGATGCCTTGTGCTACGAATCTAGGTGATTCATATAATAATAATATAATTTTAGTACATACACTGATTAGCGGTCTAATAAAAAAGAAGAAAGTGCCTGGAAAAACAGCACCCAGCAAAGATGTTGGTTTAGATAATGTTGCTTACTGGCCAGTGTGGTCTGATAGACGAAGGTGTAAGTATCCTTCTTATAAAGGGTACACAAAATGAATGAGTTGTCGCACAGTTAAGACTTCGCAGTGGTTATATAGTTCTTTGGTAGGAAAGCGGAAAGGTTTAAAAGTGCAAACCTTTAGGACAGCTCTTTGTGCTCGTTCTAGTTGTATAAAATTACTCTTACAGGTACCACCCCAGGTATAAATAGAGTAATCTACCAGAGACTGGCACAGGGAAATTAAAGTACACCGTTTTTTAAACTTTGGGATCTGCGACGTGCCTTAGGTGTTTGAAAATATAGATGAGTTTCTAGTACGTACTTACAAATTTTTTAGGTAGGTACTCAATTACACCATTATTAATAGTACCCTACTAATAATAATGTAGGATCAAAAAATAGAATAAGAATTTGAAAAATGAACTTAAAATGATTACATTTGTGATCTAATATAATATATAACGGCGTCGCGCGGTTGGCGCTTTGGCCGCCGCGCCGATAGCCCGGCGACGCACGTTTAGAGTAAGTAGGTAAGTATATGATTTGGGAAGCAAAATTACGATTTATTCTAGCGTGCAATCATTAAACTACTTCCTACTACGATATTAGTGACTGTTAAGATGCATGATTTTAGTAGAATTCGGTTCTGTCACTCGCTGGCCGCTGCCATGCCGCGGCACGCTCGCTTCCTCGCTTGGCTTGTGCGCTGTGCTCGCAGTTCTAATCTAACCTAGCCATTTTCTAAATCCATCTAACTAACTATTTCTAAATCATATTTTCATATTAACAGCTAACAGACACCAGAGTATTTTAACATACACTTCGCTTTGGACATTCACGGTAACATATGAATTATCAAAAAACTTACTTTTGATCAAATTTACCAATATAAAATAGTTAAAATATTTAATTGTTAAAGAAGAAATTTGTTGCTTTCCAAAGTATATCACTTTTTTCTCTTGTTACTTGTAATTATACATAATCATGTCATTATACAATCATTCTTCAAAGTCTTCAAAACATAAAACTCACTATTTTCTCACTTCAAAAATGTTTTCGGGGTACTTACCAAGATTTATAATTTTTGAACTGAAAACTTTTTTAGGCAAGATCTGCAGTTTTACTATAGGAAAAGAGCACTGAGCTGGTGACCGTCTCTAATAATACATATATAGATCCACTAGAAGGCGCTTATCTAAACATTATCGAAACATAAATAGTAAATTTAATTGGAAAGAACAAATAATTAAAGGAAGCAATAAAGTTAAGGGATTTCCGTTCGCATTATATAAACTGGCAAAGGTTTCGAATAGAAAAACAGGTTGTACAGCATATTTTGCTTATGTCAAATCGGTACTTAGATATGGACTTCTAATCTGGGGTAATGCCACAGATATAGACAAAGTTTTCGTTGCTCAGAAACGCTGTATAAGGTCCATATGTGACATTGCACCCGACGTGTCTTGCCGTCCTTATTTTAAATCATTACAAACACTCCCACTGTCTTGTTTATATATTATTGAAGTAGGGAAATTTGTAAAACAGCACCCAAACTTATTTAAAGAGGCGAAGGATATTAGAGGCAGAGAGGACATGAGGAATCCGAACCGGCTGGTACTTGATATAATACCTAGAACCACAAAATTTAAAAATAACAGTTACTCAATGTGCATTAAAATTTATAATAAAATTCCTAACCGATTTAAGGAATTGCCATTGAATAAGTTTGTACCAAACCTAAGCTATTGGCTACTGGAAATATGTTACTATTCTGTAGAAGAGTTTTTTACATATCGTGAGCAATAAGCGACACATGGTTGATCGATTTATCATTATTTATTGATATTTCAGTTATTACATTACATTACTTACGTTACTAAGCAATTTTAATATTATGAAATGTAGTTAATAAAGTATCAATTTAATCAAAATTTAATTTAATATAGAATATCATAAAAATGAAATATAGTGTAGGCATAAGTGTAAGGCAATGTATTTGGCAAAAGTGTTTGTATTTGTTTGTATTTGGGTTCTGTCAGCTCCTTATTAATTAATCTTTAAAAATACAATTTGTTCAATAAAGAACTTGTTGCGTGCACAATTCTTATGGTAAAATAAACAAAAACATACTTGTAATTATATGTATAACGCATATAGTGCTCAATAGCGAAAACCTCTAATTCAAAATTTTTATTTATCTTGCACGCGCTTCTCGAGGTTTACTCTAAATAAAAACTTTTTAACAAAAAATAGACAAAAAGATAAAGGAGTTGAAAAGTGAAAAATAAACTTGTTCGTCTAACTAAACTCCTACACAAATGTAAATACTTAAATAATTATGAATCGGCGCCAAACATACAAACATACAAACCTACAAAAAGTTGTTTATAGGTTTGGCGATGAAGTGGTATGTCGGAATCTAACCGACTAACACCACACGATGTTCTGAAACAAATGGGTCTATTACTCTACTGCAAGACTCGGGTATACCCTACGAAGGAAGTCCCCGAGAACCCCAGCAAAATTTAGTTGCCTCTTAAATAATAGGCAGCCACACCAATGTCTTCTGGGAGCCACACCCCCTTCCTGCAGAGGCGCGTGCGGTACACGTCGCGCCACCATCTCAGGCCTGCTTTTTTATTTATTTATTTACGATCTATATTCACACCATTTTGTTATAGTAACGGGCAGCCTCACCCGTTACCCTAGGCTAGCATCATGGAGGTTGGAGATCATTTTGCGCTCTCCGTCGCTAGCGACGCGCGACCGTTACTGATGTGGGAAGCCTCTTGCTAGAGGCCAAGGTTCTGCCCATTGTCCAAAGTGAGAGTGCTTGGGATTCTGCCATCTCGTTTTATATATATGTTTACGTGTTTTCCATTCAACACGCGTTTTAAATCTGTTTAATAACTTAATAGGGAGGCTGCTTTTCGAGCTATGTCTAAATTTATAATATCCTATTTTGTGGTAGTGTTCATCTTTTGACGTGACAACGTCTTATAAATTGGTTTGCCGGGTGACACTTCAAGAAACTGCGTTACGCTCCGCTCACGTTATGCGCTCACAATGAGAGCGAGTGAGAGGCACGCGTTTTAAATATAATTCTTTGTATAAATAAATGTTTTAATTGTTACTATTATTTCATCCTTCTTCCTACTATACGAATGAATATTCACATTAAAATTATTTTACCACTCAAAGTCGTTGTCACGTAAAACTTTCGCCCGTATACCGACTTTACAGGCAACCAATTTTTTTTTTACTGAGGCAAGAAAGTTCTTTAATCTTAGGACTTCTAATGTTAGTCTTTATTTAATACTGTGTGATATTTGAATGGTTTTTTTTTATTATATAGCGGAAACGAGCAAAAGAGTCACCAGCTGATAGTAAATGACTACCGCCGCCCATGGGCACCTGCAACTCGAGAGTCACAAGTGCGTTGCCGCCTTTTAATTTAGGAGTAGGGGAAGAGGGGGGAGAGAGGGGAAGGGCGGGAATAGTGGAGGGGGGAGAGGGCAGGGTTAGGACTTCCGGTAACCTCACTCACTCGGCGAAAAGCAATGCAAGCATTGCTTCACAGCCGGTTTTCTGTGAGGCCGTAGTATCACTCCGGTCAAGCCAGCCTATACGTGCCGAAGCATGGCTTTCCCACGAACGAACGGAACGGTTTCCGAGTACTTGTCACAAATTACATTTTTGTTCCTTGTCTTTTGTGTGAAATCAATAAAACTCAAAATGACGAATAATAATAAAATATATATAATTTAAATACAAAAATATGTTTACTTGTACTTCCATTTTTAATCGATCCTCGATTTTAAATATATTTTAACCTTATACACACTTTCATCAACATTTTAAAACATCACGAAATAATAAATAGGAATACATCTGTTTTCTTGTTTATTGAATTCTAAAGCTCATTAATAGCTACTAAACAAAAGAAAATCGGTTGACTGCCGGAATTATACATTTGCCGCCAGTAGGCTATTAAAATTTTGCCGCCTCTACCGGTCGGTCTATCTAATTCGATACCCCAGGACATGACATAAAAAATAATGTAGGCCCCAAATTTGCTGTCCCTAAAATCTGCCGCCCTAGGCTTCAGCCTACTCAGCCTGTTGGTAAATCTGCCACTGGTTGACTGTGTGGTTTTAATCTATTATATATTATACATACATATATTGGGTAAATAGAGCTGAGTGAATTCGTATATGTTGCGTATGTGTATTTAACATTAAAGAAAATTTCTAAAAAGTTCTCGAAATTCCATCTACTGTGCATTCATCATCCACTCTAAGGCCGTTAACTGGGTATTACCATCTAAAACTTAACCGGGTTGTTGGTATTCTTGGGCTGAACATGTATCATGACCTTGATGCCGGTGCCTTTTCTTGCCACTTCGTAGGCTTCCAGGGTCTCTTCCATAGTGAAGTGGTGTGTGACCAGGGGCTTCACGTTGATTTTGCCGCTAGCTACCATCGCTAGTGCTATGGGGTACCTGGGTGAAAGAAGTGATGGGTTTATTGTTTAGTATTGGAATATAAAATGGATGCTCGATAAAGAAGGTGGACTTGGAAAAAGAAGAATAGACTATACGTCTATTGGAAAAGATAAAATTTGGTCGAAGATCTCGTTAGGACGATTCTGGACAACTGAAGAAGATCCTTGGTCCCGACGAAGTCTGCAGTGTCCTAGTAACTTAAGTGTATGTCATTCTTGTGATAAAGTAGGTCTAAGCGGCTGGAGATTTTAAAGTGTTCGTATCAGTTGTGATTTTGATGCATTTTCCACAGGTTTCGCCAATGTGGATATGTCAGTTATTGTAAACATATTACACGTTATTATTAAGCTACTTTGTCAATCATCAGCAGAGAAATGTAGCCGTGAAATGTTTTCGCCACGTTTGACGATTATTATCATCCTACGAACTTTTTACCGAACTTCGATATTTTACGTGAAATATGGCTCATCAGACCTCCACAACCCACATACTAGGTGATATCGAAGTTCTGCAGTTAGACCGGGTCGTCGGGCTTTTTTGTCAGACAACGGGGGGTCTCAATAGACTAGATCCGGCTAGTGTTACTTAATTTTGCAACGTGCTAACCTACTCCGTTACCACTTAGCCACGAGCCCCTCGTACGTTTTGACTATTAGTTAAATTTAAAATAGAAATAAAAATATTTTATGGCGCCCATCTTTACCGACATAATTATAAGTAACGCTGTACAGGAGGGATGACTTACTCGTTAACATATCGGAAGATCCCCCGGATGTCGACCTCCCTGGCGAGCGCGGCCGCGAGCGGCACGCTCTGCTCGCGCGCGCCCATGCCCACGAGCACGGCCACGCCGCCGGACTTCGTCGCCTGGGGACACACTTACGCATGTACCACGTTCTCGCAATAAATATAAGGTCCCGATGTTACAATACGAGCATACGGGCAGGCAATACAGGCAATGCATAAAATAATATGTACTTAGTAAAAAAAAAAATCCACCACTATGCGGTTCTCCAGATTTTTTTACCTCGCAGAACCGATCTCTGGAACAAATTGTCGCCTACGGTATTTCCGGACCGATACGACCTTCAAACCTTCAAGAAAAGAGCGCACTCCCATCTCAAAGGCCGGCAACGCACGTGTGACTCTCGAGTTGCAGGTGTCCATGGACGACAGTAGTCACTCACCATCAGGTGACCGTTCCGCTCGTTTGCCCCCTATAATATAAAAAAAGCTACTCACCAACATCGCCAGCCTGACTGTGGCCTGTGCCCCACTAGCGTCGAAGGATACATCGGGATGCCCCTCCAACAGTTCGTGGACTTTCTTCACCATATCTGCCTCGCTCGTATCGCGGGATGAAAGTAGAGTGAAATCGGCACCCATTTCTTTGGCGAAGTCCAAACGGGATTGTAAGATATCTGCCAAAGATCAAATGATTTGATCAAAGTCATGCGATATTTCTCCTACTTACTCTCAGACGGGCCGTCGTTGACTTGAATAAACAAAAGACTTCTAAATGTTAAAGCCATGGAAAAGTCAAATTTCTAAGATGTTTTTAATAGTCTTTTTTGTACACAAAAATAACAATTTTATAAGTACAGAAAGGCAAATAGCACGTACAAAGGCGAACTTAACCCATAGTTGAGTTTTCTCCAGCAAACCTTGGGAGTGAAGAGAGGATAGTACTTAAAGAATAAATAAAGGCAAAGTGTGTACCTACGTAAAGAGAATTAAATAAACATAAAATTAAAAACCACTTAAACTATAAATACATAATATATACCTGCAGAATAACAACTACCTACCTATATGTTCGCAAAATAAATTTACATGTATTACCACGTATACACTAAATAATATATTAAACATATACATACATACAAATTAACGATGTTTGAAACTTATAAGGTCCTTTTCATTAATTTTTGTTTTAAATTAATTTAAAAACATATAATAAACATTGGCAATCTAATATATTCTCAAACTATTTCAAAAACCCTTAAATGATGGTAATTTTTATTTTAATTAACCCGGGTAACACTATACAGTTTATTATAATTCGAAGCCATGTTTGGATAATTTAAAAAAAATTTAGTTTTATTTTTTTTGATATATAGAATATTACTTACGTATAATTCTACACTGATTACGAGTCAATCAATTGGAGAAATCTGTCGCTTGTAGTAAAGGCATCGGACTCATATCTTTTTTTAAGAAAGAAGATGGTTTTTACCTGTGATGAGCACCTTGCCCGCTCCCATAGCCTTGGCTGTCATCATTGTAAGAAGGCCGATGGGTCCTGCTCCCAGCACTAACACCGAGTCTCCAGCACTGAGACCTCCACGGCGACAAGCGTGCACTCCCACTGAGAGAGGCTCCAGTAATGCTCCTTCTTCCATGGATACGTGGTCAGGTAGCCTGGAATCATTGAATTGGATATAAGAGTTTTAAACTTTTCTTTAGGAAAGATATGTCTGTTCGAATTGAGAGTCACCTGACTGATGAAGTACTTCCACTCTAAAGAATTAATTTGCACCCGACAATGGAACACTTATTTAAATCTCGTTAAAAAGTTACTGAGAAAATGCATAAAAACTAACCTAAAAACTTTTCGAAGTTAGGTAGTTTTTATGGATTTTCTAAGAAACGGAATGAAATTATCCAAAATAAAAAATATTCACGACTTAAAATCTTTAACTTTACACATTCTACCTGCTTTTATGACAAACGGAGGTAAAAATATCTGGAAATTCAAACGGTCATAACTTTAAGTGATGGGATTTTTTCAAAAATTCTTTTCACGCCCTTTCAGTGATTTAAGTAAGTGTTTCATTGTCGTATACTCTCTGTATATCCTGGAATATGTGAATAAGTGTTAAGTTTAGTAAGGGTATCGAATATAGATACTAACTTGTAACAGAAGTCAGCCGCGTGTTTGTAGTATCTGACGAGGTTGCCGTGCACGGGTGGCGTGGCACAGAACACCATGTCTGGACACAAGTGGTACCGGCCCGTCTTGCAGAACTCGCAATAGCGGCATGGCACGCCCGGCTCGATGGCTACGCGATCACCCATCTTCAGGCTCTTTACTTTTCGACCGACCTAGAAGGAAATACAGTTTTACGATTAGTTCAGAACATATAAGCTATACACCATATACATTATCTGGGAAAAAAGATTGTTAAATGTAGTCATTTTTACTCAAAAATGTAATATTTTTTTATTGTTTAATTATTATTTTCTGGCCTTTTAATAGGAGTATCGACGCAATGCACACATGATAGGTAAGTGGCATTGCAAAAAAAGTGACCTATTTGGATGGATACAAGGGATACTACATGGATGGTTAAACCAAATTCTGCTTGACTTTACAACTAATTGCACACCAAAGTTAATTCGGGTAACAGTCATGTAGGACATGCTTAACTGCTGTTTACAATGTGCGCCGACACAGGACCCACAGATTACTAAGTAGTTACTCCGTGGTTAGGAACGCACAGCCACCCATTCAGGGCGTACCATATCCACTTTAGGTTCACATTCACATAAAGTACCAGTTCAGCTACTCTATCTATAATGGCACACAGAGAAAAGATAAGATTTATTTTACTAAACTTTCCAGACTATCACTAATGTTCATGTAGTATTAAATTCAAACGATGTTTGTATTGTTTAGTTTCTCGTGGCGCCACTAGGTGGCGTTGTATGAAAATTACAAGTCGGTGTGAAGAGTCTCAAGAGGTTAATGATGTCTGGAAAATTTTGTTTTGATTCTGAGATGAGGATACAGAGATCATTAGTGCTATCTCTAGGTCCCCATTTAAATATAGATCAGATAAAGCCTGTATCTGTAGGAATATATCCCGCTCAGTTCATCCCGTGAAACATATATAATTCAGTCCTCCAATTAGGCTAAATACTCGTGTTAGTGTGTGTGTTTTTATATTTGGTTGAGTGGGGTTCAAACACGCTAGGTCTTGGTCGCAAGGCTCACGACTGCCCTCGGTTCCATGGTGATTATTGGTGATGGTGGTAAAAAATTCACGAATTAAAACCATAGTTTTGTTTTACTTAAGACCAACTTATAACTCGCGACACCAGTTAAGCGAATTTAACAAAGAAAGGGGTATCCCAAATTAAAAACATTGCTAATTAAATTCCATATACCTACCTACAAGCACTTGCATTGTTAATTTTTACCACTGCTGAATAACAATGAAATCGTGGCTAAAATCGTGGCTTTAGTACGGCTATTACATTTTTATTGTCATGACTTTTAACACTTAAATAATGTAGGTATCGTTTACAGCTTGTCGTCGCCACATCAAAAACTCTTATATAATTTATTAAAAATAGGGACAAACTATAATAGATGATAACACAGTTCACTATTAATTAGAAAAAGTTAATAGACATTATTTTGACTGGTTATATCGGTAACGCAATGGTATTGGTTGATTGATAAATATTAATGAATAGTGGGGTTATAAAAGGGTAGGAATAAGTTCAGAACGGGAACTTGAGTGCGAATAGTGATACGAACAACTTGGCAGTTACTGTTAATTAGTGATTTTCATATTTTATATCAGTGGTTGTGAGACTGTTTCTTACAAGCTTCTACTTATTGCTTACTAGCAACCCGCCCCGGCTTCGCACGGGTACAAATTATATACCAAAACCTTCCTCATGAATCACTCTCTCTATTAGTGAAAACCGCATGAAAATCCGTTCAGTAGTTTTTCAGTTTATCGCGAACAGACAGAAAGACGCGGCGGGGGACTTTGTTTTATAATATGTAGTGATTATGTATTCTGTGGCATTACAGAGGCTCATGTTAATTTTAGCAGTACTTACATGTAATTGTAAAAGCGGGCAATCTTGATACCTATGTGTGTTACTCTCTGACCTTAATTAAAAATGAAAGATATTTATTTTTCTTTCAAAACACAAAGGTTGGTACATTTCAATAAATAGGTACAATAATTATTTTCTTTGTGAAAGACTGGTGTCTGTAGAAGGAAGACCTGAGTTAAAGATCACCGGGGTCTCTCTTTGACCGATTTTTTAAATCTAATTTTAATATAATGGTAGCTAATACATATATGAATTTTGAATTTAAATTTTAACCCTCGACGCAAAAACGGTGTTATAAGTGTGTATCGTGTCTGTCTGTGGTATCATAGCTCCTAAACTGTTGGACCGATTTTGATTTAGATTTTTTTTTTATCATAAAAGGTGACTTGATCAAAAATGATCTTGGCCATATTTGAAGAAAATCTGTTCAGCCATTCGAAAAGCAGCTCTTTTCTGAAGGGAAGGGACTTTAAATTTATGGGTATTTTAATTTTAAAGCTACTAAATACTTGTTACATCAAACAAAATGTCACCCATACTTAAAAAAAATAATTGATTTGTCTCTGGCCCCGAAAAAGAAACCTAAAAAAATTATACAGTGGGTTCGCTGTCACTGGATTTTCATGACAATCATGACATGACACATGACATGACATGACACACACATGACAATGAAAATCCAGTGACAGCGGTAACTCGGTACCTGCCGGTAACTATCCTATCTGTATTCGCCCGTCTTCATCGGAGCCAGGCCGTCTACCGGAAGGTGTGGTTCCTGGTGCACGGTGTAACACAAATCTTCCTTAAATCTTGGACATAGTGCGCATTACTCGAATAAAAACTTTCGTGAGTGGTATTCACATTAGTTAAAATATACGCTCTTACTCACGTGTATATTTCGGGGATGCCCGACTAGTTTCGGACCCGACGGGGGCCCTTTATCAAGGGGTGAGGCGTCCTGCCGCGCCGGTTGCAGGTTCCAGACTCAGAGAATAGTGCGCATTGTTTAAAAATGTTTTAATTCCTAGAGGATAGTTGGATCATTCTACATTAATCTATAATAGTTCATCTATTACTTATTAACAGCAAGAAATCAAGGAATTTTATCTTGGTAGGTACTTTAATAGATAAGCGTCTTTCTTATCAAGTCGTAAACTGTTGACTTTCCACTGTTGTTTGTCGTTAAGCAAAATAAATAAGTTATGGAGTTCAAATTAATGTTAATGCATCTGTTTGTTCTGTTACATGTAGATAAGGGTTTAAGACCTTCGACTATATAAGTACCTAGTCTTGCAGCGACAATACAGTGTTTCTACATTTCCAAAGCCATGATAAGCTAAACTACTTCTGGCCTGGGGGTAACGGGTGGCCGTTACTCTAGCAGAAGCAGGCCTGCAATGGTGGCGCACCTCTCTAAACTGGAGGAGCAAGGCCCTCCGCACGCAAGGGTGTGGCTGCCTTCTGTTTAAGAGTCGGCCAAGGTCTGCCGGGGATCTCGGGGATTTCCTTCCTAGGGTATACCCGAGTCCCTTGCAATAGACTCACTTATGACAATACTGTGTGGTTTTAGTCGGTTCGATTCCGACATACCACTTCGCCAGTAGCCCCGGTGAGGTGATGACCCGGCTGAGTTTCCAAACGATAAAAAAAAATCCTAAAGTACTTAGAACGTTTAAATAAGTATCCAGTTATTTAAGTAAGGGTAAGAGTTTACAGTCAATAAAATAAGTCGGTTAATACCTTGATGTAAATAATGCTGATTTGAATTATAAACTCGATATATCGTTGTAGATGTTTTTTGAGGATATAGTTAGTATATTATATTTTAACCTACCTACTTTAAAAAAGGAGGAGGTTATATGCTTGGCTGTATATAATGTGTTTTTTGTCTGATGTTAGTTCATCGATATTTTTTCGAAAAATGTTTCTACTTGATATACTTTCGCTCGGATATTTGACGACATTATACTATTTAGATTACTTAGGGACACACTTTATATATTAGGTACACTTCGAACAAAAAATCCACCAGAATAGTGCTCCTCGCGAGTCAAGAATATTCTTTGTTTCCATTTCTTCTCAAATTTTAATCATCAATATGTATGACTTACCTAGTAAAAATATATATGTCGCATTTTCGGTCATTAGTACGGATGCTTAGAGCGCCCTCTATAATAAATTCACCGGAAAGGAACACAAGCGCCATCTATTGGCGTTACGCAGAGTCTAGGCGGAGGGTGTTGGCCTGCGGACGGACGAGTTCACTTTAAGTTTGGTCAGCGCCAAGTCAACACTAACCTAGGAACTGTACAGTGTTTCTTTGCGTGTTTCCAATGCATCAGTGATTAAATATCAAAAGGGAGTTTTCTCATCGCCCATACCCACTTCGTGCCCACATTGTGCCTAGTCCTGTGACTGAGGATTCGACATATATAAAAATTATAATCAATATGTATAAGTAAGGATATGTCTTGCTGATCTAACTAATAGCTATTCAATTCATCTCCTACAAATTACGATAAAAATTAAGTACCTACATATAAAACTGTTTTATAATCGATCCACACTTAAAGTTCACTACAACATATGTTTGTTTATATAAATAATGCCTTCATTTTCAGTAAACGCGAGCAAGTATTTATCAAAGATAATGTTCAATATTAAAATAATAGATGTCGCCTTTCAAACGTATGAGTAGTTAGGTACCTATGTGGCATTATTTAAAAAAACATGTGTAAGTAGGTGAATTATTATCTAGAAAAGTACGTAATAAGGATTTCCTAGAAAGCACCAGAAATCATAATCATCACCGTCATTCTCTCTTAAGGTGATGATGATTAGATATCTATGTTTTTAATTGCTTTCTACTATAGGTAGATAAATATCTGAATTACGTATGTAAGTAGGTATGTATCATCGCGTCGGTAACAATTATCTTTATTTTTCTGTTGCTGTAGATAATGAATCATTTAAATATTATTTAATTATGTGTGAGTTGCTGAGAGATCAATAATATTATGCAAAAGAGTTAATCCGTGTCATAGCACCGACCTACACAAGAGCCATAGTGACTGACTGCGATAATAATTTATTAGATAGGTATACTAAATACATATCATTTTACAAACAATTCCAAACATTCTCAGTAAACAGTGTCATCAGAATTAAAACTGAGGGTTATCAAATCACAATCGTGCACCTACAGATATTTTATTAAAAAGATTATAGGGGAGTCATATTCTTGACCTTGGCCTAAACCTTAGATTATATATAGGTCCAGATACCGTGACTAGTACAAAAGTCACCGTTTACTTTGAAGCCACTTTTTGGTGCTGTGTGAGTGAACCCCGCCCAACGCGAGTGTCTACGTACAATGTTTATGCTTGTGTGCATTGACGGTTTTACTACCAGTGCATAGAGGTTACCCCAAAATTCAGGGACTTTTTTATTATACATAATTTTTTTTTTGATGTAAGTAATATTAAATAAATACATTTTGAATGTATTTAAATCAGTTACAAATATTCGTTTATTTCATTTTTTCGTTTTTTCATTTAATTCGTTTAGTTAAAAAGACAAATGTAAAATAAAACTACTTAGTAGGAACTATTTATTTAAAACAATATTTTTTGGTTTGTTTTCAAGACGTTTTTTTTAGAGTTGCCTCCTTAAGAATCGATTTTCATATAAGGCCGAATGAAAAAAATATGAGAATAAGAGTAATTTTTTTTTATGGTAAATATAACATAAAAGCACTTTTGAGTAATAAAATTAAATGCAACTTTATTCACAGGAACAGAGTAACAAAAGGTATTTTGATAAAATAAAGTAAATGTTTTGCCTTGGTTTGTAGGACTTGGAGATATATATATATATATTTTTATATAAAGTATCAAGAAACTAGCAAAATTTTACAAGTCCTAAGTGCTCTATAGCTGTGTTCGTTAGGAGTAGTAATAATAAGTTATAATACGAGTACAATCCCACAGCTAAAGTATCGTTTGACGGACACATTGAACTCCGGGTGCTAGAGTTTAGAATATAGAATATTTGAAGGATTCCAGTTTCGCGAACATTAACATTAAGCATATTTCTCGTCTTTCTATAAATAACAAGTTTGGCAAAGAAAAATATATATACTGGTAGAATGCGTTATGGGTAAATGAAATTCACGTCGTGGCAACATCTCTAGTAATGGCGTCGTAATTTTATTAATTTGAAATTTTGTTCTATTGTTTATAAATACATTAGGAAATAGAATACTTACATATGAAATGTGATGTTCGGACACTTAAGATTTTTTTTTATATAATTTTTACAGAATGTGACAGCACAAGCAGGCATTTTTAAATATTATAAGTAGCGACTCGAGACGTACTTCAGCGGCGAACGTTCGCTCGCGTGTGACGAGTGAGACGCTTGTATTTATATTAGACGCTTGTATTTTTTGGCTTCAGTTTTGAGGCACGGATTAGGCATCTGGACCTATATATAATCTAAGGCCTAAACATTAATTTAATTTGGATGCGGTAGCGCAGAATACATAATAGTACCAGTAACGTAGCTCTATGTTTTCTGTCAAATCGATTGATAAGACGTGTGCTATGAGAACAAGTATTTTAGATAAAATATTTGTACAATGTCTTAAGTATTCCGTATTGTCTGTAAAATACTGAAGTTACTTTGTAAAATACTGACTATACTTATTATACTTAAAATAAATTTATTTTCATTGTTCTAACATAAAGAAAACAATATTTCTTCATCTTTATGTTAATTTAAAATCTAATGCACACTCAATTTAAGAATAAAATGAATGACATATTTAAGTAGGTATTTAGCAAATGTGTTTATCTGTATGGCTCTTTTTTTAACTTACCAAGAACCTTTTTAAGTATGTTGTCTTTTTAATAAAACGCTCAGAACAAATAACGCTTAAGTTGTTATTGTAGTGTATGTAGGTAAACATGTATTAAATAAAATGCTGTATTTATCTGTTGATTACTGACAGTTGCGCATGGCTGGTTTTGCTAACAAAACCTAGCGCCATTTATATATTTTTGTACAACACGTTGTCCCATTAGAATAAACACTTTGGTGAGTGTGATTCGTATATTATTTTAATAAATATATACGGTCTTACTAACGTGTATACTTTGTGTGTGTTCGGGGGCGTTGTTTGTTTGTCCTGACTCGTTTCGGACGAAACGATTGAAAAATTATCTAAGCCAGGAAAAACTAATCGCCTTATCTCTTTATTTACTGTTGCATAACTTTATAAGTAGTAATAAATTTCATTCAATTTTTTATTATATCAATACACGGATTCATTAAGTACACATCTAGGTGTTAATAATCGCTCTTACGTTATTTATTTTAGTTAAAAAATAAAAGGGCCTCTATCCATATCAAAAAGGATAGTCGCCCCGAATTTCGCGATATAGGTGCCTTTGGGGCATCTATCCCCACACACCGATACATAATATATTATGACAGTGTTATTTTGAAATTATTTTTTTCCTTTAAAGCGTTTCATATTGACAGATTTTAATCAATTTTTTTTTAAAGATTACTAGTAACGTGGGTCACATATTACTAGTAATCTCGTTTACCCCTCCACCTAACGACGCCTTAGCCATTACGCTACCGAGACGCGGCGACGCTTAACTATCTTACCAGACATCTTTATCCTGGTAGTGCTAACGTGTGTTAAAAAGTACTCTATCAACAAAAAAAAAGCATAGAAATCAAGGTCATATCTCGACAATTTGGGATTCCATCCAAAACTTGATTTTAGCCATCACATTCCACACAACGTGTGGGAAACTGAAAGCAATTTCAAGCTCAATCTAAAATAAGTAGGATTGATCTTTATACTGTTTTGATTTTTTTATTTGAAACAATTACTACCTACTTAAATTATTACACGTTTAAAAAAATTATCCTGTGATTACAATTATCTCAATAAAATTACAAATAAAACATTTTAAAACTATTTATTTTACTTATTTTATTACATAAAGCATCTATCCTGTACTACAGGTATCTATCCTTCTTAGCATTTTCATAATGAGGCATCTATTCATATAGGTAGGCATCTATCCTCAACAAAGAGGTTTGGAAAAACTCAATTTCTAATGATGACGATAAATCGCTTGGCGGCTTGTTAACCGATAATCGAATATATTGCTTTTAAATAAATTAAATAAAATAAAAATTATTAATAATTACGTTTAGGTACCGAAATTAAATAAAAATAAAATAAAATAAAAAAAAATTAAATAAAAATTATTTAATAATTACGTTTAGGTACCGAAAGTCTCGAAAGTTGTTGCTCGGGTCCAAACGCTCTTTCGATACTGTCCAACTAATGAGGAAAAGACGCGAGCTATGAGACACTCAGCCGTCTTTGTCAAAGATACGACGCGACCTCTGACGCTTGAACACTCGCAAGAGAAATTGTGATTTAGTGGAACAGGGGGTTGGAAGTGTTCGATCAGCACTTTGGGAGGCCCCATAGGATGAAACTCAGAACTGAGAATGGCAGAACAGTCACCTCAAAGTTCAAGATTCTCAAAGAGATCGAGAAGTTTTATGGAATGGACAACTGTTCGCATCACGGATGATAGAACCAACGAGACTCAAGAACGCCTTTGACTCCATCGAGATCTGGGCAGTTCTAAACGAAACCATGTCGACTGGTAATATATTAAAGTGCTTAAATGCTTATATGACACCGCCACGATGACCGTCCAGTTCCAAGAACAGAGAAAGAATGCAATAAACTTGCAGTATAGAATTAGAAGAGGAGATAGGTTATTCACCAACGCGCTTAAGGACGTCTTCAAGACCCCTGGATTGGACTAGACGAGGAATCAATATAAACTGCGAGTACATCTCACACCTTCGGTTTGCAGATGACATCGTCTTATTAGCAGAGTCGGAGTTTTGAAGGAATATGTCTACTTCGGGCACGTTATATATCTCAGTAGAAATAGTTAAAGCAATGGCACGTCAAATTTGGAGGGCGAGTGGTAATTTGGGTCTTGAAGTAATTCGTGTCGGGTCGTGCCACTACCTTAAATAATACAACTTTGAGAAAGAAATCACCAAAAGGATCCGGTTAGGTTAGTTTTCCAAATGCTGCCCGCATTTGGAAAATTAATTCGAGTTTTCTCATTACTCTTGCCGCAATGCCTACAAACGAAGGTGTTTGACCAGTGCGTCCTATCTGTCATGACATATGGTGCCGAGACGTGGACACTAACGGTGACGCTAGTCCACAAGCTTAGTCGCACAGTCAGCGCTGAAGTGGCAATAGGCTGGCTACATCTGCTGAAGGACCGATGGCCGTTGGAACAAACGGGTGCTAGAGTGGTGACCGTGAATCGGTAAACGAACGGTAGGACGCCCAAAGCCTGGTGGAATAACGTCTTGAAGAAGGTAACTAAGATAGGTTGAATGCGGAAGGCGGGAGTGGACAAGGTTGGTGTGAGCCACAAAATTTAAATAGCCTATTGGCGGCAAATTTATAAATCCACCACTCTATGGTATTTACAGCCATACCAACCATACGGCAAAAAAGAAGTAGTTGTGCTAGGCTAAACCATGTCTGGGTCCGGATGTCATAATAAAGCTGTTCCCGGATCCCTCCAACTTAAGGCGCAGTACGGCACACCGTGTGGTTTTAGACGGTTCGATTCCGACACACCGCCCCACCGAAAACCCCGGTGGGGTGACGGCCCGAGGGGGTTTCCAAACGTACAAAAAAAAGAAAAAAAAAGGCTATACCATGTCTACCACAGATAAACAATATTATATAATTATGCAACCGTTTAATACACTTTAACCTCTAGTTACATTGCTTCGTACATGGAATAAATATTCCGATGTTGTATTATTTTGACATAACTGATAGTGGGTATAATATTATATTTGACTTATCCATATAATATGGCTTATGAGCTTGTTGTTCGTTGATTATACGAGTACGAGTAAGATTAGATCTTTATACATTTGATTTGAATTATTCCATTGCTGATAAGATAAGTAAATACCTACTAAGGCAAAAACAAGAAAAAATGATGAGTGATTCCGTTGTCATAACAGGAGGACTTAAAATTTCATCAGAATTTTTTATCAGATTCTTTCGAACACTTTCAGAATTTAATCTTTGGTACTTATGAAACATTGCGGTATTGTACATTACACAGTTCTGTTGTTGCCATAGATCAAGGATGATTGATTCTATTATCTGGGGTTGTTGCTGTATATAATGCCTGTGCTGGAAAACAGCGCATTTTCATTTTCTAATTTCTTATAATTATAAGTAATAATTTAAAATATAATACTAAAAGAAATTAAATTGTCTCTAAAATCTAATACATTTTCTAATTAAAAAAACTGTCAGTCGTAGGACTGCACGTCAGAAGTGAAAACATAACTGCCACATCTGTTATCTGAGCGTGACGATGTGAAAAGTGCCTAAAGAAGTTTTCACTTCCAATATTCAAGAAGTGTAGTGCTTATTTATACTTATGCTTATTTATATATTGTTCGAGAATATAGGCACAGTACCTATATATAAACATTGTGTGTGCGTATGGTATGCACTTTTCTCTTAGGTCCCGAACAAAAAAATCTGTCAGTCGTAGGACTGCACGTCAGAAAGTGAAAACATAATTTAGATATATATAATACACATCGGTACACTATGTGTCTGAGCGTGACGGTGCACGCAAGTTCAGTGCTATTTACCAAACCTACCAAAAGTGCCCAACGTGCCTAAAGAAGTTTTCACTTCGAAATATTTACCCCCCCCCCCCCCGGCTTCGCGCGGGTACAAATTATACACCTAAACCTCATAAATAACTCTGTCCATTAGTGAAAACCGCATGAAAATCCATTCAGTAGTTTTTCAGTTTATCGCGAACAGACAGACAGAGACGCAGCTGGGGACTTTGTTTTATAATATGTAGTGATTACTGCTTTGTTGGTTACAATTGAGACTCCATTTGTAAATCATGTGCAAGGGAAGAGATTCGAATCTAATATTTGAGTAGAGTACCTACATACTTTGAATCAGAGACCAGAAATTCCAAAAACGAAACATCGTAACAACTTCAACCGTAATTTTAATAAATAATGAAACAAAATCATATTATAGTTATTTGTTTTATATTTAACATTGAAAGTTTTTATACTTTCTACAAGGCCCCAAGTTGAAATGCGACCAACGGGCCTTGAATTCCAGACAATAAAGACGCAAAGCGATACAGTCTAGGTACCTATATGTATTGTTTACATTATATAACTAGTGTTGTTGAAATACAGAAATACGATAAAACTAACAACCTATACGCGCACCGAAGAATGGTACCAATGTCACAGATTAAGTAGTTACTACGTGCAAGATATGTGAAGGGTGGATACAATGACATGAGTCTTGTGGACACAAAGGCGTGATTAATTTCTTCTGCAAAAATTTTTTTTAACTAATAAAATGTTACCTTAACCTTGTTATTTTAAATGCCTGTTAACGGAATATTATTCTAACATAACTGTTTTGTTCGTGTAAAAAAATTATCGGCTCTTTTATACACACGGTGGCTCCTTCATTAACATGAAAGTCATGAAAGGTCATGAAAAAGCCGATTTCTTTTATTTTTAGAATGCTCATATGATCGATTATTAGCATTGTTACCTTTTATATTTTAATTTGATAACATCAACAATTAAGTTGATTATTTAAAAAAAGAACAGTTATATTTAAAACGGTTAGGTACTCAACATTTTGTTTATTTCATACTTTATAAAACTGGGTCCTTCATACACACTCTCCCCTACCACAGATAAGATAATAGTTACTTCGTAACTTGCCCCTACTACAACGAAAACATTAAATAACTACGGTTAAGTTCAAGGTCATACGGTCGAACGTTATGACGTAAATAGGTACACGTGACGATGGGCGTGTGGTTCACACCTCCAAAAATGTCACTACTGTCTGATACTAAAATGTCAAATACCGGACTTCAACCTAACATGTTGTCGACCTTGGTAATTTAAAGTGATAGTCTGGCAAAAAGTTATATAAAAATAAGTAATATGTAATAGCTAGAGATTACTATGATGAAAACAAAGTAAGTAACTGTAGGCTGAAGGTGAATAGCTTTTGTAAATTTTATGATCATTTGAGGTATTTTTTTTGGATGAAAGATACCTACTCAAAAATTTCAAAATGTCATGATAATCAGTTGTATAGTTTAGTTGTATAAACGTGAAAGTTTGTGAGGATGTATGGATGTATGTATTTATAGATGTTTGTTACTCTTTGACTCCAAAACTACTGAACCGATTGCGTTGAAACTTGGTATGTAGATAGCTGGAGACCTGGATTAACATATAGGCTACTTTTTGTCCTGATATTCCCACAGGATTGGGACTTACGCGGGTGAAACCGTGTGGCACTGCTAGTAATTTATAAGTTAGGATTGTTTGCTAGCCAAATGCCAGGAAATAGACATACCGTTCTACCACGAAACCCTGAGGATTTACTAGCTGGAAGCTGAAACTTTAACTGGGGGATCAGAAAAGAGATTATTATTTGACCTTACCTTAGCGACGACACCAGATGCCTCGTGGCCCATAATCATTGGTTCATTGAGGAGGAAGTGCCCACAGGCGCCTGTTTGCCAGTAGTGAACGTCCGAGCCGCAAATTCCCACGCAGTCCATACGCAGAAGTACCTCTGTAAATTATTGTCTAACTTGTAAATATCGTACTCGAACGCACACCGTTCATAAAAAGCAATTATTTCCACTTGTTGTGGTTACAAAGCCTGTGCCGCCTGTTGATCCAGTTGTTAGTGATCCTGACTGCTAACCCATAGGTCGTGGGTTCGATTCCCATCGAGGACAAACTATTGTGTGATATCAGGATCGTTTGTTCTGTGTCTGAGTGTAATTTAACTATGATATGTATGTATTTAGTAATATATAAGCGTGTTTATCAGTAGTCCGGTTACCATAGTACAGGCTCTACCTAGTTTGGGATGAGACGGCCATGTGTGGAGGTATCTCAAGTTGTTATTATTATTAGTATATAATCAAAGAACAAATATATGACATTAAAACGTCACAATGATAAACTCCAACTGGTTCCGTTTGAATGTCCCACTGTTAGACCACAAGTAACCTTATTACTCATTTAAAGTGGTACGGCTAAAACAAACCTTCTTATATGTTACGTTGCAAGATTTATTTAACTTCAAATAAATCTTGCAACGTAACATCTAAGAAGGTTTTACGTACGAAGTTTTGGATAGTTTTTTGAAGTTATACTTCTTTTGGCGCGTTAGGGAAAAATGATGAGAGTAAATTTTTACGATGTTTTTCAAAAAAGTTACCAACTTCACGATATTTATTCAAGTGTTTCTGAACCTACAACACTTGTTTTGTATCAGTTCGAATAAAATATATAAAAATATACATAAATATATATTTTTTCAAATAATATATCGCGGTGACTGATATTTATTAACAAGTTTTTGATTTAAAAATAATTTACTGTGATTATAAGTGATGAAAAAGGTTTTTACATATTATTTGAGTACGTTTGTAAAATTTGAGGTTAGTTGACAATATGTTTTATTTCAAGATATTTAAATAAACTTTATTTAACTAGCGCCAAAGAAGTATAACTTCTTACATGCGTACGTAAGTACACCCACACTTTTTTTGTCATCATTAAATTTTGCATTGTTCTATAATACGGTGGTTTATGCTATTTTACATACAGAGTAAACATGTTATATGTTCAGAGTTGTGACCGAATAAACCCATTTGCATTCGACGTAGGTATTAAGTAAATGTTTGTATAGTTTTGAACTCACCATCGTCGTTTATTTCTGGTATCGGCGTTTGTACCTGTAGAAATAGAATATACACATAAAAAATGAATAGGTTTTTTTTTATGACTTGGCATGAAGAGGTTTAATATTCTAAAAACCAGTACCAGCTGTTCTCAAAGTTGGCGATATTGGGGTCTTTACCCTCTTAACTACACAATAATTGAAACTGTAATTACCTTACATAATTTTATTTAAATCCCGCTTATGGGTTATAAAGCCTCCAAAATATTAAATTATTATTGTTATCGTAAAAACAAATAAAACATTATACCTATTTTAAACAAAAATGCACCTCTTGATTAAGTTAATTGCATGCTATACATATAAAGATCAAGAAAATAATTCACTATCTGAAATTTGTAATTTAAAACTTACAAATTTTTGTGAGTTTGTGAGTGATAAAGTTTAATAACTTACTATCTTGGATGATAATAATTATTATCTTAAAGTTTTATCTAAAATTATAATATTTTTTATTATGCAGTATGATGATTGTTGTCGAAGGTCGTCAGCAGGTATATTTATACTTATGTAATCAAAGAGAGGTTGTAGCACTGGTAGCACAAATATAGCACTCTCTTCCATATTACGAGTCTGTCCAGTCCCATATCATTAAAAAAACGTTTACATTAGGTAGAAGATTCATCCTCTAGCCTGGAAAACGATCACATCATGCGTAAGTGACCTATTTTAAACGAAACTAATATTTTATTTTAAATCGCCTTACTTGATTCTACTAACTAATCATCAGTCATACGAACCGGAGCACTCCTACATTATTGTCACTCTACTTTAAAAAGCAATACGTAGTCAATTGCATAATGGGTCACTTATCTTTGCAATAAAACCGTGAGGGAAAACATTTTTAGGGTCGAACTTGAACTTGCTAGCTGGCAGGTAGCTTGATATGTAAACAAATAATCCGAGTATTATAAATATCAGAAAAACCCTTTATAATAATTTGAACTTGTTTTATCCTTCCTTATTTAATTCGGTAGGTACGTATTTACACACCCACATGTGACTCATGTATTTACATCTAAAACATGCCAGGAATATGTTCTTAACAATATTTTTTTTTATGCAAAGTCTGAAGAAGGAAACGAGTTGCTTATTTTCTTAGTACATTTAGCACAATCATATTTAATAAATTTAATAAAGCTGATAACTTTATTACTAGACTAGATACTAATCCGGCTACTGAAAATATAAATCCAATATTATTAAGAACTAAGCACTATAACATTATAGTATCTACATAAATATTGCGTGAAATGAACTTTGAGCACCGTACGTTGGCAAGACTATCGATTAAGTACATAATAATATTATCCTATACAATACAATACGTAAGATGAAAATACTTCACATATTAAGAAATATATATTTACAAGACCAACTAACTTCGCGCCATCACTACTGCAAAGGAATTTAAAATACATATTAAGCACATTTTATCGATCGATTTACTCTTAACTTTAATGCATTGAAAAAAGAATGCAAAATAGGTATTCTAAAAAGTTGTAATATACATACCAATTGTAAATCTTTGGGTTTGTATAACATAGCGGTCAAATTGTCTGGCGCCATTTTTACGTGCACAGTGCTCGACTTTCACTGAACTACTGAATCGGATAGAGGGACGAAACGAGTCGGTCCGGACCGGCGTTCAACTGTGTCGGCGTCGTGTGCGTGTGTCGAAGTGTCAACTGATTAATGAATGTTGTGAAGTTTACTGAATGGATCTATTCTAATCTATTACGAAATATATACTTACTACATATGTAATGTGGAGGTGTGTCTGTTTGTTCGTAAGCTGATTGGGTAAACTGTGAAAATTCGATTAACTATAACGTTACGTTGCAATAACGTACAATATATATCTTATATCGCTTGTTTGCGAGAATAACGACATAACTAAAAATTATTGATTTTAGATAATGGCAATGTTTTATGATTTCCGCTAGAGTATTTTGTTCTAAATATTTAATGAACTTGTCGCTTTATAACGAACGTTAGCACAAAATCGGCGTTGCATCTCTGTTCACCATAAAATATCAAAGATTTATGATCGTTTGGCATACTTAGTTCAATTCGACTGAATTTTGAATTATGTCGATATTCTCGCAGACGAGCGATATAACTTCTTTGTTATTACGTGTTACCTATTAATTAAATTAGTAACCATAACAACCACACTGGGACCTCAATTATGAAATCATCAGACTAATGTCACAGCATGTTTATATATTAAACTGTGCTAATGTTCTGTCTATCAAGCAGAATCGCCGGTCATTTGCATAGGTATGCAACAATAAATAATAACATTTTAATAATGAATTGGTAGATTTTTAAAAGCTTTTATTTTTAGTTTCACTTGTCCCGTTGTCTGACTGTCATCAAATCTTGACAGTTAAATTTGACACACTTCCCGGTTTCCGATTAAGCTGAAATTTTGCACGCTTATGATGGCGTATGATGATGATGACATGGAGCTGATGGAGCTGGAAGGTGGCCATAGGACTTCTGTAATAAAACGACACAACCCCATCGAGTTTGGACTCGTTTGATTCATAGTAAATCCCGAATCATAAATACTAAAAATTAAAAAAAAAAAGAAAACGCGTTACACGTTCTTCGCGTTACGCCTTCTTTATTTCATACATTTACACATACACAGTAAAAAAATATAGTTAGAAAAAGAAGTGGTTATATTTTAGAAGAGTTATTTCTATTTATGTCTAGAAATAACTACTTTACTAACTCTTTTACAAAATGCCTTACATCATTTTGGAAAAGAGCTGATACTCTTACACTGCTGGACTGATATTAACCAAACATAGCTAAAAACCACCGCAAGGAAACTGGCTTTCAAATGAAAGAAACCGCATCGAAATCGGTCCATCCGTTTGAGAGCTACGATGCCACAGACAGATACACACACACACACACACAAACATCGATGTCAAACTTATAACACCCCTCTTTTTGCGTCGGGGGTTAAAAATATGACCCCATCTTTCGGTAACACTAAACGACAAGTTTGTGAAATAAATAAAAATTAATATACTTATTGCCTTTTTTAATTTACGTTGCAAATGTGTTACATAAATATCAAATTAAAAGTGTGCCGCCCGCAGTGATATCTCACATTCACGTCCTATGTGGCCCTGGCCTTGACCAAAAAGTGTGACGATCACTGACGTAGACTGCCAGCTACTTTCACATCAGTTATTAATTTATTCTTCGAAAGTTAAAGCATTGTTTTGATCAGTTAGTTAGTGTTGTGTAATAAAGTCATATTATAAATTATATTCCAAGGTATATCCTTGGAATATAATATAATAGATAGGTATAACAAACATATCACAAAACTATATCGCACTTCTGATAAAATAGTGTAACAATTCAAAAAGTTTAATTGTTCATAATAAACAAAAATGGTCACGTTATTTTTTGTATTTGGAAATTCATGCACTTTTGGTAGGTTTTTTTTAGGTTTTTTCTTTAGGTTCTAGGTTAACTACCAAAAGTGCATGAATTTAACTTTAACTACATGGTGGACTACCAAAAGTGCATGAATGAAGAATTACTGAAGTTAGAGTTATTACTTTTTTGGGTGTGTAAAATGAATAATAGCGATAATAACGATATTTTTATTAAGAAACCTGTATTTGATTAATATGTTTATATTTTAACAGAAAAATAACCAATATTATAAATGAACGTCCATCTACGCAACTTTTATCTATTGCAGGGACTTCGTTGCTTACGGCTAATGTTTTGCGGAGGCAAGAATACGTACCACACATTCCTGCCCGTTTTTTTTTTGCCGCTTGTCCGTAGATAATGGTGGCAGGATGGTGGGTTCAGTGTCCGCTAGGGAATGGACACGATCTGGCAAAGCCCTGGCAGAGCCAGACCAGGGCAAGAACAGGAAAGAGCTAATGGAAAAAAAAAACTATGTTAAATATCACCCAGATGCCTTGGTAGTGGAGGGAAGCGCAGTCGGTCAACAGGTCATAGAAGGCGCCTTCATGATAATTGGGTGACCAGAAATGTGTTGTTCTGAAGCCAAAAGGCTGTCCTCGAGCTAGAAGGCTCAAGATAAATGACAACTACA
Organism: Euplagia quadripunctaria; assembly: GCA_963859945.1. Lineage (NCBI taxonomy): Eukaryota > Metazoa > Arthropoda > Insecta > Lepidoptera > Erebidae > Euplagia > Euplagia quadripunctaria. Next base: position 19,974,293 of record OY982576.1, read on the forward strand.
GGCAGAAATAGTACTTTAGTATATAGCCGCGTTTTGCGTGTCAAAGAGAATGAAATAGTCAATTTACAGATATAAGTACCTACCTACTTTATTTTTAGCTATTGCGTTATCATAAACTGAAGCGTGCGTTATTGACTATAACTCATTGTATGTAAATACATAAGTAAAGTACCTACATTTATGAACATTCCAAATAAAACACTTGAGGCTTCTAGTTCAATATAAATTTTTGTAATTAACTGAAACCACTTTTGTAGTAAATGTATTTAAAAATTGCCCCACTTCAATGCTCGAGTACCCATGGGTTAGATTATATTATATTTATTATCTATCTACCCACACATGATAAAGGGTGATTGTATGATGAGTATGATGACATACTGATATATATTTTTTATATATTTTATCTCAGTATTTTTACCTTACGAAACAACCTACTAGGTCCGGTTGTTCGAAGACAAATAAGGGGTCTTCTGCAGTTCTGTCAGCTCAATCGGGCTTAATCAGGCCATAATCCATAACCATCTAGTGGGGAGGCGTCACACAGCGTTGCACGTGCGTTTTCAAATCCGTGGTCATCACTCGAAAATATTTCTTCCCCAGCAGATTTTCTAGATCATATGGTTGTGGTTTCTCCTGTTAGTTATGTTTAAATACAAGTCCATTAAGTAGTTAAATATGTTATAATAATAATTCAGTGCAAATATCAAGAGCAAGTTGTGATAGCCGGTTTCGTATAGGCGCTTTATTAAATGTATTTTTAAACTTTATTTATTTCAAAAAAGATAACTTCCGCACTAGGAATATTTCCTGTATCGTGGGGACTTTACAAACATTGAATCGTGGGATGCCATGCTTCAGCACATATGGGCCGACTCGACCGGAGTGATACCACGGCCTTACAAAAAACGGGCAGTAAAGCAATGTTTTCATTGCTTTTCGCCGAGTGAATGAGGTTACCGGAGGCCCTAACCCTGCCCTCTCTTCCTCCCTTCCCCTACTCCCACCTTAATGGTTGGCAACGCACTTGTGACTCTTGAGTTGCAGGTGCCCATGGGCCGCGGTAGTCATTTACCATCAGGTGATCCGTCTGCTCGTTTGGCCCCTATATCATAAAAAAAACAAATCAACGAACACAAAGAACACCCAGGCTCGGCACATCTATTTGTGGATCATTGCGTGATCCACAAATAGATGTGCCGGGATTTTTATCCCGTGTGGGAATCGGACTCAGCGCGGTTAAGTGGCAAGGCGATCACTTTAACCATTGCGCCATGCGTGCAGTGAAAAGTCAAATTGAATGTCATGTAGGTATAACCATGACGTGATATGCCGGCTATGGAAAGAGCGAGGTTTTCCCGAGGGACTACAGTATGGGGTTCTTCAAGAAAGGAGTGTATAGGGTTTTAAAGGGTCGGCAACGCGCATGCGAGTCCATAGGCTACTGTAACCGCTTACCATCAGGCGGGCTATATGCTTGTTTTCCACCGACGTGGCCTAAAAACAAACTAATATGGCTAGATTGTGAATGGTGTAGATAAGATTTCTATTCCCTATAACTTCTTCAAGTTCCCTACGTTTAATTCATATGGCATATCATAATAGACCTCGCTATTAAAAATTTTTGTTTGAACCCAGTACCAAAAACACACCGATAGTTCCCGAACAAACCCGAGCGCGTGTGACATCATAATGCTTATTTCTACTCATAAGCACACAGCTGATAATGTTTTGACAGTGTAAAAGACGTTGATATTGTACTATCGTAAATTCCTTTAACATTAGGACGCCATAAGTAGTTTTAGTGACCATATCTCAGTACTTACAGTATGTCATTCATCACAGGTAACATGCTCTGGATAAAAACTCGTTATAAGCACTGTAAGTACGACGTGTGAGAAGACCATAAGTCATTGATGTTTAGTCCGAATTCCAATGCAACAGCGAATAGTTTCGGGGACATGACATCCACCTGTCTTTACCACACTACTTACTAGAACCTCTCGAATTCTTCGAGCATTTATTTTGTTTTCGATGAAATGTCACTGCCACGATAGTTTTTGTTTTATCGATTGGCGTCTCCCACACAGATCCCCTGTGAGGACTAGAGATTTGTAATCACCCGGGTTGAAATGCACGACTGGGTAAAAACACAGGATGCGGAATGTTGTGTCGCATAGTCTTGAACGTCTATTTATTCTATTTACTCATCTGAAGACTGTAGTGCCAGTGTGGCTTCTCAGAAATTGCTGTGTGAAAAGAGATAGTGTTTCACAGCGCTGCAGATAACCCCAAAGTCCCCAAATAAACAATATGACCTTTAATCCGTAAGCTGTGCAAGAAATGGTGCATATTTCAATAACATTAAACACTTTCAATAATCTAGTAGGTAGCTATCGTCACAGATAAGATAATAGTTTGCTATCGTGTACATAGTTGAAATTAAAAACACATTAAAAATTCATCATGATGTGATCTCCTCTGCATTATAACCGAATCCCATTGACCTTTACCGTTCCATAATAATGAAACATTAAAATATAGTACTAAAATACAATTTAGAATATGCTGCTGCCCGTAATATATTATATTAAGTATGTGGTTAAGCACGTTTCTTGTATTTTCTTGCCTGATTTTGATTAAAAGCTCCCCAGCCCCAACACATTTGTTAGTGACGCGAGTGGGACCGTGTGAAGATGAAACACAAGGTATCATATCGGTGTCTGAGCTCCAAATATCAACGCAGACATACGATTCAACTTTGAGTGGGACGCTTAATATCACTAAAGACATCAAGAACGGATGGAAAATTAAGGTTAATTATTTTTATATACCTTCGTACTCAGCGTTACGTGACGTGAAAATTTGTGATATTCACGAATCACCTAAAACATACTTCCATATCTTAGAGTATATGCAAAATATACAAATAGAAAGAAATATTTAAAAATTGTATGAGGGGGCAATGAATTCCTGATAGCTTTACTTATGTAAATTCGATTGTTAGATTTATATTGTTAATGTGCCTGTGTGTCTGTCTTGCTGTCTGTGACTCGTAGTATTTTTGGAACGAAGTTCCTCATCGCACGTTACACTTCAGACGCTCTACGGATGAGAGCTAGACGGAAAAAATTGTACCACCCCAGATAAATTCACTTTTTTACACAATTTTCTTTGCGTCACTTCTTCCGTTAAATACAAGTACCCATGTTTAACGGAAGAAGTGACGCAAAGAAAATGGCAGATATATAAAAAAAAATGGGAGGTCACGGGAGGCCAACTTCCCTATACCACCCGGTGCTCGCGAGATCTATGGTTCGCAGAAGCACTAGTTGCTACTCATTAACAATAACTAATTGAATCCATGTTCTTTACATAAGTATTGTTAGCTTGCGTAACCGAATACGTCGAATCTCTGCACATAAAAGTTTCTTTTGTACTGAATGTGAAATGCATTCAACATAATAATGATAACATAGAATACCCTTATATAATCAAAGAGAATGCCTATATAATAACAACAAAAGCTTGAGACCCCTAACCTATTATTGGTTCCCCAGTGGCGTAACAATGGGTGGCAGAGCGGGCAAAATGCCACGGGCCCCCGGCTCGAGGGGGCCCCTGGGCACCAAAGACCCTGAACACAGGAGGCACTGTATTAAAAATATATAAATTTTGTATTTAATTAATATATTTAATCTAATTCTAAGTTAATAAACCTAATAAAATACACGAGTTAGAAAATAACGGCCAAGTGCGGGTGAGGCTCTCAGACATCCGATGACTTAGCCACGGGCCTCAGATGGTATAGTTACGCCACTGTGGTTCCCTGAGATTGTTGCCGCGCTAGAACAGGAGTGAACCTCGAAGAACCTGGGGGACCTAGTTACTGTCAAGCCAATTCAGCATGTTTTTAGCAAACATCAAAATCGTAGATTCAGTATCTACATTTTTGTTTGATATACCTACTCTTCCTGTTATTAAATAGTTCACCTTTAAGGTTCATTTGACATTTATAAAATAAAAAAACATTAAAATAATATCGGACGTAAATTTTGACAGTTTTAGAAATTATATTGCCCGATGAAATAATTTATTTTAAGCATAGGAACCCAATTAGCGAACGAAGTAAGTAATCTTTTGATGTAGACGGTAGCGATTTTTCTTTCCGAATGTTGAATATAAATAAATAAGACAAACAATTTCATACTAGGCATTCGTCACGTTCTAGGTGATGGCTGAAAAATGTCTGGATATCCGCAACAGAGACACTTGCGACCATTTTAAGTCGTTCCACCTTGTACGGAACGGCTGCAACGACGACGGTGATGATGAACGGGATATATATGGCATGTTCTTCCATTTCGTCAATCCAAAGTGAGGATCCATTTATTGAACCTTCTGATATATTAATATAAATCCTGGTGTAGTGTGGCGTAGCGACAACATGTTATTCTATTTCAATCTAAATACAAACCAATTAGAGTTTTGAAATGGAAAAGTAACTAACTAGTTCTGTTGTTGTCTAGTGTTTTGCTAGAATGTTTATTTCTATTGGCAACTCAAAACATATACAGAGTGTTACAGAATTCTAATTGATTAATTGATTTAGTGTAGCAAAATTAAAAAAAAAATTGTTTACATTTTTTTTCTGTGGTTAAAATGCTTTTCCTGGTTTAGGTAAGTACATATTTTGAAACAACGTTTTTGAATTATTATCATTTCAAGGAATTTGTTTTTTTATGCAGCTATTTGTCAGGCATTCCATCAATATCCTTGGTAATAAGTACATACAGTTTTATTCATGTCAGCCCTCTCTATTTCAAAATATTGGCTTTATCGGTCAATTTTGAAGTTCAATTTATCGGTTTTTAAAATAAGATCTCTGTCAACAATGGTCACCCATTCAGGCATAGATTATACACTAATAACTACAGACATTCAGGGCGCTTTCACGGTTCCATCCAACATTATTTGGGATACGTTTCCGGACTCCTTGCTTCTGCACGGAGCGTTCCGTTAGATGGCGATAAGCTCGCCTCCCTTTAAAATGTAGGTAAATAATATGACTCTGGCCATCGCTTCGTTTATAAAAAGGCGGAAGCGAATAAAAAATAATAAGTTCTCCAGAAATTTTTTGCCTCGCACAACCAATCTCTGGAACAAATTGTCGCCTGCGGTATTTCCGGACCGATACGACCTTCAAACCTTCAAGAAAAGAGCGTACTCCTATCTCAAAGGCCGGCAACGCACTTGTGACTCTTGAGTTGCAGGTGTCCATGGGCGACGGTAGTCACTTACCATCAGGTGACCCGCCTGCTCGTTTGCCCCTATAACATAAAAAAAAAATTAAAAAAAATAAGTAAGACTCTTAAGGGAAAAGCCCAAGTGTAAGCCAGAGGTCGTGGGTAAATTAACTGTGTGATGAACACGATCATTTAATTTTGTTCTGAGTCTGCGTGTAATTTGTCTATGATATGTATGTATTTAGAAATATATAACTATGTTCATCAGCAGTTTGGTTACCATAGTACAGGTTCTGCCTAGTTTCGGATCAGACAGCCGTGTGTGAGATCTCACAAGTTATTATATTAATAATTAATATGTCATAAGTGATGTCCCGGTAATTTGATAATATTTCCAACTGAATCCTGGTCTGAAAGTATAGATAGATATTATAGACCTACGTTTTTTTATAGGCTGGAATGTCCAATACAATCTGGTTCATACGAAGTTTTGAACTATCCGCTCTTTACTGAGGACAATTATGTGCCGGTGTACGAATCCAAAATATCAACCAGTGTGTTTGGATACATATATCGATTGCTGGGATACTCGCAGAATAAACGCAAGGTAAATTAGTTATTTTAAGTAAAACTCTTGTTGCGATTGCCACTTCATAGTAGGTCCTTAAACCTCACATAACGCCTACCTAAAGTGGTTAGATTCCTGTCCAAAAGAAATCCTTCATCATTTAGCATCTTAATATGCTACAATTACCTTCCACTTTTATTATAATTGTCAAGTCAACATAAAAATTGTATGGTCTGACAACACTAAGGCGTGACGTCATGTCCTAGTATCACTAGATATTATAAAACAAAGTCCCCTACCGAGTTTGTCGGTCTATTCGCGATAAACTGATAAATTACTGAGTGGATTTTCATGTGGTTGTCACCAATAGACAGTGATTCATGAGGAAGGTTAACGGGTGTAATTTGTTAACGTTTTGTACAAATTGGTTGAAATATAATGATGATTATTGAAGACGTCTCTACTACCCGTGCGAAGCCGGGGCGGGTTGCTAGTATCATACAAGAATGTATTAAAAAAAATATTTTTTGATGTTTATTAGAAAGATACTGATTTAACTTGACAATCTCCATCACCCACTCTGTTTGTCAACGTTTGTAAAGTCGTTTGTGAATGTTTGTAAAGTCCCCCGCGACTTAGGAATCATTACTAGTGCGGGAGTTGTCTTTAAAAAAACCTTTCCCAAAGAGTTGGGTTATCAAATTAATGCAAAAAAAAAAACTACAATAACAAGATTAGTACCATGATTACAAAAAATACCAGAATAAGGCCAATAACAGTCACAATATAAGCTAATGTGGTAGGATCAGTTTTGATATTCTGGGACTAAATAGGGGGCGTATTTTCAGACCAAGTAACAAAATAACCAAGTAATGAAATTGCAGGTTTGTTATAGCAGAAAGCAGCTATATGAGCCATACTTCCATGTTTTTATTATTGTTATTTATAATTCCAGCGCATTTCACTCGTATATATTTTTATTTTAGATTCTTTGCGTAGAAGCATACGTGCAACTGGTTTACATACGAGTCCACGAGTGGGTGCAGAAGACGGACATAAAGTCTACCACTGTTGGACTTCTTTCCTCCAAGAATGATGATGAAGATAATTCGGATACTAATTTTACTCGTTAATTTTATTATTCACGTAAGTAGCTATATATATAGAAGGATTGGTAATAAGTAGAGATGTGCCGGCTATTTGTACTTATATGCAGTTAGTATTCGGTATTCGCCAATATTCAACAAATTTTACTAATATTATAAAATACTCTTATGTGGGAGAGCCATGCTTCGGCACGTATGGGCCGGCTCGACTCCGCTCGTTACCACGGCCTCACAGAAAACCGGCCGTGAAGCAATGCTTCCATTGCATTTCGCCGCGTGAGTGAGGTTACCGGAGGCCCTAACCCTACCCTCTCCCTTATTCCCGTCCTTCCCCTCTTCCCCCCCTCTTCTCCTGCTCCCACCTTAAAGGGCGGCAACGCACTTGTGATTCTCAAGTTGCAGGTGCCCATGGGCGGTGGTAGTCATTTACCATCAGGTGACCCGTCTGCTCGTTTGCCCCCTATACCATAAAAAAAAAAGGTGAAAGTTTGTGAGTATGGATGGATAGATGGATGGATGGATGTTTGTTACTGTTTCACGCAAAACCTACTGAACCGATTGCGATGAAACTTGGTATGTAGATAGTTAGAGATCTGGATTAACACATAAGCTACTTTTTATCCCGATATTCCCACGGGACCGGGACTTACGCGGGTGAAACCGCGGGGCGCAGCTAAATTACGATATTTGTAAGTAGGTATTGCTGAATTGTTCGGTTAAACTGATTCAAGTAATAGTTTTACACGTATTTACTTTTAAAACTGAATTAAGTCATATTATGGGTTTCTTCTACTAGACTGGTTTTATTGAATCAATGTCGTCAAAGTAAAATGTTGCCCCCAGGGTATTGGAAAAAAAAAACCCAGCGTTTCAAGAACTCTTTGAATATATATATGATTTCACCGCAATTTTTTAGACTTCAAGACAAGACAAGACAAGTTTTTTGTCATCTCTTTTTGCGAGGTTGTTGTAGTAGAGAGAACTAAGACTCCCGACCCGCCACGATCGAATCGCTAAGACAACGATCTCCAGGCTGGGAGTTGCCCTGGCAGAAGCAGACCCAAGACAGCAGAGCGTGACGTATCGGGCAGTTAAACAGCACTGCACTACGATGTTGTCTAAATGCAATATTTTGCAAGGAGGTAGTACAGCAGTCGGGCCGCTCCAATTCCTTTCTTCCTAGAAGTATAAGAAAAATTCTAGTCAACTCAGACTAGGTACTTAACTGTCTACCAGTGACGTAACAAACAATAGGGTGGCAGAGCGGCAAAATGCCACAGGCCCATGGCCCTAGGGAGCCCCGGCCCCGACCTAAAGGCCGTAAGCACACGACACGAGGCACCAAGAGTGAACTTGTGCCCCATCCGATAAATTAGCCAGGGGCTCAGATGGTATAATTACGCCACTGCTGCCTACCATGTTTATTTTTTGTATAAACTAGGGAATATTTAAATATATTTCAGTTTAAGTAAAGATTTATAGGTATATGACTATAAATAGTAAATATTTACTTCTTAAATAAAACACATTATTTAAGTAAAATAGTTTTATTCATCCCATCCCCACAAACCGTTGCTTTCTCGTATCGTCTCCTTATTATCTCTCCTTTGTCGCGTCACAGCACTGGCTTCTCCCTTCGCTATCGCCTTCTTCCTCTCCATTTTCTTCTGTCTTATCTCTAGATTTTTCTTTACCTGCTGTTTTACAACTTCTGGAGCTATTGTACTAGCAGAAGTATAAGTTCTCATGGACCGCACATCAGACAACGCCTTCTCAATCATTGCCAATCGATACTTCTGTGAATTTTTATCTGGTTCTTCAATATTATCTTCTTTTTCCTCTTGCTGAGGCTTAACTAGATCGGGTACTTCTTCGTCTTTTTGTTCATTTTCTTTGTTAGTGTCCAGTTCTTTGATGTTTTCTTTATCTTTTATAGTCAATTTAACAGTTTTTGCTGTTATTTCTGGTACCATGGTTCTTTCATCGTTTTGTATAGATGCGTCTACTTCTTTTCTAAGCTCTTCTAGATCTTGTTCTGAGTATTTTGTGTTTTTGTCTTCTACGTTTTCTTCGTCACCAGAATCAGTTTCTTCATCACTTACTTGAAGACCAATGCCCATTTCCTGTGAATTAAAATGTTTGAAATAAACTTTTGCATATACTCATATTATATAGGGTATGTAAGTTTTTAGTTTTGTTTACAGTTAGTTTAGTTGTAAGTAAAATAGTAAGTATTATTATTACCCAGCATATTGGACTATACATATACGATTCGATTATACAGGGTGTTACAGGAAGGCGTGCTCATATTTTAGGGTCGTATAGTACAGCCTGTGAATAACGGAAAGCTCTAACAATTTTAGGAAAATTCATAAATTTTTAATACAGAAATCTTGTTTTGAAACTGAAAAATCAAACTTGAAAATTGACCGATATAGCTAACATTTCGTAATAGGGCTGACATGTTGAAACTATGGATATTTCATACTAAGGATGTTGATGGAATGTCCAGATTTTTATGTAAATGTCTACAAAAAAATTAAGAAATGTGCACCTACACTAATAAAAGCATTTTCTAGAAAAATAAATATTTACAATAAAAAAAATCAAAATGCAGTTTTCAAGCACCACAAATCACCTATTTGTCGGCTACACATAACAAACGTAACAAACAAAATTTGACCACACCTTTCTATAACACTCTGTCTGCGATTACGGTATTTGGCTCATTTACGACACATGATTTATGAACATAAATAATTTGAAAGTTTCTTACTAGTACTTATTGCCAATAACAACGCTCTTCATAGCAATAATAAAAACATATGAATTAAGGCTCTTAAAAATAACATAAAGATGTTACTTTTAAAAGCGTTGGTTATCTTACCTCTAGTAGATCATTATCGAGGTCTTTAGTACGCTTATATCCAGAACAGGCGACTTCTGTGTCGAGTACGTCATCTCGCTCGAGATCGCTGAACTTCGGGTAGAGGTCCGATTCGTAGCCGAAGCGCTTCTTGAAGAACTCGCGGATACAACGCACATCGCGGTCGAAGTAGCTGTTCACAAGGAAAAACAAAATTCGTAACAAAGGTTTATATTTTATGGATATAAAAACTCTTTTAAGTACCTACATTTATGAACAATATTTAAAACAATACGAAAATACACATAAATAATCAATATCAGCATTTACTACTACAATGGGTGATAGAACTATAAAATGTTTGTCATTGTCAGAAATGTTTACCTCATGACGTAGTGCATAGGGCAAAATGACGAATAATGACGTATGAGGTAATAGAGAAGTGAGAAAGTGGAAGGAATACAACTTAATTACTTACAGTTCAGCATTGGAATGTGACGTGGAAACCATTTGCGGGAAATCAATGATAATAGGATGATTGTCTTCATCTATCATTATGTTGAACTCGTTGAAATCACCATGGATCACACCGTAGTTACCAAGACGTACTATAAGGTTCATTAGTTCATCGTATAAAGCTTCTGGGTCGGCTACAGATGAAACGTGTGTTCTGGAAAGTGAAATAATAGGAGACCTAAAATCAACCCTTGAAGTACACCGTTGTAACAATTATCAAACTATTATTATCTAAAGATTAAATTTATCTTAATAGCTTTTTGTCAATTCGTTAATAATTAGATTTAGAAATACCTTGAATTACTTGAAATATACGAATGCATCAACTAAGTTTTATTACATAATAATGACTAGAGACCGGATTATATGCATTTGTATATTTGCATATGAAATTCAATTCTCAGCGAAAATTGCAAATAATATCTAATATTTTCGCTATATTTATTATATTTTTGGGTAGGTTACCATATTGATAAGTGTAACAATGAACTCTATAATCAAAATTTCGCAAAATACACACCAAACAATTTTCACTTATAAAAATATTTAGATTGATTGAAAACTATTCATTTATAACACCTGATACCGTATTGTTTAATTTTACAAAAATGTTAAATATTTTTTTCGTTCTAATGCATTATTATCGTCTACAAAGTTGTCACATTTTGGTATTGATAATTTATGATTCAATAATTTAGTAATTGTATGCTGATTTAGAAAAAGAAATGAAAACTACCTACCACTTTTTTGCCTTTTTTTTCGTTTTCTAAAACCTTAATATTGCATATAATCCCGTCCTTAATAATGACATTGTCAAAGGCTTTTGTTAAGTCTCCTGTTTCAGTAAATTCTCAAGTTAAGTAAAATATTATATTAAATTCAATAGTATCAATAACTTACAAGGGTCCTCCAAGCACCAACTGCATTACAACACAGTGTCTGTTGAAATCGATTGGTTTGGGAACAGGGAAGTCTCGGTCATACAGCGCCTTCATATAGGCGAACTCTTTAGTGGCAGATATACGTGACAGATAAAGCCAAGAAACACCATTCCGGTGTGCATGGTAATCACGCTTGCTTTTGATGTTCCGGAAACACGTACGCCCCAATCTGAAACATTTTTTAATTTATTAATAATTTGTTGGAATGTTTTGTTACGTTCTAATATGAGAACAATGATTTTGAGATTCTTAAATGTAATTACATCCCCGACAAGCTGGTTTTTCAAATGTCTTTATTGTAGGGTTCCTCAGAAAGTGTTGAATTTTTTTCACAGGATTGACAATGTAGGCTACCACTTTTTTCAGGCAGGCCATAAGCTTGTTTCCCACCTGCCGTCCTTGCTCGTTGCCACCTTCACAACAAGCACACCACCCGCTTTATATGACATCACTAGGAGCAATATACTATACAGGGTGTAAGTGACACCGTACCGACTCCTGAAATAGTCTATTCAGACCATCATTCTGAGTGGAAAATCATTGGAAATATCTGCCGGAAATTCATTTTTTTTCTTCTACATTTTTGCTTGACAATGATATACAGAGTGTAAGTGACACCGTACCGAATCCTGATATAGTTTATTCAGACCATCATTCTGAGTGGAAAATCATTGGAAATTTCTGCCGGAAAATTCATAATTTTTTTTTATTATTTTTAATTTTTTTGCTTATAAGTGATATCACAATGAGTAAACAGAACATTTTACCGACAAAAAATCAGTAAATACCCCATACGGCCAAAAACAGCAATGTAAAACATTTATGCAATCAGCTGCTTCGACGGCACCGTGTGCTGAAGGTCATTCACCGGACCGTACACGTACGCGTGTCGCGTTACATTGCGTAGTTCAAAATCAAACTATTGACTGGCTTTTGCATTGTAATAAGTAAGTCCCAAGAAAGACATTTTTGTAAATTATTTGCGACGGTGTTACTTACACGCTGTATATAGCGAGGCTTTAACATTGTGTTTTCATATTGTATGCCTTTTTCTGCCAACCATTTCTGCATTTCTGCTTTTTCGCAGTCAAGGTAGGCGCTGCATCGCATTGTTTGTTATGATCCGATGCATTGTCTATTACTAACACCGCGTTTTGCGGCAGATTGGGTATTAGTTGACTGCGAAGCCACTTTTCATAATTCATGTTGTCATGACAATCACCACATTTTGTACCTGCTTTAAGTAAAAGTAGCGCATTAGGTACAAAGCCAATTTCAGATCCAGCATGCCTCTTTGTCAATTATGTCATATTGTCAATAATGACTCTTTGTCATTTTGAATTTCTTTTTTTTTGAGTTCCTTTAATGATCCATCTGAGCACGCTTTTAAACCGCTCTTAAGTCACGGTCTGACTGCACTGAGGTAAAAAGCACTTGACAACTATCATGCGACGACCGCACTTGAGTGCGCAGTTTGATTTATTAATACGAACTTCACTCAAGTGAGTGCAGGAACTCAAAAATGTCTTAAGTTTGTTCTATTAATTTGCAAAGCATCTCAAGTGCACACTTAAGATGGCCTTAAGTCCAGACAATTTCGCAGGACACAAATATGCGAGAACAATGTATGGTGATTGTCACATACCTCAATGAGATGAATCAACATATATGACTCATTTGTGTATATAGGTGAAGACCAATTTTTTCAAAATTGAAAAATTAATTAAATACAGGCGAGAAGGAAGCTTCTCGCCTGTATTTAATTAATTTTTTCAAGGTACTCAATCCTAAGTAATCTAATATTAGTTATTAATATTTTTCTATTAATTTCTTTCTTTCTTGCATTGTTTCACCGGAAGCCTAAATTATTTAAAATTCTGTGCAAACTGCGCTCAGAGCCATTAAAATTAATGTTCTTTTCTCTTCTAATGTTCTTTGTTAACTTTTTTCGAAGCTTTTCTACTGTAGGTAACTCTTTATTTCTAATGTTATAATTATGTACATAGGTTCTTATTACAAACTGATCAAAAGTATCAGTCTAAGTGATAGTTTTTTTGTATTTCTCTTATCCGTTTTGGCTTGCTTTTCCATATAGCAGTAGACATCGTAAACCTTTTTTCTAGCATGTCTATGTAAAATAGTCATTGTTCGTGGCATTACAGTTGAAATTACACAATTGAAACAAAATTATAACAATTTAGTGCACGCAATTGTACTCGGGAGGGAACGGGACGTAGACATGTTGCAAGAGGCAAGGGTCGACTGGCTAACCAATCATGCGCGCTTAACAATGTTACCTCGTTCCCCGCATCCTGCTTGATAACCATAAAGATCTAAAAAACTACTTCTGCACATCTAACAAATCTTGCCAAGATAGGTGCCTATGACTTAACTTCTAATGGAATTACTAGGCTCCAGATTCCAAAAAAAGATAAAAAAAAAAAACACAAAAAAACATAAAGAATATTCTTACCTATGTAGCTTCAAACACAATGGTGTTCTATCTTCATCGGCTACTGTATAAATATTGGACTCTTTGCCAACTCCTATCTGATTACCAAATGAAGCAATAACTTTCCTATTTGTCAAAGCTTTCAGGGCCAAGTAGTCGTAGCCAGAGTTTGTGAGACGGTAACCATCATCTGAAAATGATTACAGTAGACACTTTAATTTGAGTTCAATTATGAGGAATCAAGGATAAGCTTTTTCGACTTAGCTAGGACTATTTATATAGGAACACAATGATGTTTATAGTAATTTATTTAGGTTTTTTTTACCAAGATGAATGTTCTAATAAGTACTATGTTGCTCAAAAGTGGTTTTAACACAATCTCGTGGCTTCCCTAATTCATTGTCAAAGTATATACATATTTGTATGCTAATACACTTAGTTATTAAAGTAAGAAATGATAAGTATTTCTATCAATGAAAATACATGAGTTTTCAAATATTATTACAAATAATACAGTTCATAATAAACATGAATCTATATATAAAAAATGAATCCCTATTTCCCTTGGTCACGGCATCACACGTGAAAGGCTAGACTGATTTCGCTAATTCTTTTTTTTTGTGTTTCTTATTGTCAGTAAAAGGTTCTTGGAAAGAAAAAATTTAAAAAGTTGCTCAGAAAATTAGAAAATTTAAGAAAAGTTAATGACCATATAAACTTTTCTAATGTAACCTTAGCGCTTTGGATATAACTGCCAGTAGTTTGACAGTGAGCGCAATTGATATAATGCGCGTTGCAAATTTTACCCATTCGAATTCAATATTCATAGTTAAAACAGGACAGTCTGTCCGGTCAGCTAGTTTATATACAAAAATCAATATATCGCCTCCTGGCAAAAAAAAAGTGTCATAACACATATTAGATACGTTTAACATTTTTATAGCATTAAATAGCAAATGTTGCATTTGGTCAGCAGTAAAAACATTGTTTTTAGCTCAGTTCCCTTTTTCACTGAGCTGTTTTGTTCATTTCACAGGCATAAAAGTCGTGTCTCCTCGAAATAGCTGTTTTTGTATTATACACTTTTTTGCCGGTAGGCCATATATGAATACATAATTAGTATGATTCTTCTAACTTACTATTTGCTTAATCAGCTGTTTGTACTTGTTAATGTTATAGTTATATTATACTAGCTGCACCTTTACATACCAAGTGTCATCGCAATTGGTTCAGTAGTTTTGCATGAAAGAGCAACAAATATCCATACATCCTCACAAACTTTCATGCTTATAATATTAGTAGGACTAGTATATAATATATAACAACTTGACCTATGTATTACATTTCCATATGTATTATTATTAGAGAATATCATGCTACAAGGCGCAGGAAACCTTAATACAAGTAAAACTAGTCTACAACTAACACTAGAGTCTACAAAAAGACTTAGAGCTAGCTTTGATGTTCTATACATTAAAGCTAGCTTTAGCTCCTAGACTTTTCTTGGTGATCTTCCACGTTTATTTATTTATAAACATACAGTAACTAATGTTACTGATTCTGAGCAGTCATAACTCACAATGTTTTCCACGTTCATACGTCAATAGTCTATGTTTACACAATTCTTTCATCAATTTGTGGACACCGCCATGACGGAGATTTGCTATTGATGCCACAAGAGAGCCAGGAACCAGCTCATGGTTTTTCATACCCATTTCCACCTATAATTAAAAAAATAATACTTTACACAAAAAATAAAGGTTAAAACGTATTTAATTTTTGCACCGTAATCGTACCGCAGTTAGAACTCTAAAGTCCTCTGATGTTAAATATCGCAATATTGCTACGTCTAACTTTCCCATCTTTAAAAACTGTGTAAAAATTTAAGACTAATTTTATTAAACACAACGTGATCAACACTAAAATGGCAAAGACGAATAATCAACTCTAAACGTCAACGTCAGGAACAGCGTTTAGTTTTCTTGAGACCACACGTAAATTCACGTAAGTAAACAATAGATAAGTATTATATCTTTTTCGCAAAATATCCTTGTCAGCTTCAGATTCAGAATAACTTATTGCGCTACGTCGTAACTACAAGTTCGTTGCTACAATTCCTTAAGCGGAGCGAGGACTTTCATAATTATAGCTTCTTATGTCTCATGATTTTGTTTTAAACCCCTAATTCTGGATGCTGAATACACAGACTTTTATTCTGTATTGTATTGTAATTGTAGCAGGAGTGAATTTGAATCATCTCTAATCGGATTTATTATGTAAGTTTCAGTTTATTTCATTTGTCACACTACAGGGCCACATGCCTGTTTTCAAAGACATTCTTGTTTATCTGTTTCAGAAGGATTTTTAAATTACATTAGTACATTTCAATGTTTTTCTTTTTAAATAGGTAATTCTACTTTTTGAAACTTCCAATATTGGGATTTGGATTTTGGATTTGGGATGCTCTGAAATTAATATTTTCGAATTACTTGTTCAGTTCTTTCCTTTAATTCTTTACAATACATATTATATATTGACATAGGGTCATTTAATTTCAAATACGTAAGTTTCCAAATGATATATTTTTAAAATTATTTGTTGTCGCAACAACAAATATTTTTAAAGGTAGATATTCAACTTTTGGTTTGTGGCTTTGTGGAAAGGTAGATATTATTAACAGGTTATTAATACCTGCCCATCAGTGGTTGCTTAGCAACGCAATGTTAGTAAACATTCTTTATCGAATTTGGCTGAAGTATAGTTGTAGTGTTCTTAAGTTGGCGGAGGGTAGTCATTTTTTTACAATTATTTGCTATTTTAACTATTCGTTAACTGTTCTTCGTTGTTCGATCAAAATTTGTTTATACCATCGTTCTTTTTTTTTAAATAAAATAAAAAATTACCCTTATGTTGGCGCGAGAAGTCATTTATTTAATTTCTTTTTTCGCTATTTCAGCTATACATATAATGCCAAAAAAAAATTTGATAAAAATGACTTCCCTCCGCCAACTTAAGACAGCCCTCAGTTTCTCCTAGAGCCTACTCTCCCCATTTTACGGTAAAGTCCATACAACTCTAGCGATGGGTCATCGACGTAAAAAAGGTTAACGAAACTAGACAGTCCATTTGCGTCTACGGTCGTCGCGTTGTAAGTCGACGTGAACGGTTCAACGTATCAACGTGCCAGATGAGCCGTAGACGCCGTCTACTATATTAACTAATAGATTGATAGTTGATGAACCGTTGATTCGTTAATTGGAGGTCGATGGTCGAATTAACTAGTTTGTTCATTCAACGCTCATCGCCACTACACTCTGTATCTAGTTCTTTTCGCATTCGTTCGGTGTAAACTTGTTCTTGCTCGGTCACTGAAAAGAGCGCTCCAATCTAGTACAGTCACTCACATGTACTACTTCGGACTTTTAGTTCTATTAGTTCAGTAGTACCTACATTGTAACTGCATCGAATGAATATTTGGATCTTCTTCATACTTTGCATGCTTAAGATTGTCATTCTTATACTCGTAAAATCACCATACTAATTTATTTACATTTATATAACAAAAATATGTATTATATAATAATATAATTAGTAAGTCAATGCATAAGCAAACAAACACCGAATAAAAATAATAACACGCAAAATGGTGTTGTTGTTTTGGTTTCGGTGTTTGTTTGCTAATCTAACAATGTACTAAATTCAAAATGGAAACTAATGAGTACGAGTTGTCAAAAATTTAATGCAGACAGCAATACAGCATGCATCTCAATCTTATTCGTTCGTTCACAGCCGTGTCGCGCGAGGAGGTAAGGTACGACTTTTTAGACGACGATTCAGTCGTTCCATGTTTCTTTCCAGTACTAATGTACTAATTGAACGAAGTCCTATTAGCTCTCAGAATAATTCGGTCTTGTTCCATGTCAGGAATGAATTCCTAATAGTACTTAGTTCGTGAACTACACAAGCCTAGTCGACGTGAGCGGTTCAACGTATCCACGTACTAGTTGAGCTGTAGATGCTGTCGAGTATTTTAACTAGTAGATTGATGGTTGATGAACCGTTGATTCGTTCATTGGACGTCGACGGTCGAATTAACTAGTTTGTTCATTCAACGCTCATCGCCACTATACTCTGTATTTTATTTAGTTCTTTTCGCCATCGTTCGGTCGGTGCATAGTTTTCTGTGGTTCGGTGCAAGCAAAAGCAAAACTACAAAATCTAAAATTATGTGTTGGGTGTGTGTGTGACATCAACCGTTCTATGTAGTTTACAGCAATTAATTAAAATTTATACCAATAAAAGTAGTAAATTGACATTGTTATCTATCGTGGCGCCTCTTTTACAAGTTAGGCGTCGAATTGGCCTAACCAAAACTTGGAGACTATTTTTTATAATGCGAAACACGTTCATAGTATGATTTTTGCATATTGATAAGCTTTGACATTTCTTCGCTGTTTTGCTAGATAACAGAGCTTACATATCAATACTATTTACTTTTATACTGAAATAATGGCAGACATAGGATTCCAGAATGGTTCTATTCGATTAGAGGAGATTCCTGCAGTGTATTACCCTGGTCAGACTATAAATGGGTCCGTAGTTTTTGACCTTAGACAACCGCTTAATTTTTCTGGTAAGTATCTATATCTTAGTATGAATTTTATTCTCTGTGTGGCTTAGTGTTAGCAGTAGAGTACAATAGTAGAAAAAACAATTTTTTTTTTAATTTTTGGCTTATCCTTTTTTAGTATTATACATCCAATATGTTGGTGAAGCAAATGTCCTGTGGTCATACACTCAAATTGATACTGTTCATGGTAGGGAGCGGCAGAGTGAGGTTAAATATCAAGGTCATGAACAATATTTTAATTACACAGAGACTCTGGCTGGAGGACAAGGTGAGTTTGCTGAAACAAATTTTGTTCACATTTTTTCTGTATATTTGTGTGGCTTGTTTTTATACAACTAATGGGCAAACAAGCACATTACTGACTCATAGGAGGCGGTTACTAGTGTCTATAAACACTATTTGTGTCATCGTCTTCCCTTCTGTGAAATTCTGGAAATCTTTCACACATACTGAAAAGATATCTAACTCTAGTTTTCTTTATGGTGGAGTTTCTTCCCTGGTTGTCCAATTCAAGCAGAAATCTGCTGATCTAAAATTCCTCCTTAGCATTTTTAATACAAAGTTCTCACTACCTTTTTAGTTTTTTTGTAACTATTTCTTAGCAAACTGGAATAGAAAAATGTCATGTTTATTTTTAATAATTATGTTTTAGCATTTTTATTAAAGTATTACCATCCACATACTAATATCTTGAAAAGTAAGCAATTGCCATGTTTTAATGACTTATTTTGTTGCCCTCATAGTGCATGAACAAATGTTAACCAGAGATGTTAACAAAAATCTATTTTATTTGACTTTATTTAAAAAATGTGGTTTCTTGTAAGCAAGGTTGGATAGGACAAAAAACTGGTAAGAAACCTGGGTCAATGTCCCATCAAAAGTAATCCTTGTTGTTGGGATGAGGATGTTTCAGTAGATGTGAGTGTGTTCCCTGAGACTCTGAGAATACATTCAGTGTATTTCTAATAATCCCAATAACTTCTAGGAAAGATGTAAAAATAAATTTCTGTACTTGCAGGAACATCTCAACTGCCACAATCTTACCAGTCTTTCCCCTTCAAATACCAAATACCGTTTATAGCCCCATCTTCCTTCAGAGGCCAAAAGGGTAGTGTGACTTACAGAATCATTGCCACTATGGTGTACCCTGATATGCGGAGAGAAGAGTTGGAGAAAGAGATTTCTGTAGTTGCACCTTTGGACTTGAATACTGGCAATCCTGCTTTAAAGGTGAGTTCTAAGAATAATTTTACTATACAAATACACAAAGTATATAAGAGCTAACTATAAAAGACTATCCATCTCCTGGCTCCATCATCAGACCATCGTAACTGAGCCCAATCTGTTGGACTTGTCAAAACGAATTATATGAGCCCAAACTTGAGAGGTTTACTAGAAGGCACTGAAGAGTTCCATTATCCCTCTCCTAGCTCCATCATCAGATTAGCTCCAAGATGCCAAATTATAGTATTGTTTGTTTTTACTTCTTAAACACTAAATGTGCCCCGAGGTTTTGGTGGAGGCGCTGTTAGCTGAAATACAGGTTCCAAGCCTAGTTCAGTAACAGATGCTAAACCGAACACAAATTGTGTAAATGTACTGTAACATTGGCAACCATGAACTTTGTGTAAACATGTTTTCTGGTTCAATAAAAATACTCATTCATTGTCATATGATCTACATATACCATACAAAGTTTCATTTCGATGCGATAATAATTAAAAATAAGTTAAAATTTAGTTCCAAGATTTGTTGACATAGTTATAAGTGAAGATAAGATAAGCTTGTTTAATGAAACCCTTTCCCTTATATTCCTTACAGGAACCTGTAGATATGGAGTTGGAGGAGTTAAGCACTTGCAACTGGTGTTTTCAATCAGGTGCTGTGACTGTACGGATCCGGCTGCCGGTGACCGGCTACTGTCCCGGACAGACTATACCGATAGCCATTCAAGTGCAAAACCAAAGCAGCGTTGAAATAACGCAGATGGTATTTGAGATCTTAACGGTAAGTGAGTTTCTTCCAAGGTAGAATAATGTTAAATTTCCTTTAATAAGTTGACTCATTTACGTCCCTTGAGCAATTTAGAGTATTTCCACCTCTAAGTAACGTTTTTGAACTGTCAGTGTAAGGAGCATAAGTCAACTTTGATCGTAAACTTAAGGGTACAGATCGATGAATGAATACTGATTGGTCACCCTCGGGCAACTCAAAATCATTTGATATATATAAATCGATCGAAGGTGATTGATTGATATCATACATCATACAGCTCTACTATACAAATAAATAAAATTGTAGTGTCTGTTTATAATGTCATAGTAACAGCATTTTACTAAATGCATGTGAATGTTTACACGGTTCATTAACCTTCACATGAAATTTTTTGTCTGAATCTCTGTTTGTTCCGGCTAATCTCCACAAAGGGTGAACCGATTTCCATGAGACTTTCACTGCCAGATAGCTGGTTTTATAAGGAGTAACTTAGGCTACTTCTATTTTGGAAAAAGAATTTGGATTCCGCGGAAAATATATAAATATGTACAGCTACAACACCTATCTACACATGTACAGGCAAGTAAGTAAAAAGAGTAAAAGGAAAAACGCCAAGTGAGAGCCATTCTATTATTTATCGACAGTTAGCGATTGTTCACCAATTGTACAACCGAGTATGAGGGTACTTACTCTACATACATACAATTGCATGGACTCCATATTTAATTTGTAATTTAGGATATTAGAATTAAAAGAATAAATAAATTATAAGAATTTGATTTGATTTGAATTAGTATTTGGTACACAAACACTATGAACTAAAAGATGTATCTTATAGGTTTCTCCTCTCTTTAGTGACTAAAACTTATGCATATTTATCATATTATTATATAAAACGGACCGTATAGTTAATAATACCTAGATGATAATGCTTTCAGCCATTAGAATGTTGAATAATTAAATAGTGATTAAGCTATCGAATGTTGATAAATCATTTACAATACATCATTTGAGTACACAATCATCATACTCATTCTCCCGCCTTTTCCCGACTAAGTTGGGGTCGGCTTTCAGTCTAAGCTACCATCAGACCTCCACAACCCAAGTACTAGGCGATATTGAAGTTCTATAGTTAGACCAGGTTGTCGGACTTTTTTAGGCCTCCAACTACCCGTAACGAATGCCACAGATGTTCGTATGGCAACCGGGACCGACGGCTTAACGTGCTCTCTGAGACACTCATTTGAGTTCACAAAATAATAATTATTATTAATAGATTGTGTATCCCGCAGAAATGTCAAAACATGGTATAATCGCGAGGTATACAATCTTAGAGATTACTTACTCTCTGTTAACGTTAAGGTGCACCGGGATATGGTAGTTGATAGCGGACTTACTCCACTTGTTCTAGGTAAATAGAACTAGTGCAAACCTGCAGTACTCAATGTAGATATTAAAAAGCAAAGAGCTGCATGAACGTTTTTAACGGGCCTTAAATGGACCAGAAGATTTGTTATCATCTGTGTCCTGGCTACGGTTCGGTGACTTCGGAGAAACGGAAGGTTTTATCTGTGCAATTACAGATGAAGGCGTTATGACAAACAACTATCTTAAACATATCCTGAAGGACCCCACAATTGATATGTGTTGGGCATGTCATGTCTAAGACATAATATATAAATTGTTCTCATCTTGCCAACGGCGAGTACTTGCATAGACAAGAGGCCAGGGTCCATCAGCAACTTGCTTTTAAATATAACCTTGTGACTGTGAAGTTATCATACTACAGGTATATTCCCCACCATGAAAATGGTTGTGCCACATTGTACTGATATTGGTCTATTATCACTGACAGGATTATATACAGACCACAATCTCTTAAGGGCTGAAAAAGAAAAACAAATGAAGTATCCTCATCATCTTGCCATCACCTTTCAAACAAAAAAGCTAAATCAAAATCGTCCATCCGTTAAGGAACTTTGATACCATAGACAGATGGTTAAACTTATAACACCGGTTGCCAATGGAGGAGAAAAAGGTGCGATAACTAAAGATAAGACGGTATAATAAAAGAAGTAAATAATACTGTTACGTGTAGACGAATCACTTATCATAACCACACAGACTGTTTTCGGTGAATAATAAGTAGTTTTTTTTTGTGTTATATTTGTATGCTTCTAGTTTGGATGCACGTACCCAGCTTCAGTTGTTTATAAGGGTAAAACAAGACTCTTTAGGCCATGGCCTAATTTAGTAGTATTTATTAATAAAGTTTATTCCAATTTCTTGTATGAAAGTAGCAAGTAGACTAAAATGAAAACAAGAAATCATTAATGAAACGAAACAACCCGTCTGCATTAAAAATGGTAGCTAATAAACATACAAATTGTATGTATTTTTGAAATCACCTTTTAAAGCCCTTCATTTTGATATCTTCATTAGGGTTGGGAGAAAAAAAAAATTTAAAACATATTTTGGGCCAAAAAGATTTTGATTTATTTAATAATATTAATATACCCAGTGACACTCGCCCAATAAATACGAATCTAATGCCATATCTTTTATCAGAATCGGTTCAGCCGTTTAGTAGTTACGAGGGTACATAGGGACGAACGTACATACAGGTCAAATATCCTTAATTTCTTCATCCCTTTTTAAAATCGGGTAAAACACCAATAATGAAGAAAATTGATAAAATTAAAATTGCATCGTCCGTGAGCATCCGTCACAAATAAAATAATATATGAATGTAAACAAATCGTATTAAATCAACTTAGAAAATAAATAAAAATAAAATTAACGCCTTTGGTTAAAAATTCAAGTCTGGTCCACGAAGGCATACGTGTATATTAATTAAGCATATTAATGTTGTTTGTTACAGAAAGAATTGTACCGCAGTACACAGCCACCGTCCGAGTACGTAGTTCCTGGAAGAGTGCTGGCCACCCTCAAGAAAGGCGCTATAATGTCGAACACTAAGAGAAACTTCACGTGCGATATTGTCGTGCCCGATATGATCGTGCCTTATATGGAAAACTGCTGCATTATCGATATTGGATATTTTTTCAGAGTAAGTTTTATTTTTTAATCGCTTATAGAATGTGCGGTAGGTCCTAATATAGTCAGTTGTAGTTATAAGTCTTTATTATATTTTATATTTTATTCCAACGATATAAAAGGCGCGGCTTCTTGGGAAAAGGCACCTGATGACAAGATGACAAGAGGAAGGGAAATGATGACATCCGAAATTTTAGCGAACCCCGGGCGGAATTTTCGGTTGTAACCGGGATTCAATGCCAAGATGATGATGATGATATTGCCTTCAAACACTTACATTTATTGAGTCACAAACAAGATATAGACGTCACATAAATATTGTTCACACCAATTTGTTACGAAATAGATACTATTTATTTAAAAAATTAGCAATTAACACAGTTACAAGTCATTCTCACTATTTCTACTCACTATTCGCTATACTTCGCACTTGTTAACTCGTATTATCGCTCAACTAGAACTGAATGTCCATACCACCTACCATCACCATACAACTTCCTTATAGGTATAGTTCGAAAAACATCGCATAGAAAGTTCGTGAACTATCCTGAAACATCTAGTATTATCTATCTGCTATTGAAACCCCTAGAACTCAGTAGAATATTCTTATTGATAGACTATTGGTTCCGCTATTCGCTAAAAGGTGGTGCCGTGCATCTCAATTTAGTTCCCGCTACTCGTGACTAGATGGCGCCCGCGCGTCAATTTATGCTTCCGTAACCAAAGCAGTTTACTTAGACAGCACAGAACAGTTTATAAGAGTAGAAAGCACCAAGTTCGGTAGAATAAAATGAAGTAAGCTCAAGAGTGATAGATCTTAAGTTTTTTCAAAATCGACGTTACGACGTCAGAGTCTCCACGTCACTAATGAACCCTCTCATTGACAGGGTTCATTCGTAACCATATCACAGGTTGCTAAACGCGAGGCGCATTGCGCGCGCTATCTTATTGGCTAGTTCTCATGCCCGCTACACATTAACCAATAGCCATTAGCGAGAATAGTGTTGTAATGTGTGTGAGTGTGTGTAGGAGTCAGCCTACAAGCTTTTTATAAGGGATCATCTATAAAGCATGTCAGTCATAAGGCCCTATCTTGGGCCTGTCTTGGTGAAAAGAGAGCTAAGAAAGTGTCTCTAATACTAGACCTTCCTTCTTTCTAATCGACAATTAAAAGGTAACTTACTAATAAAAATCAGGACACAGCAAATTTATGCTTCGCTGCAGACTGGAATATCCTCACATCTTTTTGATTAAAGTTATAAAAATAAACATATTCCCATAGAATAATTATACTTTTCCGTGCCTATAAAAAACAAAGGCTTAGAACAATTTCTATCTGTGTTCTCGGACAATGATAATAAAATCACTTCTAATAATTATGAATATTGTTCTGTGTGTTTACTTTTTAATAACATTTTAAGTTTAGTAACGTTGCATATTTATATGTATATATACTTAAACAAAAACATTTTGTCCATAAAATTGTCTAAAACATAAAATATGTTCAAATGAGATATATTTACACAAATATTACAAATATACTATATTTGTAATTGTAATGTCGGGCCGCTGTGCTTATTTGCCCACTTAGTTTCATATAAAAAAATTATATATCTTATTTTCCGTTCTCGAAAATATTCTATCTCTGTATCCCGGGCAAAATTTCATGTTGATCAAACAAACTTGACTGCACGGATGGCGCAATGGTTTAAGTGGTCACCTCGCCTCTACGCCGCGTCGAGTATTGTGGGTTCAAATCCTACACGGGACAAAAATCTGAGTGATCCACAAATAGTTATCCCGAGTCTGGGTGTTCTTTGTGTCCGTTGTCTCAATGTTTGTGAAGCCCCCGCGACACAGGCATATTCCTTATGCGGGAGGGAGTTGTCTTTTTAAATATAAGATGTAGTTCTAAACTTCACGTTTTTTTTTCAGGCCACCGTCTTACTATCAGGCTGTAATGACGAATTACAAGAAGAATCTGAGATATGTCTAGGTCTTGTACCATTGTTGGAAACCCTAACCTCTAACTATGTACACCCTATGGCTGACAGCCTACCTTCTGGTCCTATCCCAATTAATGACGGAACAACAAACCCACCACGCGTACCCACACCAGTACATCATGGATCCCCCCAGAACTTAAACCGAAGCCAGCCTAATTTAAGCCAAGGTGCCTATCAGCAGGATTATCCGCCGCCGTACCCAGGCGGTAATATACCTTATCCCACTGACAATAAGTTCCGGAATTCCACTGGGGACATTGGGTTCCGTACGCCTCAGAAAGTATCGCCGTCCGATATGCCGTATCCGGGAGCTGGCAAACCAGTTGCCAATCCGCCTTATCCGTCAGCTAACTTAATGCCCGGTGGAGGTCCACCTTATCCGGCAGTTAATGTAATGCCCGGTGGAGCTGGCGGATCTCCATATCCGTATCCGACTGGAAACTCATCTCAAAATGTGTCTGCACCTTATCCGCAAGCAAACAATGGTGGTTTGCCTTCGTATGCCCAGGCTGGGTTTGCACCGTCCGCACCTCCGGCCGCCGAGTGATTGTACACGGTAAGAACACAAGGCAAACAACAGCTTAACCTTATTAAGGGATACATTTTTTCTTCAAATTGTAATTAGCCCCTCGAAGGACATACTAAAACGTATATGTATACACTATTTACAATATTTTATGTGACAAAATATGATCATTCATTAATAAGTTAAAACATTCTGTAAATGCGTAAAGAATTGGTGAAACATAAAGGTGTTATAGGTAACACTAGTCTTATATATAGGAGCAAAATCTGACCTAATGTTCGATGTGCCTGATGTATCCCACTTCTGAGTTAAGGATCATCGACAACATTCTGAATGCTCATCATTGTAACGAGTTAACATGCTTTAGTTAGTACCTAGGCACTCTGTTTTTGATATTTCGTCACAAGTGGGTCTATTGCGGGGGACCCGGGTATACCCTAAGATGAAAGCCTCTGAGAACCCCTGCAGACCTTAGCTGCCTAACAGCAGGCGACCACACCGTGGAGAACGGGAGGCCTTACTCCCCTCCAAATCAGAGCGCACGGAATACGTCGCGCCACGGTCTCGGGCCTGCTTCTGCAAGGGCGACGGTCAGCCCAACCCGCTACCCCCAGGCCAGCGCTCATTCTGCGCTCTCTGGCGCCTGGAATGTCTTCAGCAGGACGCATGGTCAACATTAGATAAGAGTACCTAGATACTAGGCATTACTAAATTAGTTCACAAGCTGCTTACATTGTTTTTCGCCGAATGAGTGAGGTTACCCGAGGAACTAACCCTTCCCCTTCCCCCCATTCCCCCACTCCCACCTTAAAGGCCGGCAACGCTCTTGTGACTCTTGAGTTGCAGGTGCCCTGGGCGGCGGTAGTCATTTACCATCAGGTGCCAGTCTGCTCGTTTGCCCCGCATGTGTTATAACATAAAAAAAAAACTTTTATATACAATTTTTTTATAAACATTCGACTATATTTTTACATTATACTATGATAAAGCATGTTATTGTTTTAAGTTATTTTTGTTATATTTACTAACGCATAAAATATCGGACAAATAAATATAATATATTTAGATTTATAACTTCTACCAATGGTATTCATAGTTATTAAACATGTACAATTGTACCCATTTGTGTATTTTGGGGTATCCCGACCGGTTACGTGCCCCGCAGGAGCAAAGCGACCTGTCACGTCGGTCGTAGATCCCGGCAACGCTGACGTTATAGGAACACGAACGTCACTGTGAAACTACTTTCACTAGGGGACATTATTTTGTCACCCGACACAATATACGTGTCACGTGACGTTGCATCTACGGGTCGCGGGATAGGTCGCAAGTCAATGCTCTGCGAGAGTCGATACGCAACTTTTGTGTCTCTCGACAGTCGTCCGACACCTTTTGATTATTATATAAAACATCGGCGACATCTCAATGACAACTGCGTATTGTGGACAGGGCAAATGTCGAGCTATAATGTCCCACGAAATCGCATTGTCATACCACGTGAAAGTCGAGCGATATGTCACCGCTACTTGTAACCTAGTGAATACGTAGCTTAACACTATTATATGTTTAATAACTATTATATACTTACATACAAATATTTCTATACAAGCTTTCGAATATATATGTGCTTTAAAAGCAAAATAAAATTATTTATAGGTTAAGCTTAAAACGTCACTGGTCATAATTTAATAGTACAAGGAGATATTTACTTTTAGTAGAAATAGTAAGGTTCATATTAACGGGCGTGTTACTTTGGTCTTTTATACTTCATTATACTATATCGAATACTAGACAATATACTTTTTTGAATAAATACAATAAATTAATATAGGATACGGGAATTAAGCGATCTCACATTCATATTTTATCATGCAATACTCCTCCGTATATATATTTTTGTAATTACAAGGTTGCCCACGTTTTGTCTTAAAAAAACTACCATTAGGTGCCTATATTCAAAATAAATAATTTAAGTCCTTCTGAAACAAGTGCTAAACAAGTATTTGAAATATTAAGATTTGTGATTATTTTATAGTTTATTATAAATTTTATCTGTTGTATGACGTCACAAGTCGTTATTTCTTTATGCAGCTATAGTTTTGACGTATAATAAAGACAAACTGATTTGACTTGACATTCGATTACCGTATTGTTGCCTTGACAATTTCTATACAGCCTTTATAATGTGATAAGTCATAAATTGTGTAGCTATTTATATTATATACAAACTTATATTATATACTTAAGTACATACGACGTATATTTATTAGTCGTAGTTAGAAGTAGACTTGAATGTTACAATAATGTAATTGGTTCGCATCGAGATGGTGGATTGTTAGTTATGTGTTTGTGTGTTTCGTGCTTGGTCGATGCACGATCACTTGATGACGTGTGATCCAAGGATAGACGATATATAATTCTATGTTGGTTAAGCCTTTTAACCTCTTGAACGTCACTGTCACATGTCACAAAAAATGCGCTAAAACACGCAACAAACACTACTTTTCTGAAAAATGTGTTACATTTCGTTTTTCTTATATCACGGAATACATAATATACAGGCACAGAAGTCTCACTCCGCAAAATCATTTAATTAAATAGGGACTCTTGCTCCGTCACAATTTAGGTCGCACAGCGCTAATTACCTAGTTATTTTTACCAACAAGTTGCCTCTCTCCATCGCGTAACTTTTCTGTTCTGACGACGCCGCGACGTTAGGGTTGTCTTTTTTTAAAGAATTAATTAATCTGAATATTTAATGACCAGTAAGTTATGTGCCTTTTACTCTTATGAACAAATAAACCTAGGCTAGGTACTAATTTACTCTATAGTCTAGGCACGGAACAGACGACGCGACGCAGCCCGTACCTGATTATCGAACTAACTTGCTCGCCGGCCACCGCGTGGCAGCCCACAGAATTTTTGGCACGATTAGTCGAGCCCGCCGCGTCCTTGTACATTTATACCTAAAGTGCGGAGTTTAACTGGCCTGCCTATATGTGACTATGGCGTTCAAAGAGCTAGAAGACGTAGGAAGAGTTTACCAGCTTGAAGTTTGTTGTAAACCGAAATATGTAGGCTAGATATCGCTAGATTATTACAAATACCTTAGGTGAACCCACTATTAAATAAATAAAGAAGTAACTATTATAGTACATTTATTATATATATAGTGAAATCCAATTATTACCTGTAAACTTTCGCGTTCCATAATAATATAGTAATGTTGACGGGAATCAACGTGATCACGTATTTAAAAGGTATTACATGCCTTTCATTTGCCTGACATTTCGTTCGTGTAACGTTTACTAACAAATGTAGCTTCTGTTTAGTTTAAGTTTAAGAAAAGTTGCACAAGTTAATGTTTTGTATGTTTTTTATGCACTGGTATTACTACTGAATTGCCAAACCTCCATAGGCTACGGTAACCGCTTACCATCAGGCGAGCCTTATGCTCGTTTGCCACCGACGTGGTATAAAAAAAACATTAACATCCGACTTTTGCACATTAGTTGTAAAATAAAAGTATGTGTAAGTTTTCAGTCTAAAGAAATTACCAGAGAATCTTATGATAGTAAATTCTTTAGATTAAATATTATGTTATATTCCTTATTACAAATAACTGTGGTAATAGTAAGTAACAATAGGTATTCTTAAAACAGTTTTTATACGAAATAGACAGACGCAGATATTTTTGGATTTTGTTGTTGTGCACAGTTAGTTGTTATGACTAATTATGGTTGTTAAAATTACCAATTATAATTGTTAATATCACTAATTATGGTTGTTAATATTACTTATGTCAACCGTATAATTTAACTTGTAAGCACAAGCAAAATTATAACAAAAGGATTATTTATTAGAACGACTTTCCCTATGTGCCATATATAATAAAACAAATAAGTAGACTTAAAGAAACAACTTTTACTATTTTTATATCACTGAGGTGGCAAAGCAACACATGGCCTTCTTGATGCTAAGCGCTTATCAGGATTGAAAAACTAGCGGCCACTATCAGATGTAACTTTTGTAAACACTAAGCTACTAAACCAGGAAAGAAACACCGATATTGTTTTATGAAAAGAAATGTCCGCCAATTTTGATTTGAAACTGGATGTAATTTTGGTAAGAGTCACTTTAAGTAAAATGACACCCATGTAGATTTATAAAAAGAAGATATTTACTTAATTTTTTAAAGTATGATAATTATTTTTAAAGTATGGGAATTAATTTATTAAAAAATGTTACATTTCCTTTTAAACAAATCATAGGTATTAAGGGTTTTTAGATGGAGTCTGTGACTGCTTTCCAAGAAACCGGTTGTGTACTTGTCCATCACCAGACTCTTCCATGAAACTCAGCAAATGACAATAAGTACTCTTTTGTATACTCAATGATCACATAGTGACTTGAAATTCGTATTACCCTTATAGGAAACCACAATTAAGATCTGATCTCTCAAAACATCGGTCAGGAACGGAAGAGCCCTTTACTTAAGAAACTTAATAGCCCGGCCCTAAATATTTTTGGTTGAAGGTTTTAAGGGTTTACATAAATTTAAATTCATCCCTGTTAGTTTATTAAGCATGTTATAATTTTATTTCAATATAATTATAAAAAAATTGACTATTATAAAAATAATGTTTAGGTTTTCTATGAGTGTTAGTTTTAAATGGAGCGAACATTAATTGTTTGAATTTGAATTTTATAATTTTACTAATAAATGTCATAGAAGGCTTGTGATTTGCAACTAAGTACTGCTAGTTAGCAAGTTGTTGCAAATCACGGTATTTCTAATAGTTTAATATATGTATACCTACTCGTGAACAGTAAAAAATAATATTTTATTTTAATGTACGTCATTTGTTAGTGTTAGATATTTGAGTCTACTAGAATCAAAAACCGCAATGTCCGTATCCGTGTTTTGGCCACAATACGTATATTTTGAATTATTCGTTGTTTGTACATTCAGTGGTTTAAGTAGTATAAAAAAAATACAATAAATATATCATATAATGGTCGCATATTCATGAAATTACGTAGATTCGTCACAGTAACAACAAAATTAAATAAATAGTCTGGACTTTGCTGTTTCTGAAATAAATCACTGGACTTTGCTGTTTTTGTTGCACGCATTTGATGGACATTGCTTATTTTGAAACATACCTATATTTGTGTACTATGCTTGGCTAGTATTGATACGACGAACGCTAAATGTCTTTGCACGTCTTTTGTGCACAGTTTTTCAGCCATCAGCCGAGATTTGTCACTTTCGCTCGCCGATTTTAATTTTTCAGTTAATTGCAAACATGTTGAACATACATCCACTCGTGGACTACCAAATCCCAAATTAAAACAAGTATTAAAAATGTTCCGGAAATATAAGGGCTTCACTCTCAATTGTTCAGCTGCCCGATTATTATACATTTTTGCCATTTTATTTATACATAAGTCTGCTGGTAAATACATACGTTTAGTAGTACCTCTACAATATTGAGGTTCACTGCATTTAAAAGTTTTTATAAATAAAATTATACTTTGTTTTTTGTCTTCGTACTTATGAGATTTGTGGTCTCCGCCACGATTTTCTTTTGGAAAATTTCCTTTCAAGTAATAATTTTTTTAAACCACGTTTTCTATTCGGTACCTTTTTATGTGCAAGATTTCCAAAAAACTTTTTTGGCAAACGGAAATCATAGTTTTTTGAGATCTACTGTAAACTCTGTACATCATTTGCATAGCTCTAGGTTTGTAGTGGTTAGAATTAGGCCTAGGACGTCGGCGCATTGTTTTTACTGCTAAAACATGTTTCAATATGAATGCATCTTGTTTTACTTTATCTTTTATTGCATAGAACGAACTATGAAACTTTTCTAAGTCATCCATAGTAAGCGTAGAGCATAACAGTTTTTTGTCTTTATGTGAACAATTCGCCCTAACTGTTAAGTCTTTAGGGGCATACCTGGAACAGACACATATCTTTATAAATAAAAATAAAAAATAGGTATGATTGGCTCGCGAGCTCGCGACTTCTTAATTTCTATCTTTGTAATACATTTCATTAAAATCGATGCAGCCGTTTAGCTGTGAGAAAATAACAGAAACAAAAACGGAAACTTTTGACGAACGAAACAGCCGTTCTGAGAAGTTGGCATTTCGAGAAGTTGAATTTCTGAGAAGTTGTCATTTTGCGAGCGGTTGGCATTTTGAGAAGTTGGCATTATGAGATGAGACGGTTATTTTTACCTATAAAATAAATGAGATAGGTGCAGTTAATACTCAATACCTACTAGGTAATTCTCAAAATTTTAAAGAAATTAACAAAGTAAAATTAGTAGACGAGAACCTAATAGAAAATGCCATAATTAGAAAAAAACAAACCACAAAATCAACTCGCCGTTTTCGTGCATGTTTATTATCAGTCACTTGGGGATAACATTCCATTGTTGATATTTAAATAATTTATGGCCTCTATACTGGTATTTTAACACAACTAAATTTTAATATTCTGGACACACTCACGAGCCGCACGCATAAACCGCCATATTGTTCAATGCGCTGTGATTGGCTGTAAGGGACAATGCTGATTCGGATACATACATCAATGGACTATGCTGTTTTTATTGCAAAGTTTGATTTTTAAATCCTTTTTTCTACAGGACATTGCGGTTTTAGTTGCAAGTTGATTTTAGTATTATATTTCTTTTAATTTGTAGATTAATTTGCCATAGATAACTTATTTTTACTTTTTTACGGACATTGCGGTTTTTGATTCTAGTAGACTCATTTACTTTGTTTCTTTTTATAAGTAATTGATGTTTATGAAATTAAAAACTTACATCATAAATTGTACGTGGGTACGCAATTTCATAAACATCATATCACAATTGTTTAAAAAAAAGTAATCTTTTATACTTTTTACAGTCATGATAATAGGAGGTGCTTGTTACTGTAATGCAAATGTTATACAATGTAATAGTATTAAGTATACATATTTAAAAGATTTTTTTACAATGTGCCTACTTCTGATATATTGTACCTAAGTATACACTTTCTAATTATATAATTGTTGCTGTCATGTCGTGGTTTCATTTTATTGACCTTTTCCTGTGTCATTTTCTTAAAAAAAATAAAGGTTGAAGCTTTCTTTCGATATATTCCCAGTCACCTCCGCATGGATTGCCACCAGGTGGTAATCGGAAATAAAATTCGCAGTTGCCACCGGGTGGCGACTGCCAACGCCAATATCGCATACATAAAGTACAAGCGCTCGCGCTTGGGTATGAGAGCCGCCGTGTTTCTTATTGCCGATGGTTGGCGAATCAGCAGCGGCATAATCTTTCTCTGACTTTGTCGTAAATGGACGGCAACAATTTTCAAATATCGATTCCCGAGGTTACTATCTACATTCAAGTTTGGTTTCTTAGTGAACCCTCAGTGCGCTTGTCGTACTCGCACTGGTCCGGTTTTGATTTTATGAGTTTTTTTTACGTTTATTTATTAATAGTAGGTGAGTAAATATCACATCAATTCTTCCAACGAACAAAACATCCAAGTACACCGGCTAACTTCGGTCTCGACGAAGACACATAGAGCAATAAATGAAGTAGTTTCATTACTCGTCTCGTCTTGCCAAAGGTAATGATAAGCCTTTACCGACCCGAAAGCGTATCGCTCCATCACGCTGCTGCCCATTCTCGGGAAAATTTTAGAACGCGTAATGCTTAGGTAAGTACATCTCGACAATCAGCCAGGGGCTGTCGGACTTCCAGCATAGTTTAACTCGGAGAAGGTCGACTGAGTCTGCTCTACAGCAACTCCTAAAATCCACAAGGAACAGCAAGTTTCGGTATGTTTAAGCAATTTTCCTAGATATCTCTGGAGCCTTCGAAAACGCATGGTGGCCCATAATCTTGCTGAAGGCCAAGCGGCGAGGTTGCCCTCGTAACATCTATTCGATGCTTGTTCGTGGCTTATACGCCGATGACGTGACGATCCTAATCGAGGCGGCGAGCATAGACCTCCAGACCAAGGTTTACCGTCCGACGACCACTTCCGCCTTCTTGCCGGCCGGCGTATTTCCCGCCGACCTCTATTTAATCCGCGCTGTATCGCTGGTGTTGACCCTGTGTAGGTATCACCATCTAGAACTGTCTCACTAAGTTCCGTTTGCTCTGGCCGCGGCCTCGCCGTCTCTGGCGAGCTGAAAGCTAAGTATTTAAG
Organism: Euplagia quadripunctaria; assembly: GCA_963859945.1. Classification (NCBI taxonomy): domain Eukaryota; kingdom Metazoa; phylum Arthropoda; class Insecta; order Lepidoptera; family Erebidae; genus Euplagia; species Euplagia quadripunctaria. The sequence goes on from OY982576.1 coordinate 20,008,425, forward strand.
ATGAGCTAACGGCCACGCCTTTCTAGGTGATGCTTTTCCGTGATATTTTGTTAAAATAAATACCTTTATAAGGAACTTGGAACAACCTTATAAGTAGTTTAAAAAAACTTAATTCATTATCTTGTTTTAGTTAGGTATTGTATTATCATTTGATGCAAATTCTCAAGTTATTTGGACGTCTTAAAGTCGTCGATGTGAGGTGGGGGAAAATAGGTAGATAGATAAATACAGGTCAAGTTAATATAAAGTGTTAAAAAAACACACAGTGTAACTTGTCTTTATTTAAGTCACTTCTTCATAACATTTGAGTATTGTATAAAAAAAAATGTCATAAAATCTAATATACTTAATAAAATGCATTTTTACTGTAAATGCCGAACACTTGTACTTACAACTAGATGCGGGCGGACGCCAGTATTGACATAAAGCACACGATAAGGCAGCTATCGAGTTGGTATATATCATCAAAATATAGGTATAGGTGATTCTGTCATCACCATCCAAATTCACACAATAGAATCTTTGATGAAAATTATGAGAAACGTTTCTTTGTTTTGATATCACTCAGTACAAAAATATTGAGTAAATCACAGTCTCAACAACCGACAGGTTGTAGACAAAAAAAATGCACTCCGTGGGCGCTGAGTGTCAAAAACAGCTGTATCGGAACTGCATAATCACCGCATTTAATATTTTTTACGTTACTTCGTGACCATGCAGCTGAATAATTTTTTGGGACAATTTTTTTTTAAATTTGATCAATCTATTTTAACGTGTGACTAAGTAACCACGTAGTTGGAATTAATTTTTCGGAAAAAAAATTTTTTGGGAAAATTTTATCTAGCTATGGATACCTAGTGCCCGTAAAAAATTTGGATGGTGATGTCAAATTCACCCTGTGTATAACTGTATCAACAACATATAGTCAATATTATTATATTCTAATAAAATGTAACAAGAAATATCGTATAAAAGCTTTCGCATTTTTAGCACAATTTTTTACCTCTTAATATTACAGTAGCAAGTTTAACAGATAGAAATGTCAATTCACTCTTAAACTGTTGCGATAAAAAATGCGTCGTTGACAAACTCTTCATATCTGTAGCGGGTTAAGTACATGTCAGTAAGGCCTACATGTTTTCCATTTTGTATTTATTCTGGAGTTCAATTTAAAGGTCTACGCCCACTAGATATGTACATACCATGATAGTGGCTTAACAGAGGCGCGCATAAAACATTGTGTATATTAGAAAACTGACTTAACATCGTACATCGTATCGAACAAGGACAAAATCAATATGGCAGATGCTAACAACTGTTGGTGACAAGAACAGTTCATTACTTTTTTTTATCTAAACTCAAAGAAAGTAGTATGGGTAAACATACTTAGACACATTTTCTTGTAAATAAGAACATATTATACATTTAAATACCCAGACTCATCTAAATAGACATATCAAACACACAAATATTTGCACAGAGTGCAAATGAATGGAGGAACAACAGCTGGCATGCCACATTGCTCGTCGTAAGATATTGCTGATTTTACTTAAATCATATTATAAAAAAACTGATACAATCCTAATAAAGTTTAGTAAATAGATAGTAGCTGCCATATATACATCTTTTATACTGTTCCTGTTAACATTTCTTATCATGTTACGTAACAGTACCAGTGAGCGAATGCCTTTAATAACATCAATAGTTTATTTGTACTTAAAATTATTTATATTTTTATAAAATATTTTGACGGAAATATGAATTTTAAGTAGGCACTTATTTTGTCTTAGAACAAGTTTGTCTGAGAACTGGACTGACGTGTTCTCCAAGGGATTAAGTATTTCTTAAAAATATTGTGAATTGCCAATATATTATATTATAAATCTTGGAAGCGCTGATATATAAAAAAAAAATTGGTTGCCTGTAAAGTCGGTATACGGGCGAAAGTTTTACGTGACAACGACTTTGAGTGGTAAAATAATTTTAATGTGAATATTCATTCGTATAGTAGGAAGAAGGATGAAATAATAGTAACAATTTAAAACATTTATTTATACAAAGAATTATATTTAAAGGGACGCGTGCCTTTCACTTTTTATGTCTGTCTCTTTCGCTCTTAGGCGGGCTAACCATGCCCGAGTGGAAGGGATGCGTGCCTCTCACTCGCTCTCATTGTGAGCGCATAACGTGAGCGGAGCGTAACGCAGTTTCTTGAAGTGTCACCCGGCAAACCAATTTATAAGACGTTGTCACGTCAAAATGCTTAATATTAATTCCTTTATAAGTGAGTGATTCTTCATAAGGAGGGCCATTGTACTTATAACATTTATGCTTTTTTCTTAACTACTGAGTATAGGCCGCTTATTGGTTAATTTATATGGACTTAAATACAGTTGTTTAAAAAGTTTAACATATAAAAAAAATAATTGAAGCATTACAATAATTTGTTGAACATAAAGTGTAATATAATAAAGATATCTATTTAGAAATTATTTTAAAAATCAGTTAATTCATAAATAAAATAAAAAATTAAGTGTAAATATCTGCTTAACACAAAACAGAAAATTAACAAAAACATATATCATATAACTTACGTCTATTGACTAATTAGTATTTAACATAAATGTTACAAGAATAAAAAAATATTCAAAATTCAATATAAAATTTGCAACGATATTAATATGGCAAAAAACATGTAAAATATCTCAAAGCTTAACAATATCAAAAAATAGCTGTATCGTCAAAATCAATTATAAAAGTTCAAACTAAGTTAACAAGAAATACTTAGTTTAAACATTATATTCCTTCGAATAATATTATATTCTTATTTTATAATAATTTTGTATGCTAACGAAAAGAAAAGAAGAATAAATACACAAAGAAGAATAATACATTCTTCTTTACTTATTATTACTCTTTAAGCACAGAGGGAAAACCTGTGCTTGTGCCTGTTTTGTACTTGTACAGTGAAAAGACCTCTAGTTCTTTCTCGTAAGTATGACAATTACTATTTCACTTAGAAAAGAAGACATTTTCATTGTATTTGGCACTTAATAAAGACGAGGGCGAAAACACGTTTATCGAAGTTGCCTATTGTTAAAATATGGTTATGGAAAGGCGTTATTGAGATTCGATGTAGGGGTTATTGAGATTCGATATGCGAAGGACCACATGGAAGACGCCAGGGGTCAGTATTCTTTCCAATACACGCGTTAGAACTCTAGAATATGTCAAATATCTATATTACATTTCAGCCTTAAACTACTATGATTTTGCCATTCAATTCCAATAACGCATTTTGTCATTTCCCCAAAAGCGTTCTACGTTCTACGTTACGTTCAAATAGTGGGGCTTATTGTTTGAAAATCCAAAATAAACGGCAATATATTCCAAATGCTCGCAATGTAGTGTCTCAAGAAGTTATGAGATTTCAATTACGCTAGTCGCGTTTCTACAGTAATTATATATTTGAACTTAGTATATAAACGCTACGATTACGTTTCATCAACTCCCTCCGAGTTACAGTAATAGGTTTCTCCTCGTATTTACGAAATGAGGGTAGCATGATATATATTATACGCTGAGTTTTTGTGCTGTGCTATTTGTGGTTTTCGAACGTTCCTGAAATAGAAGTACATTGTTAAACCTCCAACTGTTGTACTGTTAACTACTTCTAACGCGATATTTCAGTATCTGTGAAAGGGGATTTGGCAACTGCATCGATATTGCATATATAACATATAGGGCAGTATCGATATATATAATATATCAAACTTCTACAGTTCAAATTCGATATCTTTATTTCATAAAATTGATCATCAATTATTCGAAATCGTCAATTTAATAAATAATTATTTTAATTAAAAATTATAGATCAACACACACAGAGTCACCGCAACAATAGTTTGCTTTGTAAAAAAATTTATAAAGAAATGGATAACAATGCCATATGTGCCTGTTTCGATCTATAACCGCCCATTTCCAAATGGTTGAGCCTTGTGAGAAGAAATCAATTCATATTTCATAAATCAATTATAACATTAAGGGTCAATACAGATTGAGCGGCAAAATGCTCTAGCTCTTTTAAAATGTGAATAAAATATTAACCTTATCCCATTAAAATAGCGCTAAAAATCTTATGCAAGTAGAATAATCTAGTCCAGTGTAATCGTAATGTGGCGTGTCTTCGAAAATCCTCCGCGAGAGTACGCGAGCATGTTCGAAAACACGAGCGAGAGTACGCGAGCATGTTCGAACACACGAGCGAGAGTACGCGAGCATGTTCGAACACACGAGCGAGAGTACGCGAGCATGTTCGAACACACGAGCGAAAGTACGCGAGCATGTTCGAACACACGAGCGAGAGTACGCGAGCATGTTCGAACACACGAGCGAGAGTACGTGAGCATGTTCGAACACACGAGCGAGAGTACGCGAGCATGTTCCATGCACTCCTGGAGCAAACACGCGTGTAATTGAAATCATAGTTCCATAATCAAATACCAGGTAGTTGATGTTTAGGAAAATGAAGAGAGATCATTTCTATCACAAATTTAAATATCTTAAAATGAAATACAAACATATAGAGAACAGCAAGACATTGACCTTTACGCCCAAAGATGGGCACAAAAAAAAGAATTATACATTTAGTAACGGGTACGTTTACTTACTCGTGTTGCCAGATATTAAGGCTGAGGCGCCGAAGGTGGTGCGTAAGGATTCGTCGGAGGCTGCAATTAATGAAATTGACAGTGAGGGCAGTGTACAGTACTTAAATTAGAGTCGAATATACAAAACTCTGCGCAAGTCGGCGGTTAAACAGTGTCACTGACATTGTCTCTTGGGGAGAAGAATGTCAGAGCCTTGTCACAATAGAGTAGAGCTGTCAAGTCAAATCAGTATCTTTTTAACCGACTTCAAAAAAGGAGGAGGTTCTCAATTCGTCGGAATCTTTTTTTTTATGTATGTTCACCGATTACTCGAAGACGCCTGAACCTATTTGAAAAATTCCTTTTTGTTTCAAAGGGTATACTTCTCAGGGGATGGGAACATGGATTAAATGGGACCACCCATTTAAATATTATCGAAATGAGTCGAGCGGTTTTTAAAAAATTGTATACATCGATGATATTTTCTTTTGCTCCGAAACATCGCTGTCTCATCATCTATTCATATTATATTTAAACAAAATACATCTACTTTCCAGTAAAAAGCAGATTGAAGTCGGTGATACTTTTTTTTTAAAACATAGTTAAAGATATTTTTAGTAAACATCAAAACGGTAGGTTCGATATACTTGTGTATGACGATGGCTCACCCGCGCCTGTGGGTCATACCGCGATGTTGTACCGTTTTTATTTTAACGCTTTTAATTTTTTTATAATCCTCAAATTCAAGTCTTACTGTATGCTTAATGTGAAAAATAACTTATGCACAAACAATTTAGCTTGTCAAACATAATTTTAGTTTACACATTAATCAGTGAATATTTTAAATAATTTGCCTTGTGGTATCGGAAGATGTCTTATGTATTTTTCAAATATTTCTATTTAGAAAGCAGTTGTGACCAACATTTTGCTTTTCGCACACAGCATTCAAACTTGTTCATTTGGTCTTAAGCAAACTAATGTATGTTGTATGCAAAATGTATGTAATATCATAATCTAATCTTAATTGTTTGGATTAATTCTTAGTGATGAAATTTAATGTCTGAATTATTAGTACGTGTGAAATGTTTTCGAGTGTACATAAAAATTGTAAAATGAATGAATAAATGAAATGAATAAATAAATAAAAAAATAACATTAAAAGTGAATGATTTGACAACAGAGAGGCGTGACGTCGTCACAAAAATTAAAAGCGTTGAAATTAAAAACGAATGATAATTTTTAGCATCTTAAGATACGATATTGTGCGACATAGGAGAAATGAATTATTTGGAGCATAGGAATCTACCCAATTGGGTTTTGTGAGGTTTCATATGCATCGATAATCGCTTACTGCCAGGCTGGTGGGGTGCTTGTTTAAAACTTATTTCATTAAAAGAGGAAGGAACTGAATAGGCTACAGAACATCGTGGTATGACCCACAGGCGCGGGCGAGCCATCCCAAGACAAAAAGAGTAAAATACGACGAAAAAATATGTATCAGGTCAATGGAGAACAGCTGCTGTACTATGCACTGCAACTTTTATATAATGTTAGCATTCCATAGAATGTTTTAATGTTCTATGTAATGAGTACGTCAAGTTATCTTTAAAATATAATTTTAATTGGTATTTATAGCTATGCAATTAAATTTTAAAATATAGAAGAAAATATTAAGAATGACTTACAAAGGGTACGTTGGCGCCAGGTGGCAGTAGAGGTGTACCTGCCCCATCACCGCTTTCTATGAATTCAAACTTTTCAGTTTTCTCTAAATCATCTTTAGTGACGGCTGGATTAGTTGCAGGCTGTGGACCAAGATCAGGGGTAGGCGTTGGTTGAGGTTTATCGGATGGGTATGGAGAATCAGTATTAGGGTAGGGTGAAACATTCGGGTAAGGTTGATTGGGGTAAGTCTGATTTCCTTGATTAGGGTAAGGTTGGTTTCCTGGATAGGGGTAAGGTTGGTTTCCTGGATAGGGGTACGGTTGGCTCCCTGGATTCGGGTAAGGCTGGCTGCCTGGGTAAGGTTGGTTTCCAGGGTAAGGGGTATTTTGTGGGTAACTTCCGTTGGGCTGTGCCGTAATAGCTTGCGGTTGGTGGAACATTGCTGGAGCGGGATAGTAGTTGCCGCCTTGTATGTTTAGACCCTGCATGTTTTTGGGCAATTGGTCCTGGAGTGGGTTCGGTACGTTATCCTGAAAGCCCAATAGAGGAATATTGCCCAATAGTATGGGTACAATTTCTTCAGAGTCTTGATGACAACTGCCAACTTCTATTGACACCTGAGAAAGTTAAAATATTTGATTAGACTTTTTGGTTGAATAGGGTTTTTTTTCTTATACTTAATTTTTCATCATAAAACCATTAATTACACTTAATAAACTAAGACTTAAGAGACTTATACTTTAGTTTTACTAATATTGAAAAGCTAGACTTTTAATGCGATTATCTTAAGTTGTATCAGTCCGTTTATGGAGGCAGTCTATAGGCTATATAACATCGCGCTTCAGCTTATAAGAACAGAACAGTAATCAGCAATAAAATGTGTACTAAAAGCGTATCTAATAATAAGGTGTACCTTGAAATGATAGCTGACATCAATGTACGTGCAGCTATCGAAGTTAGAGATTTCCGTGGCCGGAATCATCATCTCTAAGTTCCACTGGGGAGCAGTGCCGCCAGGCGCCGGGCCCTTTTTGATTTGAGCCACTGTTTCCGTGGTTCTGCGTACTGCTGGTCGTGAAGTTGCCTCGAACTTTACTTCCTGAAGTAAATGGTTCATTATTAATGAATGGTTATTTACAACATTTGTATTTTTTAGAAAGTCGATTCCCACCCGGGACAAATAATTGTGTGATGAGTATACCCAGCTGCAATGCTGAGCGGTGACCAATTTCAGTAAGTGACGTGCAAGGAAATTGTCGCCTTATTTTTGTTTTTATTTGTATTTCCTGTTTTTCTATAATTTAATCTGTTTATTTTATGTCACGTCACTTATGTGAAATAAAGAGTTTTTCTTTTTATCTATAAATTACACCTAGATACAGAACAAACGATTGTGTCATTTGTTCTGTGTCTGGGTGTAATTTCTATATAATATGTTTGTACAATGTACATATTTAGTAAAATACAGCGTGTAAGTGTGAGCTACGCGAAAAACTTACAATAACCTCTTTCTGTTTATACTTAACACAATACAAAAGTCAGTTCATCGTAAAAATGCGAGATTAAGGATTTATATTCATTAGTTTAATTTGGCCTACGCAATGTAACACTACGGTATTCTTTTTGTGCGGTACGGTGAATGACCTTTTAACGTTCGGCGCCGTCGAAGGAGCTGATTGCATAAATGTTGTTTAATTGATTTAGATATTGCAGTTTTTGACCGTATGCATAAACACCATTTATTACAAAAATAAATTAAATTAAAAAAATACTCTCAGAATAAGTTTGTAAAAATTTTATAGTTATTTGTTTTTTGCTTTTTAGTTCTTTTCGTCGGTTTAATTTTTTGTTAAAAAGATTTTTAGTATATTGTTTGTGGTGAGGGCCTAGTTTTTTTTCACCAACTAACTGTCCTACGTGTATTATTAAGTATAATTAATACTTACCTTTCTAACGGCAAAGGTAATCTCATCAATGTCTACACGACTAAGATTTGAGATGTTGACTTCGAGCGGGATGGTCTGTCCGGGGCAGTACCCCCGCACTGGCATCTTCACTCGGATCTCTGAGGAGCCCGCGGTGGCACACCAACAGCAGTAAGAGTTTATGAGCTCCAGATCTAGAGGTTCCTGAAAATAACAATTTACCGTTTAACACTCAAAAAAGACATGAGGTTCGATTATTTTCGACTTTTCTTTTGTGTGTGGTGAATATGTTACTTGTGCTGTCAGACCTTGCTTCTTACCAAATTTTATGATTCTAGGTCAATGGGAAGTACCCTACCGTACCTTTTGATTGCGTTAACTTAGAAGCTTGATTTTTTTACAGGTTCAAGGCACTGCTGACGTAATTATGTGAGTTTAAATTTCAACTTGATGCGTCAACGGGTTCCTAATGAAAAGGGCCTTGACAGACACACAGACAGACGGACAACAAAGTTTTTTTATGGTATTGGGGCAAACGAGCAGACGGGTCACCTGATGATAAATGACTACCGCCTCACTCACTCGGCGAAAATCATTGCTTCACTACCGGTTTTCTGTGAGGCCGTGGTATCACTTCGGTCGAGCCGGCCCATACGTGCCGAAGCATGGCTCTCCCACGATAAAGTGATCCTATAAGGATTCCATTCTTTTTAATTTTTTTTTTAATATTATAGGGGGCAAACGAGCAGGCGGGTCACCTGATGGTAAGTGACTAACGTCGCCCATGGATAAATGCAACTCAAGAGTCACAAATGCGTTGCCGGCCTTTGAGATAGGAGTACGCTCTTTTCTTGAAGGTTTGAAGGTCGTATCGGTCCGGAAATACCGCAGGCGACAATTTGTTTCAGAGATTGGTTGTACGAGGCAAAAAATTTCTAGAGAACCGCACAGTGGTGGATTGCCAATTATCCAGGTGATGGGGATGAAAGTTTTGTCGCGTTGAACGATGGCGAAACGTAGCGGCCGGTATAAGTCCGAACAATTCCTCGGAGCACTCCCCATGATACATGCGATAGAGAATGCAGAGTGAAGCTACATCTCTACGCAACGCCAAATGGTCAAGCCGATCTGAAATATCCTGGCAATCGATGATTCAAGTCGCTCTCCGTTGAATGCGGATCCTTTATTTTCCTTTTGAGGAACGGAACCCTAAAAAGTATTTTTTTTACGTCGGTATGTGACAATGATTAAAACATAGGTTCACCATTTCACTCCGGAATCCAATCGGCAGTCAGCAGAGTGGATAATCGCAGCAACGGAAGCTTATTTCGAAGCCAAAAATAAACCGTTCTACATACATGAAATAGAAAAGTTAGAAAAACGTTGGACGGACTGTATCGCAGTTGAAGGAGAGTCCGTTAATGAATAAAAAAATAGGCAGTCATGGGACTGCCGACAGAAGTGAAAACTGAAACGAAAAGACAAACTTAAAACGTCACATTAACAGGTTGGTGACATTAATTAATAAAGAGCTGACAGAACTCAATGTTTAGATTAGCGCCCTCTAGTGGATGTATATATGTATTATAAGCGTGACGGTCACGAGTTCAGCAATCAGCAAATGTGCACAAACGTGGCTAAAGAAGTTTACACTTCAAAAAAAAGTGTGTGTCAGCTCTCTCCCTTCCTCCCTCTCTCTCTCGTATTGAGTATCATTAGCGGAGATTCTGAAGGCATGCATACCTGCTAGCTTCGCCGGGCTGTAGGTTAAACGTTTTAATGTACAAACTATGATGCTTTCAAACGGAACTAATTTATTTTTAACATTTTATTTCCCATTTAAAAATGTGAAGTTGTTTTTTTATTTTATTTGTTACGTTTATTTACTAATAATACAGTCAGTATAATAACATCCAAGGTCATCGGTTAACGTCGCTTCGGTCTCGACTATTGTAGCACTGAGCGCCACACATGCAAAATTCTACACAACACAGAGCAATAAATTAAGTCACGTTTCATTCACTTGGACACAATTGATTACAACAATTCTGTTTAGACGGCTTTACATACAAATTAAAATTGATCGAGGACATTAGAATTTAAGCAAAATGAAATTTTCGTGAATAATGAGGTATATATTAGAGTGGGTGTGGCAAATATATGGATACACGTATATACAGATTGTCATATAAGCTAGTTTGATTTGAACTATAATACAGAAGTAGGCCTCAGACGGTGGACGCGACGTGTTTCGCTCACACCTCTTTAAACTGGGCGGCAAGGCCCCTCGCACTCTATGGTGGACCGCCTGTTGTGTGAGAGGCGGCCAAGGCCTTAAGGGAGTTCCTTCTTAGGTTATACTCAAGCTCCTCCAATAGAACCACCTATGACAGAACACCATGTGGATTTAGTCGGTTCTATTCCTACATACCACTATTCCACTAGATCCGGTGAGGTGAAGTCCCGTGGAAGTTTCCACGCGTCAAAAATAGTTTAAACTTGCACTATTTATGTTTCTTTGATAAGTAAGCTAGAGCTAGTTAAAGATCTATTCTGTCTTATTAGCTTGTTTTAATGTAGTTTTGTGTTTTAGTATTGTAAATAAAATATGCTCTTACCTTAGACACAGGATTCGAATTTAAATCGACGGGCACAAACACTTTGAGATCGGTAATTTTTTCTTTATCCGACGAGAATATTCCAGGTACGAGCATGACGGCTTTGACGCGGTATCGGATGTGTCCATTGGGAGCTTCGAAAGAAGACGGAATGTTACTCGGTAAAGGGAAGTCGAAGTTGAACTCATGGTGTCCCGGCTGCACCTCATTATCTCCTGAAAACAAAATTCTTGGATTGATAAAGGTAATATGTTTGAGTATACATCTGAGGGTGCATCCTGGATCTGGCGAAAGGCGGCGCGAGGGTTTCGTCACAAATTAAGAAACGTTTCGTTCGTCACAAATTAACAAAAATATTCAATTGGAAGTAATATACCCAAAACTATGCAAATACAGAAACGCTAAACAATAATTATGATATATTTTGCAAGGAATTTTGCAAGTATAAAAAAGTTTTTTTTTTATTATTTAGTGATACGTGTCACTCAAAATTCATTTTAATTGAAAATATTCAAAATTTCTGCTACACTTGATAAGAAAAAAATATAAAAAAATAGACAGAAGGCTCACTCAAAGTTTATTGGGGTCATAAGCTCATATGAAATAAGTCATTCCTCTGTTACACTGACAAGCACCTGTACGTGAAACAAGAAATCATATTCATAACAGAGATAATCTATTTTCGCCAGGATTCCCTCTTATCAACAACAACAGACGATACAACTTGAAGAAATTGTAAACACAGATAACCGACGGTAGAAATACATGACCTCTAAAAAAAACAAGTAGTTAAAAAACGAATTTAAAAATATTTTATGCATTTTAATTATTTTGTGTTAAAAGTTTAATTAGGACATGGGCGCCGGCAGAATTAAATCCAGGGAGATACATATCGGCTTCTCCACATTACGGTACCTAATCAGGAACATCTCTTTATTCAGCACTTAGTAGCAAGTTAATGTCAAATCACGTGAGTTTAAATTAAAGTTTCTGGAACACATCTATGTTGAGTGTGACGTGTTACGACGTGGAATCGGTCATCGATGCGAGTCCGACGCCTGGTGCGTCTTCTGCGAGAGTACTCGTCCGTTCCCGTTCCCTTTGCGCCGCCTAATTCCTTGTCGTATGCCAACGATACGGCTGTAATATTCACCGTAAAAGGAGCAAAATGTTTGGAAAAAATCTGCTCACTCTAAACCTCTAAACATATCATAAAACCATTTATTATCGTGTAAAAATACAAATATTTTTATAATTAACATTAAACTGCCGAACATATTATATCATGGCGCGTGAAAGTTTAAATTTTGTTTTAATAAATCAACAAAATGTATTAAAAGAGAAAACAATCTTGGTACATAAATAGAAATAAAAACATTCTCCTTGTTATAAAGTCGGCTTACAATAAATCCGTGTCTTTAGTCACTGATAGTTCTAAAATCCTTAAACTCGTAACCTGCAATAAAACTGGTTTGTTATACAACATCTAGCTCTAAGCTACTACGAAATTTAAAGCTCGTTTTTGGTTCGTACATTGTATTTCTACCAAGACTATTGTATTTTTTGTTCACTAAAACCTGACTAGAAAATATATTTGGGTCTCTAAACTTGATGTAGACTATTTTCATAGATGACTCATACGCGTGGAATCCTACGCGACTAGGCTAGAAGATATACATAGTAAATTCTTGAGCATCTTATCTTCCTAATATTATGAATTGAAAAGTTTGTGAGGGTGGATGGGTGAATGTTTGTAGCGTAACAAACATTCACCCATCCACCCTCACAAACTTTTCAATTCACGCAAAAACTACTGAACGGATTTGAATGAAATTTGGCACACAGATAGTTTATGATTTGGGTTAACACATAGGATACTCTTTCGAGTCGTTCATTAATCACGAGGCTCGAAAGGGGAGGGAGGGGGTTAGGAAAAAATCACGAAATATCACATGGGGGAAGGGGGGGTTTAGTGAGATATCACGTGTATTTATTTTTTCGTCGAACGCGCGATTTCTTAACCGAAAAGCGGCGCGTGACCGTGACTCGCTGTTGCCAGGCAATGATTTCCCCGTCCACCGCTTCTCAGTCGCCTGTAAGTCTGTGATTTTCACTTGATTACACCTTTCCTTTATTATTTTTATGCCAGTCAGAAACAATCTTCAACCGTAATGTCTGCCTGGATATTTTTATCACGGTGCTTAATTTTCCAGCATTAGATTATATCTTTATTTAAAGATAATATTCTGATTTTTTTAAGACACAAAAAAATACACGTGATTTTGGGTAGGGGGTGGGGTTAGTCTAAAACCTCACCACGTATCACCAGAGAGGAGGGGGGGTCCAAAAAGATGCTAAAAAATTAATGTACGATATAACGATATAAACGAGGCCCACGCGGACGATGCCGCGCGCAAAAAACTAGTATTATCATGTCTTTTGTTTATCGTAAGCTTTTGAAACTTATTTAAATAAATATTCTTCAGTGTGTTTTAGTACACTTTTGCAAAAGAAACAAATCGGGTTTAGAGCTGCAGAGCTTGATCTAGATATGCGGCAATCAGTAGAATATGTCATTTTTGGAGTGCCTCAAGGAATTGTTTTCAGTCCTAGTATTTGTTGAAAAATTTCTAAACACAACTTGTGATGTATGCGCATTCAGAGAAGATAAACTGGCGAAAACCTCTCAATGGGAAAATCAGAGACGCCGATATTCATAAGTGGACATACTATGGCTAAAATAAAGAAAGAAAGTACAAAAATAATGGTCTTTTAACAAAAGAATACCTAGAAAGATCAACATAGTATCGTGCCTGTGTATTCCAACATAGCGGCGGCTTATGTAATTAGTCAGTTAGTTTAGCAAAGACAGCAGTAAAGCAAATTTCCGTTAATTTTCCGTTAACAAGGTCATCGGATCATCATTTCACTTCATTCAAAACACGCTAGACGACAAAAACAGTTTTGTAAGAGTTATAGATAATATTGATACAGATTACACAGTAGAGCCGATGGTTTACTTTGATAAGAAATTTGAGTAATAGTCAACTCTCGCTTCAAATAAATAAAGATTAATATATGTTGCGAGGATATAACTCTCTGCTAGATGATTAACCTTGAGCGTGCCGACAGGAGCGCCGGTTTTGTTTATTTTATCCATTAATACCGGCCATATTTGTAAATTCTACGTCTCGGTTGCCGATGTCCCATATATCTATATGTTATTATTTCTTCCGTGGGTTTCTGGTTTGGCTTAGGCTTGCCAGATGGGAAGACTGAAATATCTGGGCAAAGTTTAAAAAAGTCAGGATGATATTGTGTTTAAGATTACTAATAATAATAAATAAACAATAATTACATTTATTTTTACATTGTGACATGTACTTGGCATTCGATTTCGTTAAATAGACAAATTTCGTGTCTTGAGAAGTAGGTACTCACCAAATTTTTAAAATTCAAACAATTATTAGACTGATTTTTTTTGTAAACTTCGTAATTCAGCGGAGGGAAGCGATTTAGAAACCGCGAGGTAGTTTTAAATTTCTGTTTTCTTAAAACACTTTACCAGAAGCTGTTTGTCGGGACATTTTGTACTTCGTCGGGAGTCTGGACATCAAATGGAATGTCGGGACAATCGAGACGAATCCCGACCACCTGGCAACCCTAGTCTGGCTGCATAACCCGGTTCGCAGAAAAGGGAAATCTCCTAAGTTTGCAGGTGCAATGAAATGAACCGTACCGAGTAGTGACCAGACTTAATGACGTAACCTACAGCATACGAAATGGACCGCGGGGTACACCTAAGATCGTTCACGATGATCGGTTGGTGCGTTATCATGGGGATAATCATGCTCGAGACGAGCATGTCCGAGGGGGCAGTGTTGCGGTCGCCTAATTAAGACGGTGGTGCCATCTGTTAAAAAGTAGCGGAACTAAATTAAGACGCATAGAGCCATCTTTTAACGAATAACGGAAGTAATAGAATGTCCCACAATGTTCTCAAAGATTAGAACATTACACAGAAGCCCATAGGGGTTTCGAGTTTTTGGGAAAGTTCACGAACTTTTCTATAATCATCCGGTTTGGTTAAATTCAACTTAAGCGATACAACGAGTATAACATAACAAGTGCGAGAATATCACTACATATTATAAAACAAAGTCCACCGCCGCGTCTGTCTGTCTGTGCGCGATAAACTGAAAAACTACTGAACGGATTTTCATGCGGTTTTCACTGATAGACAGAGTGATTCATGACGAAGGTTTTGGTGTATAATTTGTACCCGTGCGGAGCCTGGGCGGGTTGCTAGTTGATGATAAACGTGAGAATTACCATTGTGTTAATTGTGACTTGTGACTGATATTGATCTAATAACGAACAATATCTACCTAGAGCTTACACAGCAGATTTCAAAAATATATAACTACAATTACGCAAGGATACTATGCGTAGGTATAGGTACACCGCACCGTGCGCACACGCGGATCACATGAACCAAATTTTATAAAATGGGCTGTAATGCAAAACCTTTCCACAGATAACATAATACTATACTAGTACAGATACCTCATCCCATACAACGAAATGCGACCCTCCTAACTCGGGCAATTCCGCGGGCTACTATTTTTTAGCCTACAAAGGCGCTGGATGCCGCTAGCAGCGCGATAGATAGCTAGAGCCACCTAGCGATGAATGGAAAAAAATATTTACCTACTAATAAACACCCAACCAATAGATGGCGATAATTAGTATGTAATCAGCAGGTAGGAGTGTTCGTTATATTAGATAACCGATAAAATAACTTATTACTTATAAATAATCAAACGGCCTATTATTTATTACAGCCGGTAAACATTATTTATATTGCGCGAATATATTTATTATTACATACGACCAGATCTAAGTACGTGCAACATCTCGCCATTCAAGGTCAATTTCACTTCGATCATCGTTGTGTAATATTTGTATCCCATGCCAAATTATGCTCTAGTACAACCTCATAACAACTATATTCCCATCAATGTACAAAAATATTACTAAAAATAATAGTCAAACCATAGATATGATAATAGTTTCGTCAAACTAATATATTTGTTTGTCTTAAACCTTAGATTAGAATATTGTTTGAAGAAAATCAATGCGGATAACTCGTTTGACATCGTTGCGAACACTCTTAGCAGTAAGTAGATAATCTACCTACCTACCATTGCAGCATTGATGCTGCGACACGCGACGATCACGAGCAAGCCGGGCTGCCCGTAAGGACAACTTATTTTCAAAAATTAAATCAATCAATTCAAAATCTCGTACTATTATACACAAAATCAGTGTTGTACAATGTACGATGTTACGTCACTCAATCACGTCACGTGTACCGAACACGTACCGTGCACTTAAACTTATTGAAAACACCGACACCACCACACCAACAGTTTAGCTTAGATCATAGCGGCCTCACTTATCTTAATTTTGTCTTAATTTTATAGACAAAGTCAAAATGCCGAAGCAAGTTTTACATAATTTGCACGACGACACTTTTTTGAGCGACTAAGCAAATAAAATGAAAAAAGTATAATAATGTATCTGATCTGAAATAGTAATATAGTTCATAGCGGCCTCAAAAAAAAACACAATCAAAAGCGTAAACCTAGGTACTTAAAACCGTAATAGCATCCGTAATAACTGTAAATTTCTCTTTACTACTTTATTATTTTTACAAACAATTTATACCAGAATAAACGTTAGTTCATAAGTAATTAGGTATTTGTATTTTTTTTTAAATTACTAATTAAAAACTTTTAACTGCCCAGAACTCAGCGCTTGTAGAGGTAAGACCTGTGCCGATTTTTTGAACGCCAAACAACAGAACGTGAACCGTATACTACGTCTGTCTATTTTTGATCACGGAAGTATGTTTTGGTTATTTTCTATATATTGAACAATTATTTTGTAGGATGTAGAGCTTATCTTGACTCAATTTAGGTTATGTATTTCGAGTGTATGAATAGTATAGACTATTATTATAATGACAGTTCGAATTACAACATCTTACTACAGTTAAATAGTAGCAGCATATTTTTTTTTAATTTATTTATTTATTTTAAAAACTTAGTACTATGTTACAGATAATAGCCAAGCTGCCAAACTATTATCTGTAACATAGTTAAGTTTTTAAAATAAATAAAAATATAAAAAAATATATATATTAAGCATCACATCAATCTCGCCATACATTTGAAAACAAATGCAAATTTAAGTTATGTATAAATAATTATGTCTGTATGTTTGTAACGATGTATGTATCTAATAGGTAAGTACGAAAGAGTTTCAATTGTATGCATTAAGTATGTATAGTATGCAAACATATTTGTTTGGCACGCTGTGCGTCCAAGTGTGTTTAGTTAACTGGAGGTGTGATATATAGATTTCTTTATCACTACATATTATAAAACAAAGTCCCCCGCCGCGACTGTCTGTCTGTCTGTTCGCGATAAACGGAAAAACTACTGAACGGATTTTCATGCGGTTTTAACCAATGGATAGAGTGATTCAAGAGGAAGGTTTATATGTAGTATACATGCATATTAGCGTAGAGAAAAGTCGAGAATTTCAAAGACTTGTAATGTCATGTCGTAACAAACATATTTTTGTGCGCTTACATTGCAAACGCTGGCTAAACCTTACGAGATAGATCAAATTAATGTACTACGGAATTGTATACCTTAAAAAGATCAATAAAAAAGTCAGCGATGGTATATGTGTATCTCCTAAGGATAACCCACAGTAACCATTTTTATCTTTTACATATTACAAAAAAAATATGGGTTATTCATCAACCATTTTAAACAATACCGTATTATTCCTTATCCAATTAAATATATTAGGTACGTTCTGCATTTCATGTACATCAAAATTGCCCTTTCCAGCATACAATAAAAATTAATATCTTAGAAGATATCAGAGATTTAAAAAGCGAGGGCAGAGCGGCTGGCGGGCTGAACTGATTTTGATTATTCTTTTTTGTTAGATAGGGTACCTCAAGGGTGGTCCCATGTCAAGGAAGTCAGTATCTGATGATGGGATCCTGATAAAATTGAGAGAAACCCTCGAAAATTGTAGGAACGAATAGTGTTTCTGTTTACTTTTCATTACTTTATGAGGTTTTTGCGTTTAGAATCATCATCATATCATGTAGCTGAGCTAATGATGAAAAAAAAAATCAAATTATAAAAATCTTCACTACATATCACTACATATTATAAAACAAAGTCCCCCGCCGCGTCTGTCTGTTTGTTCGCGATAAACTGAAAAACTACTGAACGGATTTTCATGCGGCTTTCACTAATAGACAGAGTGATTCATGAGGAAGGTTTAGGTGTATGGTTTGTACCCATGCGAAGCCGGGGCGGCTTGCTAGTTTTTTAATAATGATGACTCTGATTTGTATCTGGCATGAGTCGAAAACGCTCCGTGTACAAATGTTTTAGAAAGACATTACATACATCTACATTAATAAAAGCAAATGAAGCAAGATACCTGCCTTAAATAAAATTATAATATCATTATCTTATGTTATTTTGTAGCAATCGATATACGAGTATAATAAAGGAAACGAAATATGATTATAAAAAAAAACAGTCAGTAGTAGGACTGTATGTCAGAAGTGAAAACAACTTCACAATGTATTTGCATATACATACACATCTGTATATATATAATTAGGTTAAAAATAAAAAGTAGGTAATAATATATCTAAATGTATACACAGGGTACACTGGAAGTTCTGCGCTCCTGGCCACTCATAAATGTTTGAATTTCGAATGTTATTTTTTTTAAATATAAGAAACTCGGCTCCGTCTTACGAATTTTCGATCAGGTCACGTGTCCTGACGCGAGTTTAAAATTTTTAACCATCCCAAAAAGTGCACAACGCCGCTAAAGAAGTTTTCACTTCAAAAAACAACATATTAATTTTCGTACTTAGAAGTTTATAGGAATGTTTCACGATACGACGACATAGGGAACCCGAAAAAAACAGTCTCGTAAGAAAGAATCTCTCATTTTTGTTCATTACTACTATTATGCTTTTTCTTCTTTTTAATAAATAAAACATAAAAATAATTGCTTAAGGAAGCAAATTACGAAGTTGAGGGACAGAGAATTTTTGATTTCTTTTAAGCAATAACTGCCGAAGAGTTGCAAGGCGCGGCTAAGAAATGAAGATTCATAGTCTATGTGAATGAGATTTGATAGTTCAATATCTGTTAAAATGCTGTGGGGTGCTGACCAAGAATGTTACCCCCCCCCCCCCCCTCCGCTCTTTCTCTTACTGTGGGTGCCGTAAGATTTGGCTAGGGACAAAAAACCATATGGTGTGCAGCGTCTACCGCGAAACCACAAAACCCCATACCCGAACACTGCGCCCGCCTACCAAGCGTGCCGAGTATTGGTAAAAAACCCGCAATGAAAGCAAACAGAACGATCAGGCCCCGAGTCTCAGGCAGCCCTGCTATTCCTGGCTACAGTAGCGGTTACTGTATCTGATCAAACGTTCGGCTAACAACCCTTTAGACGACAACTGGCCCTGGTAACACACAACCTTCGCAACCTTCGTCTTTGGAGTTTCTTGCCTGTTCTCCTCCATAGGATCTGCGTACTGGAACAGACTATCTTCACGACTGACTTATTCTGACTGACTCAAAACGTTGACAATTCAAAAATACTTATTGGATTAATTACCGATAGATATTTTTAAATTGAAATATTTATAAAGTTTTTTAATAATTTAAATCACATTTTTATTATGTAAATAATTTTATTTAAAATACCTACTTAATGTTTTTAAAAATAAGAAACTTCATACTATCATAATCTATACGAGCAAAGCGGCAGGCGCATAGCTAGTGGCTGGAACATTACGCATTATTAATAATATTTTAAGACAGGAAGTAAAACAAATAATTTAATAGTAGAAAAAGGATCATGATTGCTTAGTCACTGCGGTAACACAGTGTCAGGAGCTCGCGAGTCCAACCTAGTCGTTGTCGTGCGTAAATACCTAATTTTGTAAAATGCAATTATGTGTTATAGCTCTTAACGTATAATTACTTAACAGGTTATCACAGACATGATTTGTTTTAGGTATCTCTATGTGTATGTTCGTACTTATTACACAATGACATCAGTAATGACATTGTATCAGATTATACAATGCATCTACTAAACAAACAGCATACTTAGGCCTGCCATTACTTAAATTGCCGACGCCGGACAAAAACTTAAAAAAATCCGGACACATGGGTGAAATCGAGATTCTTTCCCGGACACCTTAAAAAAACCGCCGATTCCATGTAAATTTTTATCTTGTTAAAGATTCATCTAACAATTGTAATTGTCCCTTGGCACAGAGTGTCCGGGTTTTACCTGGACACTTTTTGGAAACCCCGCCCGGACGCTCCCCGGACTCCCTCTAAACTAGTGAGGTCTGAGGTGAAAGATTCCTATTAGCAATGTGTAAATAGATAGTACGTGTAAGTACTTAGTTAAGTAAGTAATTACTTTGCCAAATCATAATGTCTGTTACTTAAATACCTAACCTGCCTACATAACAAAGTTGACACATACCTTACGGTTCGCTGTTCACTATTAATTGTCCTGACAATATGAAAAAAATATGTAAAACACAATGAGAAAAAATTAATTCTAAATTTTTTATAGTATCTTTGAAATTCAAATTAATAATTTACCTACAATAGAAAATGCAAAAACATAACGCAACAATACAGTTTCATTAAAATTTGGCCAACTATCAATGGTCAATACCTACAAACTCAATAACAAAACCGATAGGTACGGTTTTGTTATAGTGTTACTTCGACGTAGTACCGCTAATTGCCGCCAGAGGACCGACGACAATATTGAATTTTGTCAAAATAAGAAAACTGGATTTAAGAAGCTTTTATTCGATTTTCCCGTGTTTAGGGTATTTTATGAAATTAGAAAATACTTTTATCAGGACCTAATATTGATTTTCCATAAACTTCAATAACAAATCGATACCCGTAACGCCATCTATTGATATTTGTTTGAACCATTTTTCTTTTGTTAGAGATGGGACCCCATGACCTTTCAGTGTGTGACACGTAGCGCTTGTAATACAGGAACATACTTAGAAGTTTAACTCACCCTCCTCACTGCCAAACACGAACACCTTCCTGTTAAAGTACTCTTCATAAGATTCATGGTCTATGCGGTCAGTTACTGTTCGACCGTTGACTCGACGCGTCTTCGTGGTAACCCAGTGCACTTTGCAGAACCCTTTGAAACTTATAAATATTCCTGAAACGAAGAGTCATTATGTTTTAACACGCTTTTATTAGTTTTACATGTAACTATTTAGCTATGTAAACAAATCTTGAAAGTCAATTTTAATCTACATGTAAGGGGTCGTCCATTAATCACGTGATGTTTTTTAGCAACTTTTTACCCCCCTCCCGTCTGGTGATACGTAGTGAGATCTTAGACTAACTACCCCCCCCCCCCTACACAAAATCACGTGTTGGAAAATTAAGTCACTCCGAAATCGTTGCCTGGCAACGGCGAGTCACGGTCACGCAACGCTTTTTGGTTTAGAAATCGCGTGTTCAACGTAAAAATAAATACACGCGATATCTTACTAAACCCCCCTTCCCCTTGTGATATCACGTGATTAATGGACGACCCTTAATTGTTGTTTTGAATAAAACTTTGTATGTATGTATTGAGTTTGGATGACAATACTATAATTTGGCGTGGCATGGCATGGTGGAACTCTTCAGAGGCTACTAGTAAACCCTTCGAGTTTGGGCTCATATGATTCGTTTTGAAGATTCCAACAGATTAGGCTTGGCAACGATAGTCTGAGGATAAGCCAGGAGGTGAATAATGAAACTCTTTTACTTTTTAATTTGTTTCGCCATTAAAGCGTGTTTTTTTTTTTAAACATAAAACTCATTTGAACACTACGGTTAGTAGTTGTGCACAATAGAAATAATGTTCCGTCGATCTATGTGTATATAGCACTAACGAAAAAAATAATATAAGGAAAGTAGCCACCGATATTTTCGCTGTCTACATTTTTTTATTTGGAAAATTGCCAGGAATCACTTTAGTGGTTTCATTTTAACATAGTGTTTTAAATGTTATATTATGTTTAACAATATTTAAATAACACAGAATTTATGCAAGAATGGTGTAGGGGTGAATGATCACCTAATTTCATCGTCACCTGGTTAAATTTGTGTGTTAAGTACCTTCAGACTCTAGCCTGAATGGGTTTTACGCTTATCTGGTGTCGCTACTGCACATACAAGTTTGTGATCCCAGTACCTATACTCAATTAACATAAGTATAGACTAAGATATGAAACATTTCTGATATTCCTAAATAAATAATTTTATTCACTATTACATTTGAAATAACAGACAGATATGAACCACTAACAAAGTGACACTTATGGAGATGACCTCCACGAGTCACTGTCCATTAATGAAGTTATTCGAATAATATTAATTGACTACTTTTTTAACTAACGGAGCAGAGAATATGGCAAGCTCGTGTCTCGCAACCTCTTCTTGAAATGGGCGGTTTTCACGTGACTGACATACATCATACCGTTTTATTTAATCCAACGCCGAAGTACTTTGTCATCACAAGGGAACTGTACATTTTACCGGGATAAAAAGCTCCTATGTGCTATTTCAGACTATAATCTATCTCTGAACCAAGTTTTTGCGTAAAGAGTAACAAACATCCGACCTTCCATTTATCCATTTAATAACTTTAGCCTTTATAGATAGGTATGATAGGTACTTAGTGGTCTGGTCACGTGCCTGGCAATTTTTTTACTAGGTTCATAAGGAAGTCGAAATATGAAAAGGAAACGGTACTCATCCGTTAATGGTTGACGAGAAGTCTCAAACGAAATGTAAGTTACATTACAAACAATGAATAGGTATTCAAATAATAATATCTTTATTACAGTAATATTGTGGTAACACAACAAAGTGGTCTTAAAAGTAAAAAGTAAAGCACAATTTCAGGTTATTTTTAATAATTATTATTATTTTTATTACATTATGTTTTTAAATAACATACTATAAGAGAAGGTATACTTATGTACTAATTACGAAACATACTATTTGTAACAAAATATAATATACAAATATATATATCTAGCAATAATTACACGTATTCTCTTGTCTAGTAAAATTTATGTAGATAATTAATATTTATATGCAATCAAAATTTTTGAATGTTAAAAATTTCACTGATAAATCAAAACCTATAGGGTAGCATGCAGATAACTTGCAATTATACTATCAAACCACTGTTAATAAAATATCTAAAGCTATTTATTATGATTAATAATGGCCTGGAGGCTATTAGTGGCTGCTCCAATAGATTGGGTTTTACAGTAAACGCAACTAAATGCCAGGCCATCATTATAGACAGTCAACATCTGAGAAGGAGGTTAGACCTAGATAGACTGCCATCTGTAACTTTCAACATATCTATTATATCTTTGGTCCCTCTGTCAAGGATCTAGGCCTGTTTATTAATACCAACCTTACCTGGCAAACCCAGGTTACTAGTGTCAGCCAAAGATTTAAAGGAACACAGTGGGCATTATAATTGTCTTAAAAACTTTCTCCTATCTAAAACTAAATCTATGTTGGTTCAGACTTTGATTATCCATATAATAATAATAATAACTTCACACATGACACACGGCCTATGGATTATGTTGATGTATGTTACCACAACCTGTAAGCAGAGCTTTTCAACAAATGCAACCTTCTCAGTAACTGCATTAAATTCATTTTGAATTGTCGAAAGTGTGATCATATTTTCTCTTTTTGCTCTGAATTGAATTGGCTTCCGATATGTCAGTGCCATCATCTACGCGCCCTCACTACTTTATATTAAATTCTCAATTTTTCCAGTATCTTTGCTCCAATCATAGCCGAAATCTCCTCTCTTCAAATAATCTTTTCCTATTATGTCCCAATCATTCTTCAGCATATGTCAAGTCTTCTTTCATTATTCAGTCAGTCCTCCTCTGGAAGGAAGCCGCCCATAGTTTAAAGTAAAGGTTCATGCTCTTCTCTTTCGTAAATTGGCTTCAGCCTCTTCATCAGAGCAGTAGAAATAGATATAAGTACAATTTTGTATCTAAAATATATATAATTATATTTAAGTACATATATGTATGTTTGTATTAATTTATTTTCCCATATTTTTTTTCTTTATTTCTTCTTTTCTACTTTTTAATGCACTTACTTCATTCATTTCTACATCACCCTATGGTAGACTGGCAGAGAATGCCTTTGGCAATTAATTCGCCTCTGTACATATTGTGCTATTAAATAAAGAGTAGTATTTAAACGAGTTACTGTAAATTTAAATTGCAAGTGACAAAATGAATGAATTTGAGTGATGAAAATACTATGTGAGTGACTGACTGCGAGTGAAGAGAAATCTCTAACACAGCAAGTTACAAACATTCATTGAGCGACCTAATATTTGTTTTAGGGCTCATATAGACGAGCGGCACTTTGTTGACGGCACTTACCACTGCAGCCGTTGCCACATGTCGGCGGCAGCCGGCAAAGCGTTGACGACTGCCGTCGACGGGTGGCGATGATTGCAGTTGTGGCATGCCGCGTAAATCTATAGCAGTCGGCGTATCGGCGTCGTCAACACGTCGACGGTAGTAGTGGTATCTGTCGTCAACAAAGTGCCGCTCGTCTATATGAGTCCTTTTAGTGACAACGTGAAGTACTGTTTGACCAAGTACTTCATTTCGGAATTCGGTTGTGGCCGCAGTTCTAACCTAAACCTAGCCATTTCTATTCAATTGGCCAACCGTACTAATATTAAAGCCGCCCTCTCTGTATTTCTAGTCGCTCATTTTGTTTTTTTTATAAATCAATATTAGTCATCAGTTTGGTTAATTTTTTGCTAACCCAAATTCATGCCGCTCAAGTTATTTAAACAGTATCTTACCATTAGTCACTAGGTGTTTTTTTATTCACTTATTTTATTATTCCCCTTAAATAAATGAATAGTTTTTTGACAAGGATCCCAAAGTGGAGTCAAGAAAAAAATCACTTACACCTTATTAAGTATCAAAACTGTATTCTATAAATTGTATAAAATAACAATTCTGAAGTCATACTATCATCAAATCAATTTCTTTTAATGCTTAGGTTTGCATTTTAAAATAATAACAAATGTGAAAATAATAATGAACCATATTTTTCAAATTCTCAAATAAGACTTTCATAAATAGTAAGTTATTTATTTTAAACATAGGCAACTACCCAATTGGCAAAGATAACAATTGACTAACTTACAGATGAAATTAAAAATACACACACTTGGGAATCTCCTATTTTAAAGTCAGTGAAATGAAATAGTAAATAGCATTATTGATATCGGCATTAGTTTCAT
Organism: Euplagia quadripunctaria; assembly: GCA_963859945.1. NCBI lineage: Eukaryota > Metazoa > Arthropoda > Insecta > Lepidoptera > Erebidae > Euplagia > Euplagia quadripunctaria. The sequence goes on from OY982576.1 coordinate 20,033,775, forward strand.
TTAAAGTAATCAACGGACAGCATTGTAATATTTAAACCAATGAATTACAACATAAATGTGATTATTCTACCATTATGAATACTACATAAATTACTAGCAGTCTTTAAATGAAACATTTAGTAACTCACTCACTAAACATAAAGTACCTATACTTAGAGATTCTATAAATAAACTAGACTTTGCAAGAAGCTCTTTCTGTATGTTCTGTTCACCAGCAGCACAAGTATATTATGTGTGTTACAAACTAGAGATAGCGTGGTGGTTGAATTTCGACCATGGTTTATTTCATTGGCCAATATTACTTGACCTGTCATTGTATAGACTTTTGTTGTACCATGTTTGTACCATTACAGGTCAAAATTTATCCTGGACACTCATAGCTGTATGTACCAGGTTTTGCATTTTTTTTAACTTTGTAGCAAATATTGTTCAAAAATTTTAGCATTCGTCACTTCTTCTCTGTATAAATTATAAGTGGGCGAAATTTCATACTCCTCCGTCCGCCCAATTTTCGTGAAAAGGGATCCAAAGTTTTCGCTTCACATATTAATATATAGATTCAATATTCTGAGGACACACCTGGAGTGTCTGTTTGTAATATCATAAGAACAACTTTTTACTAAACGGAACTTGTACCAACAACAATTTCAAAATTTTTTGTCTGTCAGTTTGGTTGTTCCAGTTTATCTCTTGAACAGGTGCACTGATTTCTACAGGACTTTCACTGGCAATAACTTGGGCTACTTTTATTGTGGAAAAAGAATTAGGGTTCGTAGTAGTAGGGTACATGCATGTGAAGCTGCCATAATAAAAAGCTTTGATTTCATTAGGCCTAACTATTTTAGTAGTCACATAATAAGATTTTTGTTTGTATGTTTATACCATATTTATACTTAGCCGGTTTTAACAGAGCTCGAATAGATAAGAATTTTCATGTATTTAACTCATTTTTGCAGTAAGTAAATACTGAACATGTAGAAGAAATGGCCTTGAGTTTTATCAAATTAAATAGGCAATAATGTAAACACATTTCATACAAAATAGTAGAATAATCTGAAATATATGTTATACCTATAAAGCATGCTTACATACGAACTAGTTAATTTTAAATATAACTTGAAAATTTAAACAAAAAATAGATTAAAGTTTTTTTTTTTTTTTGTTTTTTTATGGGTGATTACGAACACATATAGAAAGATGAAGTGTTGTATAGATACATGAGGCGTCGGGGAATTATGACCAGCCCCCCAAATACTGGCTTACTGTGTAGAATGAGACCACCACTTGTATGGGAAGCTCAGGAGCCTCAGTTTGTGCAGAGTATTTAAAAAACAGCTTACCATGAATATTTTTAAGTTTTCCTTGATCAAAAACCATTCGGCCTTTTACCGTTTGACCAGGATAATAAGCACCATTCTCACTGTCCAAATGTATTTGCCCGTCATCAAATCCCATATTAAAAATAATTCCACCAAACCACCGCACTCAGTCAATAAATACAAACAGTGTTTGTTTTAACCACAGATAGATTATAGTTACTACGTAGTTTTGACCACAGAATACATAATAGTACCAGGCAGCGGCGAGTGTTTGTACTCTTTGAGTTGAGTACCAGTCTATCACTAATCGGAAATGACGGTCAAATTATGTTTCTTCATAAGTCAACTCGACTAGTAGACTTTCAAACTCCAGTTCCCCTAATTCGATATTCATGTATTTAAACTAATATTATAAAGAGGAAAGATTTGTTTGTTTATTTGTTTGTTACGATTTAACTCAAAAACTACTGGACCGATTTTAAAAATTCCTTCACCGTTAGAAAGCTACATGTTCACTGAGTAACATAGGCTATATTTATTCACAGAAATAATTAGGGATCCCACTAAAACTTGAATAATGTGACCAAAGGTGTAAATTTTTTTGTCATAAAATGTCTCTCATCGCATGCGCTGCAAAAAACCATTGATGATAGAACAAAACAATGTACTACAAAATTAAAGAACATATCAATATCTATAAAAAAGTCCGCGATAGCATATGCCTATCTCCGACGGATAACTCACAATAACTGCTTTTACTATTAAAATTTTAGATTAAAAAGAATGTTTTTTTGCGAAGCTTATTTAACCCATATGGTATTAATTTATATCTAAATAAATATGTTTGTTAGAACAGCAATTTAATATAGAATATTTGTTCCCTTTCCTCTATTTAGTTTAAATGAATTTCTTAGAAGATATCGCAATATAAAAATATTCACGCGACAGTCATTCGGTCCAGCCGTACGTGAGGATTCTATTTTCTATTGTAAATTTAATAGTAAGAGATACTTATAGTAATCCTCACTTTAATATAATCTAAACTAATCTATACTAATATTATAAAGAGGAAAGATTTGATTGTTTGTTTGTTTGCATTGAATAGGCTCCGAAACTACTGAACCGATTTGAAAAATTCTTTCACCGTTCGGAAGCTACATTATCTCCGGGTGACATAGGCTATATTATATTTTCAAAAAAATTAGGGATCCTTACTAAAACTCCAATAATGTAACCCAAGGTGTAAAAAAAATCTGCTACCCGTGCGAAGCCGGGGCGAGTTGCTAGTACGAACATATATTGTTACGACAACCTAAATTAACACTCATGGCGCCATTTGTTAACGAATAACGGAACTAATAATGTTCCACGTTGTTCTAGAAAAGGGGTATTGAGACGGAGTATTTTAACGGTATTTTTTGGGAAAGTTCACGAACTTTCTGTAAGATAAGCGTGGTCGCCGATAACCAGTATGGATTAATTCGAGTTTTGCGATCAGCGAGTGCCAAGTGCGAACAATAGCGAATATTACAAGCGAGTATAAGTGAGAATTACTGTGATACTGAATGATTTCAATAAATTGTCTATTTCGTAACAAATTGGGTGTACCTATTCATGTAATCACGAATTCCGGCTCGTAACAAATCTCAGAAATCCAGTAGGAGCGGCAAAAATTAAGGAAATTATTAAGAAACTCGTTTCTCTAGAGAAAGCACTAGTTTTTTATTTAATTTGTACTAATACACGCCAAAAAGCCAAAAAACCCAAAAGAAAATTATATTAACATCAAAGTGGATTTGACGGTGCATCCAAACCATTTAGTGTATTAAGTTTATGATCCAAACAAAGTATATATAAGCAAAAAATTCTGATTGCTGCTCTGCTCATCTACACGTATAATTATTGTCATCCAGTGCAGTTAAATTTTTTAGGAGAGCAAAAATCTTGTCACGGATGAAAAAACTAGAATGGATAGCGAAGTCCTGGTTCCCTCAAAATACTGTTACAAGTCTAACCCGCGGGCGCCATCTATTGTCGAGTAGCCATACAAGGTTAATTATCTAAGTCGAGATGCACACCATCTTTTGACAGAAAACGGAACTAGTAGTCTATTTGTAGAATGTCCCACATTAGATTAGAACACTTCAGAATGGTTTTGGAGTTCGGGAATTTCTCGATCTCTCCACGAAATAACTTTCCGGATATATAAGACGCATGCATTGCGGTATGAAATGAATTTTAGTTGAGCGATAGTGCGAGAAACAACGAGTGTTACGAGTGTGAAGTACAAGTGATTATTGAAATGGTGAGAACTAATTGTAATTGTGTTAATTGCGAATTATTGAAATAAATTGTGTCTATTTTGGTAATAAATTGGTGTAACTTTTTAATCCCGAACCTCAGCTCGTAACAATACCAAGGAAATGAGGAGTCATCAATCAATAATGATGATGATTGATGGCAAAATTTGTACGTATGTTTCTGAAGCTAAATCAAATGCGGCCTGCTACCTGTGTTTGGATAAGCCTACGAAAATGAATAAAAATACCGTTACTTCAAAAACAGTTTCTCTTGGTGTCAATGAGTTAAGGTTCTTGTCACTACACACCCGCATTAATGTGATAGACAATTAGAGAGAATAGTTGTTAATTGTGTTAATACCTAAATAGGTGGACAGATACAGGTTTAGCTAATTTAAAGCGTTAAAAAACTGTACACGGGGTAACTTGTCTTTATTTAAATTCATTCATAACATTCGAGTATTGTATAAAAATGTCATAAAATCGTATATACTTAATAAAATGCATTTTTACTGTAAATGACGAACACTTATACTTACAACTAGATGCGGGCGGACACCAGTATTGACATAAAGCACTCGATAAGGCAGCTATCAATTTGGCAAATATCATCTAAATATCATTGTATCAAGAACATCAAGTTAACATAATTATATTCTAATAAAGGGCACTATACTTTATTTCTTCACTTAGAATAGGTTTGTTTGTAACAAGAAACATGTACAAACTTACCCATTTTTGCAGTTTTTTTCTTTAGTTCATAATATTACCGTTCATCAGATAGAAATATTAATTCCAGAAATACAAATATCTGTTTGTCTTGTGGCGACAAAAATTGAGCCGTAGACAAACTTAAGTCTATAGCGCTTAAGTGCGTACATGTTTTAAGCTTTGATTTATATATAATTATGTCTAAAAACCGTGTCAAATTGGGCCAAGCATCATAGGCTCCTCTATATGACAAAATCAATATGTCAGAGGTTAGCTGTTGGTAACATGAACGGGTCACTACAATTTTTCTGTGATATAACCTTATAACTTTTAGTAAATAGGCGAGTAGCTGCCATATATGTATACATCGTATCATACTGTTCCTGTTAACATTTCTAATCATGTCACATTACAGTAGTGAAGGAATATCATTAGTACCATCAATATAGTTTATTGTACTTAAAATTATGTATACGTAGATATTTAGTATCTAAAATTTTTGACAGAAGTATAAGTTTAATGTAGGCACTTGTCTTAGCACAAATTTGTTGAGAACTGGACCGACAGTTTCTTTTAGACAAAGAGACTGCCCTTGTATGTACCAACATCTTGTTTTCTATCATTCCTTAATTTAAAATTACAATAGTGAATACGTAGTGCAAACCGTCCAACTAGTCAATTAATTATTATACTTTTAAGTTCTTAAATATTTCTTAAAAATATTGTAATTATTTACGTACAACATGTGCCAATACATTATTACTCTTAGAAGTCATTCCAAAAAAAAAGTATCAAGAAACTCTTAATATTAATTCTCATGTACGTAATGTGCACATACCACACAATAAGGAGGGCCATTGTTGAACATACAGTGTGATGTAATAAAGATAAATATTTAGAAATCATAAATAAAATAATAATGTATATCATCCCCAACCTCAATATCTGCTTAACACGAAACAGGAAAATTAACAAAAACTGTATCATATAACTTACCTCTATTGACTGATTATTATTAGTATTTAACATAATGTTACAAGAATAAAAAATATTCAAAATTCAATATCAAATTTGCATGTAAATTATACAATGTCATCTTCATAAGACAAAATGTAAAAATATCTTAAATCTTAACAACATCGAAAAAATAGGTGTTTCTTTACAATTATAAAAGTTTACACTAACTTAACAAGAAATACTCTACTAGTTTAAACATTAAATTGGTAATTACTTTCGAATAATAATATATCTTATAATAATTTCGTATTCTAACGAAAAGTAAAGAAGAATAAATACACAATTCTTCTTTACTTAATTTTACTCTTTAAACGCAGAGGGAACCTGTAACTCTTTGTACTTGTGCCGTAAATATGATAGTTACTTTATGCAAGGGCTCGAAGGCCGGAAAAAGTGACCATATGGAAGACAGCAGGAGTCAGTGTTTTTCACATACACGCGTTAGAAGTTTAGAATATGTCAAATATTTATATTATATTTTGGACTTAAGTTACTATGATTTTGCCACAAAATTCCAATTACGTATTTTGTCATTTTCCCACAAGTGTTCTCGGTTAACAGAATACAATATATTTCTAGTACAGAAGTTCCACTGAGTAAAATCATTTAAATAAATAGCGGCTCTTGCTCCGACACAATAAAATGCAATTCAGGTCGCACAGCGCTAGTCATGTACAGTTTTATTGACCTAGTGCACCTTTATTTGCCTCTCTTTCTATCGCGTAACTTATATCTCTTCTAACGACGTTAGGGTTGCATTTCTTTACATGTCGATGTCTTTTAGAAGTGTGAAAAACGTGAGTTTCGGATCCTTGTTATTATTTAAGCAGCCAAATACGATGTCGTACCTAACATCTAGAGGACGACTCGACGCGGTGCATGAGTGAGAATCGAACTATGCTCGCCGGCCGGCGCCCGGCACCCACTGAGTTAGTCCGACTCGTCGACACCGCCACGATACTTGTAGCTTCATACCTACAGGGCGCAGTGGCTCGGCCTGGTTACCTTCAAATAGTGGGTCTTATTGTTTGAGAATCCAACGTGAACGGCAATGTATGGCAAATGATCGCAACGTAGTGTCTGTATGTCTCAAGAAGTAATGAGAGTTCAATTACGCTAGTCTCGTTTGGGCAGTAATCATTTCTTTTAAACGTACTTATGGCAAAACTTTTAAACGTATTTATAGGAACAATAAGATTACGTTTCATGGAGGTAGTTACAGTAAGAATCTAATAGGTTTCTCCTCAGTGTTTACGAGTTGAGGGTTGCACGCCGTATATTTGAGTTATTTGTGCTGTGCTATTTGTGGTGCTCGAACATTCCTGAAATAGAAGTATATTGTTAAACCTCTAACTGTTGTACTGTTCAACTACCTCTAACGCCATAATTTCAGTATCTGTGAAAGGGAATTTAGCAACTGCATCGATATTGCATCGCGGGCATCATAAAAGCGACATAATGTGCATACATGTGCGTAAAATATCGAACTTGTCATGGTTCATAGGTAAACTATAACATTTTTTTGTGTTAAACCATATTCTACCTACGTGTTAGAAGTCTATAATATGTTAACTATCCATATTATATTTTAGCTTTAAGCTACTATGATTTTGCCATTCAATTCCAACAATGCATTTTCACATAAAAACTACAATTTCGGACAGTTATTTTGATTTTTTCTTATTTATTCTTTATTGTACACAAAAACAATCACATATTATACATAAGGAAACTGGTATGTACAAAGACGAGCTTAACCCATAATTGAGATAAAAATATGGAACACACATAAGTAACTAAATATAGAGGTATAATAACTACATGTATACTACAACAATAAGTACATCTTCATTACACAATATTAATACATATACTTACACATATACAATATGAATAAAACATATACATATATATATATACATACATAAATACATACATATAAACCTAATATTGGTCCCTGGTCCTCCTCTTAAAAACGTTTAAAGAAGGGCTGTCGCGTATTGAATGGGGAAGCGAATTCTACAACCATATCGCAGAAACAGTAAAAAAGTTGTTATAGCGAGCGACAAGGTTTGCTTCGACAAGGAAGTCGAAGCTCTCACGCAGATATATAGGGAAGGTAGGAGTGTGAAGAACCGAATACAGTAATGAAAGTACATGAAACATCTCGACACCGCCGAATAGGTAACCAATTGAGTTGTTTTCGGAAATCTGAAACGTGATCATATTTCCTTAGATCGAATATGAATAAATAGATTCTGGAACCGTTCTAGTTTATCACAAATGTCTTCGGCAGCGTCGAGAAAGGAGACATTTTTAGTTAGAAAGGTGAATGAAGAGATTTAAATACGTAATTTACACTTTTGAAAAGACGGGCCCTAGCACATTGGACTAAATACAAACCCCGAAATCCCACTAATGTTAAAAATGTGAAAGTTTGAATGGATGGATGGATGTTTGTTACTCTTTCACTCAAAAACCACTGAACCGATTGCTATGAAACTTAGTATGTAGATAGCTGGAGACCTGGATTAACGCATAGGCTACTTTTTATCCCGATATTCCTACGGGATCAGGACTTACGCGGGTGAAACCGTGGGGCGCTGCTAGTAGTATTGCATAACTGTTTCTTAGTATGCAATATTAGCCACAAACTTGAAGTGTAGGTAACTGTATATGTTAATTAGTTAACATATCACTATTCGCAGAGAACAGCATTTCAAACTACGTTTAATATATTTTGTTTTGGGTACGTATATACTATACTTACTCATATTGCCAGGATTTAAGATGGAGGTGCCGAAGGTGCTCCGTAAGGACTCGCTGGAGGGCCGGTGGGCTGCAATAATGTGATAGAATAAATCATTGGTTGATATTTTTACTTCATTTAAAAAAAATGCCTTATTGTTATATATGTATATAGTTAATTATAGTAGAATTTCACCATAAGTATATTATTATATAAATGTTTTATTTAATACATCTTAATATAAAAGACTTACATAGGGTACGTTGGCGACAGGCGGCAATAGAGGCGTACTTGCCCCTTCACCGCTTGCTACGAAACCAAAGTTTCCAGTTTTGACTAAATCAGCATTAGTGACAGCTGGATTAGTTGCAGGTTGTGGACCAACATAAGGGACAGGAGATGGTTGAGGTAAGTTCCCGGCTGGGTATGGAGAACCAGAATTAGGGTAGGGAGAAACGTTCGGGTAAGGTTGATTAGGGTAAGGCTGGTTTCCTTGGGGGTAAGGTTGGTTGGGGTAAGGCTGATTTCCTTGATTAGGGTAAGGCTGGTTTCCTGGATTGGGGTAAGCTTGGTTCCCGGGATAGGAGTACGGTTGGTTCCCTGGATTCGGGTAAGGCTGGATCCCTGGGTAAGGTTGGTTTCCAGGGTAAGGTGTATTTTGTTGGTAATTTCCATTGGGCTGTGCCGTAATAGCTTGCGGTTGGTGGATGATTGCTGGAGCGGGATAGTAGTTGCCGCCTTGAATATTTTGCCCCTGCATGTTTTTAGGCATTTGGTCCTGGAGTGGATTCGGTACGTTATCTTGAAAGCCCAATAAAGGAATATTACCAAACACTATGGGTCGAATTTCTTCAGCGTCTTCATGACAACCGCTGACTACGATTGCCACCTGAGAAAGTTAAAATATTTGATTTGGTTAGGGTATCGGTATAGCTCTGTTGATCCTAAAATGTTGTTTTCTGAACAGACAGTGGCGCCACTCGCTACTACCACACGCATAGATAACTTTACCTAGCAATAACATTTAGTGTGTATACCTACTCTTTGGGTAAAAGAGCGCCATCTTGTGGTCCTATTGAAAAACTTGTAAAATTTCGCATCTATTAATTAATTTGTGCAACCTAATTAAATTTAAAAAAACTAGTTTATTTTTACAATAATCTCAATTACACAATAAGCACAATTTTTCGGCGTTTTTTTTGGTTTTGGTCAAGACGGAACATTTCCTTTACAAAATAAATAGCCGTAAGATCAGTTATAAAATACATAGAATAAACTAGATATAAAATTTATTTAAGTACAAACAAACACGAATCATAAATCTACGCGTTTTATCTACACCATAGTATAGACTCTGCCAAGTTTGGGATCAGGCGGCCATGTGTGAGAAGCACAGTTAATTATACTTGTCACTAATATTCGCTTCTCACTACACTTCTCACTATACTTCGCACTTATTACTCTATATCTAAATACTCAAACTCAATAAGAACTTTCTCGAAGTATCTCGTAAAAAATGATTCCTTTCACAACGTATTAGTGCCGTTATTCGTTAACAGATCGAGCCAAGCGTCTCAATTTAGATGATAGCTACCATCTATAAGCTCCACTACTCGCAAATAGATGGCGCCCGCGTGTCAATTTTAGGCTTTCACAACAATAATATTAATATGTATTTGTATAATATTAATAAATCGGGAAAGTTAAAAAACCTTAAAAATGTGTACCTTAAAAGTATAGCTGACGTCAATGTACTTGCAAGTATCGAAGTTATATATTTCCATAGCCGGGACTTTCATCTCTATGTTCCATTGGGGAGCGGTGCCGCCAGCCACCGAATCCCTTTCGTATTCAGCCACTATGTATGTGTCCGTGTGCACTCCTGGTCGTGAAATTGCCTCGAATCTTATTTCCTGGAAATGTGTCTATTGTCTATATTTCTTATACACTCCTACCTACTACGCGATAGGGGATAGTTTCCTGCGGCCTATCATGTCGCTCATATAAGACTTTGTTGTTGTTATTCTAATTTAATATTATAAATGTGAATGTGACTACTCAAACGGTGATCATGAAATTTTGGATACAGGTTATCAGGGGTAAAAAGAATATAAAGTACCTTCTATAAGGAAAAAAATACTGTTTCCCAAGGGATACCTGTATTATTGACTCTTACTCGTGGGAGAGCCATGCTTCGGCACGTATGGGCCGGCTCGACCGGCAGTGAAGCAATGATTGCATTGCTTTCGCCCAGTAAGTGAGGTTACCAGAGGCCCTAACCCTGCCCTCTCCCCTCCTATTCCCCCCTGCCCCTACTCCCACCTTAAACGCCGGCAACGCACTTGTGACTCTTGAATTGCAGGTGCCTATGGGCGGCGGTAGTCATTTACCATCAAGTGACCTGTCTGCTCGTTTGCCCCCCATACCATAAAAATATACCATAAATAGGCAGTCATGGGACTGCCGACAGAACTGAAAACTTAAACGAAACGACGAACTTAAAACCGTCACATTAGCAGGTTGGTGACATTAATTAACAAAGAGTTGACAAAACTCAATGTTTAGATTAGCGCCCTCTAGTGGATGTATATATGTATTATTAGCGTGACGGTCACGAGTTCAGCAATCAGCAAAAGTGCATAAACGTGGCTAAAGAAGTTTAGTCTTCAAAAAAAAGTGTGTGTCAGCTCTGACGCACGACTGGAGTTTACAATTCACTGGAGTATCTCTCTCCCTCCCTCCCTCCGGATGGTTCCATCATCAGATCCGATATACCAAATTATAGTTTTGCCATCCAAACTACATATGCATACAAAGTTTCATTTCGATACGACTATTAGAAGTAGGTTAAAATTTACTTCCAACATTTGTTTACATACGAGGGTGCGTTTTTAAGTCCGCGGAATGGAGGGGATGGGAGTTAGTGGTGGGAATATTTTTAGCCGTAACGTGTTCCCTGACTCAATATTAGTATAAATACCAAGTTTTATCTTAATTGGGTCATTAGTCTTTGAACTATCGCTGATCAAGCAACAAGAAGAAAACTGAAAACATGGAGAAAATCGAACGCCGCGCCGTTATAAAGTTCTTGACTAAACAAGGAAAGTCTGTTCAAAACATTATGGAACAGATGTCATTGGTTTACGGGGAATCTTGCCCTGGGAAAACAATGATTTATAAGTGGCATGGATTTTTTAAACAAGGCAGAGAGTCGATTGAAGACGACCCCCGACCAGGTCGGCCTATTGACGTGACTACTCCGGAACTTGTTGAAAAAGTAGAAAAAATTGTATTGGAAGATGCCCGGCTAAAGAAGAAACAAATCGCAAAAATGTCTGGAGTATCTGATACGACCATTTTTAAAATCCTGCATGATAATCTTTGCATGACAAAGGTCAGTGCAAGATGGGTGCCAAGAATGCTCACGCCGCCGCAAAAACAACAGCGCATCGAATATTCACGTGCGTTTTTGGATCTCTGTAGTGAGGATAAAGATGGTGTATTGGCCCGGATTGTAACTGGGGATGAAACTGGGTTCACCATTATGAACCTGAGGCTAAGCAAGACTCCATGCAGTGGCATAAAAAAGGAACACCACCGCCCAAGAAGTTTAAGGTGACACAATCAGCTGGAAAACTCATGGCGACGATCTTTTGGGATTCATTCAGGAATATTATTGATCGATTACAAAGATAAAGGTGTCTCTATAACGGGCGAATATTATGCTTCAATATTAGAACAGCTCAAAGAAGCAATCAAAGAGAAAAGAAGAGGAAAATTGACGAAAGGTGTGTTGCTCCTGCATGACAATGCGCCCGTTTACAAGAGTCGCACAGAGTAGGCTTCGATATTATAAATCATTTACCCTATAGTCCAGACCTAGCGCCCAGCGATTATTACTTGTTCCCCAAAATGAAAAAAGAACTTCGGGGGAAGAAATTTAAAAGCGATGAAGAAGTGAAAGAAGCAATTTCAGCGTATTTTTCGGAGAAAGATTCAATATTTTTTTATGAAGGTATAAACAAACTAATTGATAGATCTGAGAAGTGTATTAGGGTTGCAGGTGAATATATTGAAAAAGAAAAAGAAAATTTCATTTTTATTTACTATCCTTGTTCTCAATTCCGCGAACTTAAAAACGGCCCCTCGTAGTTGGTTACAAGTGCAGCTAATAGAAGCGAGTTAAAAAGAGAAAAGTAAAGAAATGGACGTACCGACGCGGTAGGTCGCTACACCCCTTGATCAAGAGTACCCGTCGAGTCCAAAATTAGTCATGCATGTAAATAAGAATACTCACGGAAGACTCTTTCTAATCTACCTTAAATAATAAGGTTAAAAATTACCCTTTTAATGACAAACTTGACCTCGTCGATGTCTACACGACTAAGGTTTGAGATGTTGACGTCAAGCGGGATGGTCTGTCCGGGGCAGTACCCCCCCACTGGCATCTTCACTCGGATCTCTGAGGCGCCTGCAGCTGAACACCAACAGCAGTACGTGTTTATGAGCTCCACTTCTAGAGGTTCCTGAAATATTTTATATGAAATAAAAATAATCCGGGCCCGCAGAGGTAGATTTCGTGTATTTTTAATTTTTTTGAAAACCTACTCCCCAGTCCCCCCCTTTGGGGGAATATCCCCCATTCACGAACTTAACCTTAATTTTTGCCCTGTTGATTTTTCGTCCAATTATGAAAGCACTCGGTGTATAATTGCGACCTCTATCGTGCCGGTAAAATTGAGGTACATATATATATACATACAAATATGTAAACTTTTTAACTGGCGGTTGTTTTGGTGTCTAGGGATCATAACTAGACCTCCTGTGAAGAAATTTTTGGAAAACTCGACAACTGATACAAAACCAATAGGTGGACTTTTCTTCGAAATCTACCTAAAAAGTATATGGTTTGACAATTGGAGCGGCACTGTAATGGCACTTAAATATTATGATATGAGTAGCACCTTTGTTAAGATTGTTGATATAATAATAATATAATATAATATCAGGAAAAAGTCATATTAGTGTGAACTAAGACTTACAACAGAACAGATATTAAGCATATATATAACGGTCGCCATTACATTGCAGTTCTTTCCCCGCATGCATTTAAGTATGTATTTATATTAGTATCAGTATATTTCCATATCAAGAAGTTTATATAACAATGAAACCAACAAACACACGTGCAAGCAACCTCCACATTCGTGAACCCGACGTGAGAAGGTCAGAGGTGAGAATATACAATAAATATATAACAATAATATAGGTGTGGAAATTCGTTTTTTGACTAAAACGCGTGTTGAGTCGACTTTGCAGCACTCGTACTCGTCTCTAGTTTAATTTATTACATGACTATTTTCGTCGTAAAATGTGTAGGATAGGAGATATTGTCAAAAAACTGTTTGGCGTTGCGAGCGGTTAAGGCACGAGGTGGCAAAGTAGAAATTTTAAAAGAGACCACGTCAAAGTCTATAAAATCACAAATTTTCAAAACTCCCGGAAAAAAATCCAGGTAAAATTACGAAATGACTGTACTATTAGGCATTTTTATATTTGTATACTACACGTGAAAGTGAGCGCGAAAACTTTCAAACTGGCAGGTTTTTAATTTTATTTGAAAACAGATTTACTATGAGTTAAAAATTGAAATGTAAACTATGCTGTTTTCAAACGGAAGTGTGTTATTCATTCTCTTTTAAAAATATAAAATTTATTTTTATAACACAGTAAGCATTATTATTTTGCATTTATAATACTTAGTGTCGACTCTCGTTGGATAAACGCTAAATATCACATCAACTCTTCCAACGAACCAAACATTCAAGGTCACCAGCTAATGTTGGTCTCAACTATTGTAACATTAAGCGCCACACATGCCAAATTCTACACAACAAAGACACACAGAGCAATAAATTAAGTCACGTTTCATTCACTGATAACAACTACTCTGTTTAGACGGCTTTATAACGAGATTAAACTTAATCAAGGATATTGGAACAAAATGTAACACTACTTCCTACTTCTTACCTATTCCTAGCTATACAGTTTCTAGTCAAACCTGATTTCGACAAAGACGTAAGTCAATCAAGACCAAGAAAAGAGAACAGAGAAATAAAGAAGATATCATTTGTATCCCGTCCATGTCCCTTTCAAAAAAGTGCGCGAGAAGCTGGTCCCTCACTGGCCCGTCAGCTGGTGATGAGCTTTCTGCTCGCTATCACCGTCTGAGCCATTTTTAGACAAGTTTTTCTTTGTGGCCTTAGCCAGTCAGGCTAATGTAAGTCTGTGCTAGAATATCTCCAAAGCTCTAAAATACTCTTAGAGTCGATGAGTGCGCAGCCTCCTAGTCGTTCAACATTCTGCTAATCAGAGGTATATAATCCCGCCTCGGCAGATCACCGCTTAGTTTGGAGCATACACATGTGTCACGTATATCTGATTCGGAGCGTTAAATTACTATCAAGTTGAAATACGTACGGTACGTAAATATCTATATCGCGGCCAAGGTCGGGAATAGATCGATTGCTCAAAGTAAAATAAAAGATTCCGTAAATAGTCTGGCATTTACATAGTAAACTAGGCGTAACAAGTTCTAATTTGAATTGGGATTGCCAATTGGCTAGTTTGAACTTTAACACAGAAGCAGGCCTGAGATGGTAGCCGCTACTTGTTCCGCGTGCACATCTCTGAACCGGACATGCAATCTATGGTGTGGCTACCTATTTTTCAAGACGAGCCCAAGGCCTGATAGGGTTCTCGGGGACTTTCTGACTTTCTTTTAAAACTATACCCGAGTCTCGGTAATAGATCTACGTATAACGGATCCCCGTGTGACTTCAGTCGGTTTGATTCCAACATGCCAATGAACTATTGGCCCCGATGAGGTGGAATCTAGTAAACCCGTGGAGGTGGTGAAGGACATTGTGGCAAGAGTCACTATTTGTCTATACTTAAAGTGCCTATCTTACCTTACAGAAAGGATTTAGATTTAAATCGACGGGCACAATCACTCTCAGAGCGGCCATTTTTTCTTTATTCGACGAGAATATCCCCGACGTGACCATGACGGCTTTAACACGGTATCGGATGTGTCCGTCGGAGGCTTCGAAGGAAGACGGAATGTTGATCGGTAAAGGAAAGTCGAAGTTGAACTCATGGTGACCTGGCTGCAAATGGTGATCTCCTGAAAACAAAAATCTTGGATTAATAAAGCATATATTATGTACAGCATATTTGGCTTAACTTACGGCGACGGCCAACAGGAGAGACCAGCCGTGACTATGGTCCGTCATTTTTAAATTAAATTTTTCCTATTTACTTTGTATTAGCATTATTTACGTTTGTTGAAGTGGATATAATATGTTTTCACAAGTTTTTTTTTCTTTTCCAATAATATTAAGTAAATTATTATAAGTTCTGCGTTGAGATTTCAGTCGTATCAGATTCCGGAAATAACTTCAAATACACTTTGAGCAACGCAATTTTAAATTTAGGTACTTTGGGTATACGATTAAAATCTGAACCGCTATGAGAATTTATTTTCACTGACTATCAGAATTTAAAATTTTAAGTTAAGATAAAGAACGTACGTATTTTTGTCATCAAATTAATATGACATCAAGTGTGGGCGTGTGTTTGAACATTTTTCTGTTAACATTATGCAAACATGTGTTTCAGATAAATGATAAATTTCTTTGTGTCTGATGCAGTTATTACCATAAGTTATTTAATAGCTGCGTAGAATATTATTTTTAGTCTTTTAAACATTTTTTTGGTAAATAATTTGTGTGTCAGCGGGTAGATAGATGTTCATTCTTCTATATTTGCAAATTTTTGTTTTGCAGAAACAATCTGACTAATTTTTAAAAAATTTAATACGAAAAAATATTTGTGACCCATGTCATCAGATATGTCTGCGTGACACCTGTCAACAGTATCAAGCTATATTGTGACATGTATAGAATATTAAAACCTTTGACAGTTTCTCCCCGTCCTTTACCTACTTGACATTGGCAAAATTGTGGTAGGAGTTACCACAGCGTTACTACAAAGCCACAAACCAAAAGTTGAAGTTGACATGTATAGATGCAAGTCATACACTTGTTGTTAATTTGTATATCTATTTACATTCGTCTGTGTTAGTAAGTCTATTCGTGTTCTAAAGCCAAGCCAGTACAAGTTTGCATCTATGTAGATAGGATGTGTAATTTTGTAATGTGTTTCAGAATGTTTAGTATTGATCATTGCCACGTTATTTTTGCTAGTGCATCAACACCGTATGACGGTGTATTGACTTGTGGCCAAGTATATCTTTCAAGTTGGATATCAAAAAGATTTTTATTTTTTTTAGGTTTCTTGGGATACTTGTCTAATTTTATTTTATGTATCGGTTCCAAATATTTATTGTATCTGGCCTTTAAATAACGGCGCTATCCAACAGAACCACTTACTGTTTCATCATTAAACATGGATGGATGGACATGAACCAAAATTAGTCTTACAACAATAACAAAGTAAACACTCCGCACTTTAGGTATTAATTAGGCTCAATTTGTCGGGCCAAATTCAGATGGCTGCTGGGCGCACGCCAGCCGGATCGTAAGTAAATATGGTCGCATGTTTAGTTCGATACTTATTCACGCACCGCGTCGTGTTGTCCGTTCGTATCTAGACTATCGAGATAGTAAGTACGTAGCCTAGGTTTATTTGAAACGTTATTTGTTCACAAAAGTAGATTAATGGACAACATAACTGACTGGTAATTAAATATTCAGATTAATTATTCTTTAAAAGAAGACAACCCTAACGTCGTCGGAAGAGAAGAGTTACATAGAAAGAGAGGCAACTTCTAAATGAATAAAACTGTAGGTAATTAGTGCTGTACGACCTCAATTGCACTTTATTGCGTCGGAGTAAGAGTCGCTATTTATTTAAATGATCTTGTGGAGTGAGTCTTCTGTACCTGTACTATTATGCATTCTGTGATACGAGTTCCAATTGGTGTGTATTAAAAAATAGTTTAGGAGGTGTATCTTTATTTATTACTAGCAACCCGCCCCGGCTTCGCATGGGTACAAATTATACACCTAAACCTTCCTCATGAATCACTCTGTCTATTAGTGAAAGCCGCATGAAAATCCGTTCAGTAGTTTTTCAGTTTATCGCGAACAGACAGACAGACGCGGCGGGGGACTTTGTTTTATAATATGTAGTGATAGTGATTGTACGCCAGCTATCCAGTCAGCACATCTACTTATTATTAAATTTATTTGTTCTATATCTCTCTGTCTTTCTATCTCTCTCTGCGTAGGAGCACTTTCATAACCGAGAGAATATTTTTATTCAGTACAAACTAAAATAAGTAACAAGTGATACACGAAGTTTGTAAACGTCATCTAACTTTAATGATCCTTGATAACTTGATAGTACTGTAGCATACCAACCTCATTGGAATTGTGGTCGGCTGGTTTGTGAGTGAGTAGCTAAGTCGAAAGTCGGCAAAGAAAAAATAAGAGAAGACTTAAAGTTTGTCTGCAACCCGTTGTGGTTTCCCGGGGCTTAGATGAATTATATTACAATATAATTTTGCTTCCAATGCAAGTTTATTTACAGCTATCTAGAATTTCCTTTACAAATACAATACTCTCCCCGATAAAACATCCCCTGAGCCAAGTCAACATATACGTGTTTATAAAAGCACTAAAATACTTGAGTTTAAAAAAAAAAATGGGAAGCCTTGGGAGGAACCCTGGGAAGTAATTAATGACCGAGAGGCACTATTAATTGGAGTGGATTTCAAATGATCATGTATTCTAATAAGACTTGCATGGATTATCGCATATACTCTGTGCTAATACAACTATAGACATACCTATATCAATATTTACATAACAATATATTATATCAACATGTTTCCTTAAAGCTAATTAAAATTATCATGGTAAAGACACATTACGTGAAGAGAGGAAAGCCATGTGTTGACTTAAGACAACGTGAAAGAAACTACGTGGATGACATATGAGCAAAAGCATTTAATACGTAAACTTCAGTCAATAGATTTAAATGTAAGAGAAGAAAGTACTAGACTTCAACCAGTTGGATGCGTTTATGGCTCAAAAGATTTAGCGATTTCCAAGTACGGATTAATATCACTAAATGCTTATTATTTAGGTTGTTCTGTTTCGTCATAATCCACCAACATTCCATTAAAAAGGGAGATAAAGTTTGCCTGTGAATTAAACCACTGGTGTTCTAAGCGTTTATAGTAATTGATCAGGACATAGCAACCGGTAGATCGTCTGTTTATTTATCAATTTAATTTTTTATAATCTTGGTCCACTAGGTGGTGATAGAATTTAGTTTTACTCCTTTTCAACCAAATCCGCTTTCACTCATTTCAAACATATCTTAGGTAATCCACGCTACCATACAAGACAGTTTTATTAAAAGCTTTATATATTTATTATAGATACGTGTATTTCGGAGATGCCCAGACTAGTTTCCGAGCTCGAGAGGGACCCTTTATCAGAGGTTAAGCGACCTTAATCCACACGTGCGAGTGGTGGATTTACACGAGAGTGAAACCGTATATTTTTTATATACGGTTTTAGTCGTATTATAAATACAACTCACGGAAGTTTTAATTTTTATATGTAAAGGTTTTAGCATAGATTGCCATATAAAATCCACTTAAGTACGGTTGGCATTCATTAGCGTGTCGTCAATGTAGGTCATTAACCCGCTACTAGTGAGGTATGTATCCGAGGCCAGTTTAATAAAATTAGAATTACTTTTTGATTTATCCTCATTTTATACTGTTAATACGAATTATGTTTCTATGTATCTGACTATTCATGTATCCAGCAGTGGGAAAGGGAAGGGGGTGGGCAGATTTTCTAAACCTATGATGTTAAGATAGGCCCGTGGTGTAAGAACGACTTGCATTTGAGAATCGAGTGAGTTTCTGTCAGTTTTCTTACCTGCGCAAGAGTTCCCTAAGTATTGTATATAGATAAGCATTAAGTATCGACAAATATTTTGCCTAAGCCGCGTGCAAATTATAACAGACAGATATATGGGAGATCGGAAGCCGGAGGCGGAGAATTTACAAATATGGCCGGTGTTAATGGATAATAAACAATACGGGCGCACCTGTCTGCACGCTCTAGGTTTGAAATATTAAGTTAAGGTTATGCACACATTACATATTTTAAGTATATTCATCAAGCAGGAAAGTGTATCCTCTCCTCGCAATCAATAATCATGTTTATTCGTTTGTAGCAAGAGTTGACTATTATTTAAATTTCTTATCAAAGGAAACCATCGGCTCTACTTCGGTTCAATCTGTATCGATAGTATCTATAGCTCTTACAAAACTGTCTTGTCGTCAAACGTATAAATCAGAACGCGCGAAAGTAAGTAAATGATGAAAACTATTCCATCTTGATAATATTTAATTGGATACATGTACCTTATCACTTACACGTGTGCGAAGAATACCGCACTCCGAAAATAACTGAAATCTGCTACCTTTACTGAATACTAATTGTATAAGTCATGGCTCTATTTTAATATATACACGAGACAATTACACCTGAGTTTTCTAGATATTTTTTGAATCCACTGATGAATACTTATAGGCGTCTCTAAATTGAGCGGTCTTCCCTAATATATGTTCTCTGGATAAACATTCATCACAAGTTGTGTTTAGAAATTCTTGCAATTAAAACCAGGACTGAAAACAAATCCTTGAGACACTCCCAAATGTCACATTCCGGTGATTTCACTATTTTATTATCTTTTATATTTACGGTTTGAGAAGACTAGATTAACCCCTACAGCTCTAATACCGTATTGTTTGTTTTGGAAAAGTGTACTAAAACACACTTAGGTGGTATTGATAAGAGTCAAATGCTTTATACAAACAAAAGATATGATAATACTTTAAAGAATACATACATATACATTTGTAGGTATGTCTTCTAGTCGAGCCGATTTCACTCGAATGAGTCATCTATGAGAATAGTCTACATCAAATTTAGAGACCTAAATATATTTTCTAGTCAGGTTTTAGTGAACAAAAAATACAATAGTCTTGGTAGAAATACAATGTACGAACCAAAAACGCTCTTTGAATTTCTAGTAGTTTAGAGGTCGTTGTATAGTTTAGAACAAACCAGTTTAATTGTAGATTGTGTGTGATGTGTGTAGTGGAGGGAGGAAGGAAGGGGGGAGAGACTCCAGTGACTTGTAAACTCCAGTCGTGCGTCAGAGCTGACACACACTTTTTTGAAGTGTAAACTTCTTTAGCCACGTTTGTGCACTTTTGCTGATGGCTGAACTCGTGACAGTCACGCTAATAATACATATATACATCCACTAGAGGGCGCTAATCGAAACATTGAGTTCTGTCCGCTCTTTATTAATTAATGTCTCCAACCTAATGTGACGTTTTAAGTTCGTCGTTTCGTTTAAGTTTTTCACTTCTGTCGACAGTCCCATGACTGCCTATTTTTTTTATACAGCGTGTATCTGATAATGGGATACTGACTCAAATCACTAAAAGGCCATGACTCTAGCATGAAGTAACAAAAATAAAAACTGAAAAAGTAACTTAAAAAGTTATTTAAGTTAGTTTTTTATGGATTTTCTTTCTAACGGAATGAAAAATTCCAAAATAAAAAATATGTACGATTTAAAATCTTTAACTTTAACATTCCAACTGCTTTTATGAGAAACAGAGGTTAACATCCCTGGAAAATCAAACTTTTATAACTTGTAAACGGATAGTTTTTTTTACAAAAATTCTTCTTGTAACTGCATCCTAGAGTCAGTCATTTTTGTAAGTGTTCCATTGTCATATACACCCTGTATACATACATAATATATAAGATTATAAACTTTCACGTTCCATGATATAATATATTCGCCCTTTAATTGTATATGGATGTATATCGATTAAAAATTACTCAAACAGCTGCCCTCCCCTGCGGTACGCCCAAGTATGTATGTAAACAAATTAAGTTTATTACAAAACAGCAATAGCATAATAAATTGCTATCACCGACCTATCACATTTTTTAAACGTAAATGCAACTCTATACATAGATTACTGGAATTATTTTGCATCTGACAACATAGAAGAGATATGTAGTAAGTACACATAATATTCGAGTGAGAAGCAAGATTTAAAACATTTTTATATGCAATTGTAGTCTTTCAATTTCGAAGAACGAAAAAGGTTAATTACAAAATTGCCTACTCTTGTTAGTAGATGAATGGGTTCAGTACTCAAATTAAGCTAATTCTGTTCAGTGACATCATGCCCCATGAAATAGGCCGGAATCTATAGACACGGAACTCGTAATTTACGAGCAAATTTTTGTTGTTCTTCTAAAATGTGTTTTGCAAATATATAAAACTAAATCACAAAATATAGGCAGTACAGTATACATTAATGCTATAGTAGAATTATTTACTAGCTGCAAACTGTGTCATAAATCATGTAAATCTTGGCTAACAACTATTAACACTTAAATGCGAATAATTTATGTATGTATAATTCAATGTAAATCGATGTAAATGTGTAAGTACATATTGGATGCGGAAGGCGGAGGACCGGGTGCTGGGTACTGAAAAGGTATGTCCTTTTTAGGGACATACCTTTCATCCCGGAAAAAAGCATTATTCCTGAGGGATATAAAAATATAACTGAGTCAGCCTGTGATCACGGCCAGTGCATCCTGATCGAAACGTCAATTCAAACCTATGTATACCTATTGATCGAGGAAATTTTCGTTTATATAATTTTATTTGACAAATTACTATCCTCAGTTATATAATTTGACAATATCCGTACAACGGTTTTCTGGAAGAAATCGCCGTGTTTGATAAGACTGATAAGACCACTGATTTTTATACCTAAATATTTAACATGTTTGCATTGCTTACTACAATACAGTACAATAAAAAGAAAAATAAATGTAATTAAGTATATCATGGAACGCGAAAGTTTAAAAGTTAGGATATAAAAATAACTTCTAGCTAGTTCCGAATAAACGACAATATGTCCGATCCTCTTCCCTGTCTTCTAGTTAGTAAACTCATAATCACGTTTTAATAAACATCGATTGATAGCAATTTGGGGATTCATAACCTTTTTATAGTAATCCTTAGAACGCAGAACCATAAACTTAAATTTAAGTTCCATTACGAATAAATAAACTAAGCAATGCAAAAAGCAAATAAATAAAACAAATTTAACAAATATAAAAAGTCTGCAACTAAGTCCATCTTCATGGTTATATTTGGCGGGCTTCAAACACATGCAGCTATTGTTTAACATAAACGCTCTTATAAGTAAAACTGGTATTTCTGCCCTATTTAGTACACAATAAGGTTCTATTTAATTTGTTTCAAGATCTGTGTCGACCCAAATTCCAAATTTATAAATGGTGCGTCGCTACAAGGTCGCCGTGTTCTCTGAGAGGGAACCATAAGATTATGATAACTTTAGTTTTGACAAAAGCATAAAAAACCGCTAACGCATACTTAAGTGGTTACGTAGACAAATTCGATAATGGCATTTTTATTTTATCGCGTGTCCACAGATACTAAAGTTAAAGGCTGCTTCATAATATGAACATATTATGTTCTTTTACTCTTACCTATAGGTTCGAACACCACTCTGCCATCTTAACTATAATATTATAAATGCAAAGTGAGTGTATTTGTGTCGTACACTTTCACACCTTAACTGTTCAACTGTTCATTAAAGGGGGATGTCAATTCTCCTTAGTGTGTTAAGCCCAGAATGCACGGTGGAATATGGTTCCTACAGTAGTTGTGTTTTAGAATTTTAAATTAATATCTCGAAATCTATTTTTTATTTTTTAACTGCATAGGTGAAGAAAAGTCCTATGCGTTATGATGTATATTGTATTATTATTGCAATCGATTTTTATGGATAATAAAATCGAGTTCTGGCAACATTTAGCATTAATATAGTAACATTTTATTATATATATATATATATATATATATATATATATATATGTATATTAACAACCAAAATACAATTCATTATAGTGGCGCACATTTGAATGTACGTAAAAATATTGATTTTGGATTACAAAATGTCAAAATGTGTAATAGTCACTTTCAGTTCAACAGTCCAGTGTGCCGAGCATTCCCCTTTTATACATTTACACGTTATCAGGAGTACAAAGAAAGACAAGGTACTGTTCATCAAGAAAAAATACTGTTCCTAAAATGGTAGTGAATTGAGTGACAAAGCCTAGTAAACACGAGTAAAAGCCAGCAGGTCCTAAAATACTGAACATAGGCCTCTTCCAATGCCTTCGCCTTAAATTGACGCGCAGGCGCCATCTAATCACGAGAACTAATAGTCTTTCAATAAGAATGTTCTATTGAGTTCTAGAAGTTCGAACAGTTGTTGAGGTAAGTAGATCGTACGAGATGTTTCAGGAAAGTTCACGAACTTTCTATAAGATGTTTTTCAAACTGTAGGTATAAGGAAGTGCATGGCAGCATGGACCTTCAGTTCTAGTTGAGCGGTACTTCGAGTTAACAAGTGCGAAGTATAGCGAATAGTGAGAATTGTGACTGTGACTTGTAATTATTTAAATAAATTGTGTAAATTTCGATATAAATTGGTGATTTTTTTAATCCCGAACCCAGCCTCGTAACACTACTTTGACCAGGTCATCGACCGATGCTGCGCTTTACCTAGTCGCAACTCTGGAACTTTTCTTCGCCAACTGTTGTCGCTTCGCCAACGGTTCTCCGGAGTATATGGCATTAAGATTTTATCTTGTACTGGTAAGAGCTACGTGGGTTGTTTTGATTCTTTTAATCCGATATTCAATACATATCTCACAGAGAAACGCCAAACATTGATATTGTTATAGCCTGTTGCGCAACTTTGGACCTTTTTTACAAAGTCCATATCTATTGGCCAGTGGCTTAGTTCTTATCATCTATTACAGATAAAAATAAATGTGCTTTGTGTACTCATTATAATTTTTCTACACTTCTTAATGTTGTATCATTTTTATTTATATACGTATATAATAAAAAAATAAAGCCTACATCCACCCGCGTCGGCTTCCTATTCCATACCAGACGAGTGATACCTACATTTTAAACGATATTTCAATTATATTATAAAATGAAATGAATATCTATATTCAAAACTACTTTGCGAAGAACTTAAAGCCCGATACACACTCTCCAGGAGGCAAGACCAGGCGATGCGAGAGTGTAGTCGCTTGCCGCTTTTCGTCTTACCCTACTTGACGCTCCGTTCTGTGTCGGTTATTGTCAAAAGAAGCGAGGCTCGAGGGAATTGGATAAATTGAAAATGGATGGCTAGCACTCTTGCAGCCGCTGCTGCCGTATCGTGATCGGATCGCAGTCGCGAGAATGTGGAGCTGGGGTTAGCAGAGTGTGGTTCCAGCACAAAGAACTAGGTATTGTTAATTAGACTGTACTCTGTGTATTAGCAATAAGCGGTGTTGCAAACTTTTGACTAATTTTCCATAAATAACCCTCTAAATATGAGGAACACTCACTCTCTAATTAAGAGATAGTTTTTGCCTGGCTAGAATTCTGGAAAAATAATCTGTTTTAAGGTTTTTATATTTGACGTGCATCGTACGCTAAAAAGCATTAAAAAATAATTATTTTATTAATACAAAAACGATAGCACTACTTATCTATTCCTAAATTTAGGGAAATGGAAGTAAGTTGGCAGCACTGACTGGCCAGTTGTAACTGATCTCGATACCGCATTCGATGTAATAAATAGACCATTTCTATTTACTCGCACAAAACGCGTAGCTAACAGCTTGGATTCTTGCACTGGCGTGAAAATTATTTGTACGATTACGAATTCAGATACTTGGTGTGTGAATTTATTTACTTTTCTCCGTACACAATAAATAAACAGAAGTAATAACATACAAATGTAAACGCTTTCATTAGCGTCTCGTTTATCATTAACACAGTTCACTTGCTCTTTTACTGATAACCGAAGTATGTTCTTAAGTGAATATATCATTAAAGGTCTAAAATCGGTCCAAATCATCTCGCCTTTGTTGGGACTGTTATGTAAATTTTTGATAGTACGTTCTGTTCTACTTTTAACTGACCTTGGTCAATAGATGTTTTTCTTTCATTTACATTTAGATTGTTCATTTGTTTAAACGATAAATGGAATGAATGGAATAATATTGGGAGGATTAAAAGTTCATCTTGGGGTCATCGCTCTTCCCCTTGGTGTAAATTTATTAATGAGAAGTCTCATTAATAAATTTGAAGTTGGCATGCCAAAATTAGCAAATGAACACATATTTACTAACTAACTAGCTGTAAAATAAGGATGAACATCATAAATTAACAGTAAGTTTGCATGCCAGTTAAAACTAAAGTTGGCATTCAACCTTGGAATCGGGAAGACCGGAAGAAAATGGTTAGTGGTGGTTAATTTTTGGTTTAAACGGTTACTTCCTAGAATGCTTTAAGCGGGCTTACAACCTGACGTCATTTGCTTAGTACAATGTTTCTCTGTTTTAACAAAATAAGTTGACATTTCTATAAAAGCGTGGACCTGGATTAAATTTTCTAGGTCTTTTAACCTAGCGTACTTGACTAGAAAACCTTCTAGCTAATATTTATAATAATAATACTCTTGAAATTAAAATATATAAACACTAACTTATTATTTCGCTACAAGGAGCTTGGCAGGAGTCGTAGTAAACCTATATACATACATACCCGTTGGCCTCCGCCTTTCAAGTTAGATACTATGTTATCCGGTGTTTTGTAAGATGTAAAAAAAACAAGATCAGTTAGTTTAGTTTAAAACCTGCTGACAACAATACATAAACATTAGAAATAGTGACCATATGTTTTAGGCATAGCACAAAGCTTACAGAAACTAAGAATAAAATTTAAAGCAAATTCTAAACAAATCGACAAGTTTCGAATTATTAATTTTTAATCCGAATGCCCAATTGCCGAAGGAAAGTAATTTTTTCGAGCGTATGTATTGTATGCAAGTCTAATTCTTTGGTACCCTCTAAATTGTTTAATAATTATCTTGTTATCATTTGTGTTTGTGTGTATACGTATAGTAAAACACATGCACGTCGCGATATAATCGATGCACTGATAGGCAGACCGTGTAACACAGCTGTTACAGGTTTGAGTCATCAGCGTTACCTTTGATGACCAGGACCTTCAGGAGCCACAAACCAATTTTTATAGCCTTTTGGAATCTAAAACGACTGTTCCCTGAGGTAGTTGTTATCCAAATCCTTAAAAAGATGCCAAAATCCTTTTTAACAAATATAAAACTAAATCCGATCAAAAAATTGAATTGCCAAATCGGACTAATCTTACAAAGTTATAAAGTATGGCTAAAAAATTACTACGCATC
Organism: Euplagia quadripunctaria; assembly: GCA_963859945.1. Classification (NCBI taxonomy): domain Eukaryota; kingdom Metazoa; phylum Arthropoda; class Insecta; order Lepidoptera; family Erebidae; genus Euplagia; species Euplagia quadripunctaria. The sequence continues at coordinate 20,060,334 of OY982576.1, forward strand.
GAATTAAGGAACACCTCCTTATTGCTTTCGTCGGATAAAAACAAGTCTACAACGAGAGTGCATGTTGATATAAATCTATTGATATGAACAGCAGCCGAATTTGAGAAATTCTTTGGGCATGTTGAGGAAGGTTTTACGCCATGACCCTTAGCGCAGAACATTGACTATAAACGCGTATGAAATTGCAGGGAACATCTACTTTAATACATTACTAATCACTAAAGCCCCAGCGAAGTGCCGGCCGAGCGCCAGCGGTCTGACCTCATTACCGAATGGTTGGGTGTGTGCATGAATGAATAGTTTCTTTTTTTAACAGATAGTACTGTCATATTGAACAGTATCAACTTTGGCAGCTAAATTAGTTTGGATAAGATCTATCCAAACTAATTTATCTTAGTCTACTTACTAATAATTACCCTCAATGAGGGGTTTACATTCCTTCTTTCTTTAGACTTTGGGGAAAATATGAGTAATATGTGGCAACAGTATGTTTTTACTATATTAGTGGTAAGAAACAACACTATCTAATAACCTGATGACAGAGATAGAGCACAGTTAAAATCTGATGGTATTGAAGCCCAATCGGGAGTAGAATAGAACTCCCCAGTAGACAGTGGTGAAACACCAATACTAGTGGTGGTGGAGTAAGATTGGAAATTCAGAGCTAATGTTATAAGTTTGTTTTAAGTGCCTAGTGCTACCTCGACAATTTTTGGTCTTTTGTAGCGCACTTTTGCTTTACAGTTCACTGCTCAGACTTATTGTTTCGAGAAACCTCCAGATCCTTTCAGCAGTGATTGTAAATATTTCCTGCGGTTGCATGAGGTTGCAGTGTACCTACAATATTATTTTTATTATACCCAAAACTGAATGTAGTTTGTTCAGAACCAGTGACATAATTTATGGAAACAGTATTAAGTCATATTAATGTTAGTCCCGAAATAATTTTAAGGTTATTCAAGTTAAATAGATACTCATTCTGCGAAGCAAATGGCTCAGCGTAGGCCTAGTAAGACAAGTTTCCTATGGTTCGTCTTCTCACCAAGTGAGTTATCCTTACTAATATTATAAGTGCGACTGTGAGTTTGTCTGTTTGTCGCTTTCACGCCCTAACTACTCTGCTTCACGATTTTGCATAGGTACACGTTGTCAGAGGTATAAAAAACTGGGATGCTTAAACTTTCGAGTATACAAACTAATGGAGGTCAGTGTATGTCAAAATTGTGTGTATCAAAATTAAAGCGGACTTTTAATTAAGACTAGCTGTTCCCAGTGCGGCTTCACTCGCGTATACATTATATTATAGGCATTTATATATATTGCACAGAACCCAAATTATTTTTTCAAAATAAAAGCAGCCTAAGTTACTCCTTATAACACCAGTTATCAGCAGTGAAAGTTCCGTGGGATAAGGTTCACCCGTTCTGGAACCATTAGCCGGAACAAACAGACAGACACAAAAATTTGTAAAATGCTGTTATTATGTCATTCATTACAAACAGACACTTCAATTTTATTTATTTGTATCGATATAGATGTATAGATGAATTTATATTATAACAGCAGACACAACAAGCAAAAAAGCCATCCGACTACGAAGTGTTTGCTCACACTACGTAACACTTGAGTTATTTCTCTCAGACTGGCGCCATTTGCATACATACCTCGTAATGAAAACAGACAATTGGGTGTTGACAAGTGAGATATAAAAGCTTAATATATGTATGTATATCTGCTTGTTACGTTGTTTTTATGATCTAGAATCTAGAGATACTCAATTGAAAAACAACATGTATAAATAAAAATTAAATTAGCCCAGTCAACCTAGCTGTTTTATAATCAGAAATAGGCACTTCGATTACCACCGATTATTTTTGGATAAATAGTAAAAAATGCGCTGATTAAGAATTTTGATGCCCGCAGTCTGAATAAGTGGGGGGTTATTTTTTTAAACAATTTAACAACAAAAAAGACTTTTTCATTTCGTGTGATATCTCGTTTCCAGTACGTTTTTCGTCATAATATGTGCCCAAAGCTTTTGTGTTCTATTAAATTACCTACAAAATGAGACCTGATCAAAGTCGCTATGTGCTTTTGTTTAACAGCAAATGAAGGTCAAAGTTAAAAAGAGCGTTTTTTCAACATTTCATAACTTTGAAAGGAACGTACGTAGAAAGCTGAAACTTTCGAAAAAGGTTAACGCGCGACTTTGTCACCTAATCTCACAATTTCTATGTAGGAGAACCAAATTTTATAAAATAGGCTGTAACGCAAAACATGGCGCTTGTAAAACAGGAATTATGTAGAATTTTAACTCACCGTTCTCACTGCCAAACACGAACACCTTCCTATTAAAGTACTCTTCATAAGATTCATGGTCTATCTGCTCAGTTATTTCTCGATCATTGACACGGCGCGTCTCCGTAGTAGTCCAATGCACTTTACAGAAGCCTTTGAAACTTATGTATATCCCTGAAACAAAGTTACGTTATCTTTTTTAAGACAAGATTCATTTGAACTGTATGTTAGTGGTATACTATTAAGAATATTCTATCTAAGTGTGTAGTAGTAACAAAAAAAATTATACAAGGAATGCAGCAGTCGATATTTTAGCTATCTAGATTTTTTAATTGGAGAACTGCCAGAAACTAAATCTGTGGTATCATTTCAGCACAGTTTTTAAAATGTTATGTTTTAAATCAACATTTAAATGACACAGAATTGATGCAAATATGTATGGGTTTGAATGGTCACCTAATACCACCGCCACCCGTTTCAATGTGTGTGTTAAGTACATCCAGACTCTAGTCTGAATGGCTTTTAAGTTTTTCTGGCGTCACTATAGCACATACCAGTTTGTGATCCCAGTACCTACCCTTATTCTCAAAAGCTATTAGAAATCGTGGTCTCAGTCAACTGTGTTCTTGAACATAATAATATTATTCTCCATATTTTATATATAATGTATTTAATAAGAACTGCTTGTTGTAAACAATAGTCACTTTATTTACCTATTTTCCCTATGTAATTCTATGAAATTACATGTTGGAAGACAAGAAAATAAAGTTGCATATAAAGCAGTTTATACCTATAATTTTTTTTTTTTTTTGTACGTACGTAAAGATACGTAAAGATAAGTCTTTGTGCGCATTTTTAAGAAAATTTAGCGAACGGAAGATTTGAATGTAGAATACTTAAAGTTTAACTATAGAAGTAGTGCAGAAAGCTAAAGTTTTTAAACAATATAAGTTACAAATTAAAAAAATACGTGAAAACCGCTACATCAAGCTACAGTCCAGTATTTATTATAATAATAAGCATTTATTTCAGGCTGCATAGACCCATAGACAAATAAATACCTTAATCTAAATACATAAACTAAAACATTGTGTTAGTAAATAAAACTTAAAACTAAATTAGTAACTCTTCACTTGCACTAAGTCTTTTTTCGGTCTTAAGGCTCAAAGCTTTCATCTAACACCTGGTGCTGATAACAGTTGGGTACTCGCACCTGTTAAACTGTCGCGGTACGTAAGTCTATACAATGACAGTCTAAGTTATGCTGGCCAATATATAAATTAAAAACATTTAAACTTGATGAATTAGGGTCGAAATTTGACCACTAGGCGATCTGTAGTTGTAAGTATTATATCAGTGAACTTCGCCTGCAAGTTACACTTTTGTACAGCGTGTGTGTGCGTGTGTGTGTATGCGTGCATGCGTGCACGCGTTTACGCGTGTGCGTGTGTGTGGTATTTTGTGTTAATTTGCTGAAATATGACGATAATTGTTCAAATAAAAACCAATGTATGTATGTATAAATGTTTGTTTGTCCTCTATGCGTTCCGAAACCATTGATCAGATTGTGATGAAACTTTGGTAGGGTGTTCTGGTTCTAGGCCAAAAAAATCTATATTAAAAAGCATTGCAACGTATGCCATGTGTACCGCTAGTATTAAATAAATTATAGCGAAGGTATGTTACCTACTTCTGCATCTGGATCAAGAAGCTTTATAGTGATAGAAGAATAATTTAAATCGGTTTAGTAAGGCTAAAAGCAAACAGATCTTTCCTCTGGACAGGTCTGGTATATTTTGAATGAAGGCAATGCGAATTTCGATGTGTCAGTTTGATTGAAAGAATGTTGTATTTTAGATGGGTTATCTTATACGGTTATGGAATGAAAATAAAAGAATTCTATTCGAATATATTCGAGACAACAGACCCACAACGAAGGTGACACTTAGGGAGATGACTAGGGGTCACCTCCCTAAGTCAGATGAGTCACGGTCCGTTAATGGACTGGTCTAGAATGTGTTAGATTAATAGTGATAGACTGCTCCTTCAATTAATAGAAAGGTCATAGAAGATGGTAAGCTCGTGTCTCGCATTATATTTTTGAGATGGGCGGTTTTGACATCATTTACGTGACCTGCATACATTATATCATTTTATTTAATCCAACGCATAAGTATGTATCATCACTTAAATTCCCGATGCCGGACAAAAATTTCAAAAAACCTGGGCACATTTGTGAAATCGCGATTTTTCCCGGACACTCTTAATTTTTTTTATAAAAACGCAGTTTCTTTTACAATTTTTTATTCATTTACACAGCTTGTTAACGATTCATCTAACAATTATAATTTTCCCCTAGCACAGAGTGTCCGGTTTTCATTTTTTTATATTGTATATAGTTATTGTTTTATAAATTTAACCACAGAAACAAGTAGTAGACAAGAAGTGGAGTAGAAGTAGCGGACAAGATTAGCAGGACTCCAAGTAATACAAAAAAAAAAAAATAAAGTGATTTTTAACTATCCACATCTAACACCAATAAATAAAATCTACTAAGAAACTAAATTAACGAATATCAGGCAGTTATATTATCTTTAAAACATGCATACTTGTTTCTATCAGAGGTTTTTCCGAAATATCAGTTTCAAAGCTCAAAGACACAAATATATGTCGTTGATATATCTCAATTTTTACACAAAGGAACTATTTATAAGTATGTATATGGAATTGGTCATGGCATGACCCGTGAACGGCTGGACCGAATTCGCTAATTCTTTCTTTTTTTGTGTTTGTTATTGTCAAGAGAAGGTTCTTATGAATGAAAAAATTAAGAAAGTTGCGCGGAACATTAGAAAATTTAAGAAAACTTAATGAGGGATTTACGCTGGTGAAACCGCGGTGCGCAGCTAGTTTATAATAATTCTATTTCAAATACATACTGGTTCACTTCATCATCTACCCACTCTTGTCCCTCGTCGTTTGTCATTTCACTGCTTACGGGAGTAAGTAGAAATGGATTTCTAGCCATATCTTCTTTCACACAGTCCATCTATCTTTCCTTTGGTTGTTCTGTCTTGTTTTTGAATTGACGGCTAATATTAATACAAATCTCTTTGCTGAAAATCATTGTCAACCTATGTGTAGTTCTTTTGTTAAATATATTTTTTTAAGTAAATCTGTCACTCTTTTGTTTGCAACAATGGACGTCACGCGGGAAGTTTTTCGTGCTATGATTTTTTATGATTATAAACGAGGGTTAACCTTCAAGGAATCTCACGAAAATTTACAAGCTGCATTTGGGGAGTCTGCTCCTGCGTTAGCAACAGTTACTTATTGGTTTCGTACATTTAAACGTGATCGAGAGAACCTAAACGATGACCCCAGACCCGGCCGACCTACAACTGCAGTAACTCATGAAAATGTCATCAGGGTAGAGTGGCTATTGCGGGAGAATAGACATATTATACATCGAGAGATTCAGGCTGTACTGAAGATTGGGCCACAGGCAGTTTCCACCATCCTGCATGAACACCTTAAAGTTAGGAAGCTTCGCGATGGATGCCTCATTCTCTCACCGAAGAGCACAAATCCCGTAGTGTTGATTGGTGCAAATTTATGCTAGAAAGTTCGAAGGAGGAATTTCGCAAAATGTATCCTATATCCTTACAACTGATGAAACTTGGATCTACAGCTACGATCCTCTCACGAAGCAACAATCCACGCAATGGGTGTTTGAAGAAGACGAGTTGCCCACAAAAGATGTTCGAGGTCGGAATGTTAATAAAAAAAACTAAAAGGTTTTTTTTTCGACGCAGTGGGCCAGCAGCAGTTATTCCGCTAGAAGACCGTAGAACAGTTAATAGTAAATGGTATTCTCATTCAATTTCACCAAGATAACGCGCCCGCTCACACAGCTGCTAGACTCATCGACTATTTGAATACTTCGGGGGTACAAATATTACCCCATCCTCCGTACAGCCCAGATTTAGCTCGATGCGATTTTTTTACCACCATTCTTTTTACCACAGTAAAAAAAATGCTTCGTGGGCGAAAATTTAACACTGCAGAAGAGACCATCGAAGAATTTCGGCGGTTATTTAATTCAACCTCCCGTAAGATACAATTTTTAAATGTTTCGAAAGCTGGTTCACCCGAATGCATAAGTGCATTGGGGTTGGAGGGGAATATTTTGAAAAGCAACTTTTTTCACATTCCAACTATTCTTCATTTCACTAACAATCTTTGGAACAGCCCACGTACCCCTCTACATAAAACTCTTTTCACCACATTTTGCTCATCCCATTCCTTGGGAAAATATAATGAGACCGTTATATAATTTTTTTTAAGCAAGGCGCTACCTCAGATCATAAAAACAAGTTATCAACCTACCTTGTTTCTATGATCCGAAGGTGCTACTCGCATTATAATACTTAAGTGCCATTACAATGCCGTTACAATGTGTAGGAAAAACATTATGACCATCAGTTAAGTGGCTAAAGCGTGAAAGCGTAAAAAAACACTTTCGCATTTATAATATTAATTAGGATACCACACAAGTATATCCATTATAATAATAACAATAACTTGACACATCCGTCTGAGCCCAAACTAGGCAGAGCCTGTACTATGGTAATGAGACTGCTAATATACATACTTATATATTTCTAACACAGACACACACACTAAATATGATCATTTGTTCTGTGTCTGGGTGTAATTTATCTATCATCACACAATTATTTGTCTAGGGCGGGAATCGAACCCACAACCTCTCTCTGGCTCAGCAGTTAGGATCACTAACAACTAGACCAACTATATGTATATTTGTTAGTAGTAAATAACAAGAGCATACGTATATAACCTCCCAAGTAAGTAAACAGGCGAAGAATTAACAGGTATCAATCACATATTTCAATCAGGAAAATGGTACCAACAATAATAAACTTGGTTTCGAAATTGCTGACAGCTGACGCACATGTGTGCAATTAAATAATTATTTTGCAGTGTTTTTGTCTACCCATATCCTAATGAGTCCTCGTTCTTTTACACCACTTTTCCTATTCAATTCCAGTGAATTTGAGTGTAACTCAGAAATGTTCTAGAGAAATAAAATTATGTATAGGCTATTTCAGTAGATTTCTTATTGTGGGTGGCTACAAAATGGTTAGGTACTGAAAAGAGCCAAGATTTTTAGGCGAAAATTTTAGACAATATTGTTTTCTTAATCTCACTATCTCACTAATATCTTAAATGTGAGGGCTTGAATGGATAGATGAATGGGTGGATGGGTGGGTGGTTGGGTGGATGGGTGGATGGATGGATGGATGGATGGACGGATGGATGGATGGACGGATGGACGGATGGAAGGATGGACGGATGGATGGATGGATGGATGGATGGATGGATGGATGGATGGATGAATGGATGGATGGATGGATGGATGTTTGTTTGTTACTCTTTCACTCAAGAACCACTGAACCGATTGCGATGAAAATTGGTATGTAGATAGCTGGAGACCTGGATTAACGCATAGGCTACTTTTTATCCCGATATTCCCACGGGATCGGAACTTACGCGGGTGAAACCGCGGGGCGCTGCTAGTGGAGTATCTTTATGGAACTACACAATACTGATGAGTAGCAAATTATTTGGTATGAATTATTTCAATATGGTAGAATCTCTTAGCAAACAAAAACATTTAGAATGCCTCTTACTATTCATAATAGCATGAATGCACCATTAGAGCATATTTATAAATAGATTAATTCACCCCTGATGCAAAAAGGAGGGGTGTTTTAATTTTAACATAATAATATAGTAATAAATAATAACTTCACACATCTCACACACGGCCGTCTGATCCCAAAACTAGGCAGAGCCTGAACTATGGTAACCAGACTGCTGATAAACATACTTATATATTTCTAAATACATACATACTATAGATAAATTACACCCAGACACAGAACAAATTATCGTCCTCATCACACAATTATTTGTTCTGGGTGGGAATCGAACCCACGACCTCTGGCTTAGCAGTCAGGGTCACTAACCACTAGACCAACAGGCCAGTCATGTATTTGTATGCCCGTCTGCGGCATCATAGGTGCAGGGCAAAGGCAACTTGATTGTGTTCTTAGCTATAATATAATTCAAGAAACTCTGTTCAGCCATTTGAAGATCATCAGTTCTTTTCTAGTTGTTGTAGGGATTTTTGTGTTGAGGTTACCTATTTAAAAAAAAATACATCTGAGAATAATATTTAACTCAAATTTAAATTGTTCTCAATTTTTTTATATAGTTGTTCAGTTCCTAGTAAACCCATAATACATAAGTATAATGTTATTTTAGCAATACATTTATTTTGACACTACCTTGGCTATTAGCACAAGACAATGTGATAACATCGCTTTTACAATATACAGTCACAGGCATCATACTTAATGCGAAGTTGTCTAAAAAATATATACATTTCAATTTTATTGACTTGAATTAAAGCCAGATAATGCTCAGTACAATCAACACAAATATTTTTATTCAAGGTCAAGCCTTACCAGATAAATATCACATGGCAACAAAAACAAAACAAAGCAAGCAATCCTACTAATATTATAAGTGTGAAAGTTTGTGAGGATGTATGGATGTATAGATGTTTGATACTCTTTCACACCAAAACTACTAAACCGATTGCGATGAAACTTGGTATGTAGATAGCTGGAGACTTGGATTAACATATAGGCTACTTTTATCCTGATATTCCCACGGGATCGAGACTTAAGCGGGTGAAACCACGGAACGCTGCTAGTGCTTCTATAATGTTATAGATACATTGGCATTAAATTTATGTTGACTCCATCTAAATTTGAGAATTTTAATGTGAAATTGTATAAATGTTTTTTTAATACATAATATGTATACACTGCATGGTCTAAGGGTATTAAGTATCATTGAAAAATAACATAATTATTAAACTTTTACAATAAATAAATACACTTTAATGTGTAAGAGGCAGGTGTTTTGATGTTATTTTTATTATTGATGTAATGAAATTTCAATAATATATATTGAAATTTTTATTAATTACTAGCAGTTCCCGCACGGCTTCGTTTGCATGTACATATTTATATATTTTGCACAGAACCTTAATTCTTTTTCCAAAATAAAAGTAGCCTAAGTTACTCCTTGTAGCACTAGCTATCTACTAGTGAAAATCACGTGGCAATCTGTCTACCCATTCCGGAGACTAACCGGAATAAACAGACAGACAGACAATAATTTTAAAAACTCATTTTTAGGCATAAGTATAGTGAAAATAACTGTATAAGCTTCACCATTAACTAGCATAATAACATACATACATAATAAAGAGTACATTTCTAAGGATCTTCTATTTTAAACATGTTCAAAAAAAAACCATTATTGATGTAGGTTTTTTTTCTTTAATGTGGGTAATGTGATGTAAAGTTGAAACCAGTAATTATAATGTAAATGAGACCTTTAGGAATACTGGCGATGTAACATTACCAGTATTTCTTAAGTCCCTAGCAGTTTCCTAGCAGTCTTGTAAAAAAAAAACAGTAAACTTAAGAATTTTTTTAACCTAAATAAACTAGTTTTTGCAAGCAACTCTTTTTGTTTGTGTAACCCAGGATTCCTAGCTATCTACTATGTGTTCTAAATTTACCTTAATTTAGGAATTTACCCAAAAAATGATATGTAAAAATTTATTAAATGTGTTAAAGCAATGACCTCTAGTTTCATCAAATCCAATAAGCATTTATGTAAACACTTCAATCAAACAGTAGAATAATCTGAAGTTTACGTTTAAGATAAATGCCAGCTACCGTTTATATATAGGTACCTACTTATTATACAGGGACTCTTGATCTTAATTTGAAAATCTTAAAAAAAAAATACAATAGTTTTTGGAATCGGAGACTAGACTACTAATATTTACTCGCATGGCACCCGAATATATTAGTCCTAGCGCTAAAGCCAGGGCCAAGGGCCTTAATTTGTGCCGAGTATTTTTAAAACAGCTTACCATGAATATTTTTAGGTTTCCCTTGATCGAAAATCATTCGACCATAGACGGTTTGACCGGCATAATAAGCACCATTATCACTGTCCAAAAGTATTTGCCCGTCATCAAACCCCATGATAACAATAATTCCACCAAACAACCGCACTTCACTACAATCCGAAACAATTTGACTATAAAATTTGACACAATTTTATAGATGCCTAGATCAGTGTTGCCAATCGTACGATTTAAATCGTATTTATACGACCTTTTGTTACGATGTACGAGTTGGTACGATGTACGATCATGTATTCAAAATCGTATGATCAAAATGTACAATCTTTCAAACATCATAACTTGGATTATATATATACTTGTCTAGATGACATATTCGGCCGTACAGAACGGCGTTTATAAAGTCGACTATATTTCGTAGACTCGCGTGTGACAGACGTCATTGTCATTTAAATATCTAAGCGGCGTCGTGCTTGTGAACAACAATTAATCATGCCGGTTTATGCTATTAAATTGTGTTGAAACTATGCTAGAAAACCTTATAAAAACAATAAGATTACTTTTCATCGGTAAGTTTTGTATTAAATTTGTAGCTGTTGTTAATTTGTGTGACAGATTAGCCGGTGTTGCCAGTTTATTACGGGGTAATTTTACAAAAACTAGGGGTAAACCATGACGCTATTCCTGTTTTATATTATTAAAAAAGTCTATTGCTGAAGAAAATGATACCTAATGATATTAGTGATTTTGACTCAAAGTATTTTAATTATTCATGTTAGATGATATGGCTATTTCATCTAACATCAATAGTTAAAATACTTTGAAGAATAATAATAGTAGTTTTATAATTATTATTCTATTATTAAAGAATACATGTCATCAATTGAAATAAATTACTTATTTTCACAAATTCACATTGGTACCTTTGGAATTTGAATTAGACCGATCATTTTTAGTTTCTAACAGATTCAATCACGTACAGAGCACATTTTTCATTATTTTTTTATGTAGATTAGTATGTTTTGAAAAATTTTAAATCATTATTTTATTTACCCTTCATCTCCTTATGACGTAATACAAGAAGGTAAGTAAATAATTTAGAGCAGGCATGTTGACAATAACTACACGCTCGTACTCGTACTCACGCATAGTTCGTAATTGGATCCCGTTTTATGAGCATAATTTTTTAGAGTCACTCTGTCTAGACATATATATAATCAAAACTTCATCACAAAATAGAAAATCTTCCAGCCAAATTCAATGAATTAGATTTGACTTTACCGGTTGACCAATTTTTGAGTAAGTTAACTTTATGCTAAGATTATAAGGAGCATTACAAAGCGCTTTGGACACTTTGTGCATTCCCCATGCTAATGAAAAAAAAACGTAATAAATGAATGGCAGAAACAGTGAATAGGATTTTGTTGGTGTTATTGAAATTAAATTTAAGTATATTTGTACAAAAGAACAAATACATTTCTCCTGTCATAGTGCCTAATATTTGTTAAAAAAGAACTTTCAGGGCCAGATCCTACAAAAAGAAATGGCACACTTATGGCAAATATAAACTTCTTAATTGAATTTAGTTGGCAAATTACTGTCCAGATTCTGGTAATCAAAATCCAGAAAATCCTTGTTCATATCTAAATTTTATTACTGATTACTTTATACCAGCAATACTTGTATGTATGTATTTATAATTCGTATATCTCAGAAACGGCTCTAATGATTTTGATTTTTTATACAGATACAGTTTTGCATTTTAAGTTCAACTGCACAGTGGTATTTCCTGTAAAAACGCAATTTTAGAGAAAAGAAATATTTAAAAAATTACGATTTTTCAAAAAGCTACTCCCAGGTACTCTTAATAAATACACATATATTAATTCCAAATATTTTATGTCGTGCCATATATGTTAAATATTGATTTATTGTTATAATAATATTGTGTTTATGAGTATTTTACTACAGTTTTATTGAATTTCAGTGCGTACTATTTTTTTTCTAGATTTTATGGTAAAATACGATTTTTCCTAGTGTGTGGTACGATCTCCTAAAAATAAAGTTGGCTATAAATTGACATAGATTTAGACAATTTCATTGATTAATTCAATGAAATTGTCTAAATCTATGTCAATTCAATGGGAATAGTCAGTATACTAAAAGAGAGAATTGATTTTATTTTATCTTTAAAAAAAACTCTAGTTACAGCCGTAAAAGTACTAACGCCATCCTCATTGACTTCGGAGGTCAGATTCCTAGAATAGAGTTACCAGAACACATTCTAGGCTAGACGATCATTGTTTATGTCTCCGTTGAAATATTATTAAAAAAAATGTTTCAATTCTATCACAGGAATATTATTATCGAATGAAATGTTTCTTATGTTCATCTCTAATCATTATTGACAGCAAAGTCGTTGCCAACAAATTATATTATTACGTTTTGAAATGAAACAAAATATAAAAGATATGCAGGTTTAGTTAATTTAATTTTAAAAAGAAATATTTACTTCGATGTTGAAATAATTTGTAAAACCTAATATTAAAAACCTAACCTAGTACTGGCACGTCGCGCTGTTGACGTTGCTAACATTGGCATTTGCCAAGTTTCATTCAAGCCGTCAGTTCACGCATTCATTCTATTTAGTTGTCAAGTGGATTGCAAAGTGGGAGTTTGTTCAACACAGCACCAACGCGGTATCCGCGTGTTTTAGATCATTTTACATATTTTTTACTTTTTTCACATAAAAGTGTACATTTTATGATTTTTTCGAATCGTTTAAAGTTCTATTCACGTAAATTCTACATCAGAATTAAAATTTAACTAGTGTTGTATTACTGGACGTTTATTAAAATTGAAATAATGTGCGACATTTATTTGTGAAACAGTAGTATATACTGATAAATAAAATGGGTTCGCATCAAAAAGATATAGAGATGAGTCCTGTAAAGCCCGAGGCTAATCTTAGCGTTGCGGCGGAGACATTGAATGTACCGGTAACTGACGAAGATGATGTTATTATCGGAAGATTTCGAAAAATAAGTTCTGCCAAATCTATGGCAGCTACGAACGGGAATATTCAGTACCCTACAGATATCCCTTCGAAGGGTGAGGATGTTGAAGCAGGGATACAGTTTCGGATGAGGGAAGCTGGTGAAAGAGATCGTTTGATTCCGGAGAATGATTTGAATGGTCAAGGTGTAATTATACCGAACTCCCCCAACGTCGGTAAAAGCAGTTTTCGTGATGTGGAAAAGCCGTCTCGCTTTAAAGATCAACCATCTGCGACTAGATTTCAGGTAAGTAATTAAATCTTATTAGTAATCTTCTAAATTTGATACAAAATCTTTGTGTGTGGCGTTGTATGGGTATATACATATATTATAGTTAGACTTCTGAGTGTCGGAAATTTGCTTTCAAATTGACTATAGACTGGATGCACCCGTTGCCCATATTGACCTATTACCGAAATGAGCTTATGTTACTTCCCGATAAAGTTGCTTCACAGTGATGAAAGAATTATGAAAATTGGTTCAATAGTTTTACATTCCAAACAGACACTTCAATTTTATTTATTTCTAAAGGTTCACAATATAAAGTTTTCGTTGTTATAATATTCAGGCGTAGTCCAGTCACAAATGTCTTTATATCTTAATAAATCTACTTTAGAATTCTAACTTGTTCATAGCTATTGCTGGCTTCACTAGAATTAAAGTTCTTTTCTCAGTCAAAAATACACTGTCTTTCTCTGGATCATAGAGACGGTTTTTTTTATGTTTGTTACCTCAGAACTTTCGACTGGGTGAACCGATTTTGATGATCCTTTTTTTATTTGAAAGCTGGTGGTTCCTGTGTGGTCCCATTTCAATTTGGTCCAGTTCTGACAATGGCATCCATGAGAAAACCATATATAAGTTTTTTATGGAATAGTTTTCTTTGTTGAAGTCAGTTTTTTTTTTTAAGAAATATAACTAAACAATAAGCCTTGCTTTTGTCTGCATCCTTTTCCGGAGTGAATTTAGTTACAGTGAGGCAAAATCTATCCAAGAGTTTACGGACACGATGTCTTTTCAATTGTTTGTGCTACCGTGATCCGCATCCACTTAGTTTTAAAGCTAGTGCATTTTTATGTTCAGAGAGTCTCTCTTGATGTTTAATACTGTAGTTAGTGATCTCTTGTTGATTTTTAAATCATTATAGATGTATTTGTCACTATATATTATAAAACAAAGTCCCCTGCTACATCTGTCTGTCTCAGTCAACCCAAAAACTACTGAACGGATTTTCATGCGGTTTTCCCCAATAGGTAGAGGGATTCATGAGGAAGGTATGTAATTTGTTAAGGTTTTGTGTAAATTGGTTGAAATATGATGATGATTGTTAAAGATGTCTCTGCTACCGGTGCGATGCCGGGTGGGTGCTAGTTAATAATAAACTAGAGATCGCATGGTGGTCGAATTTCAACCACGGTTTTTTCATTGGCCAGTATAAATTGAGGTGTCATTGTACAGACTTACTTACCATGACAGGTAATCACATATACTGGATGCATGTAATTTCAATAAGCCGTTTTCACGGAATAATTTTTAAAGTTATAAGACAAATTGTTTAAAACTTGTAGCTTTCAGGACTTCTTCTATTTATAAACTGTAAATATTCAAAAATTCATGTTACATCGCGACAATTTCTCAAAAAGGGGTACATGAATTCTCTTGACATATTAATATAATGATTATAATTAGAAATTGTACGTAATATATGGCTTATTTTTCTACATATATCACTACTAATCATATATCAGTATACAGAGGCCAGACACATTATTGTTATTAATTATAGATCAAGGTTTGTTTAAAAGGAAACAAAACAATTAAAAATAATCCATGAATGGTTTAAGTAGAGATAAATCAGTGCATAATGAGGCTGATGTATTGTGTAACACCCACAATGTGATAAAACATCGTATGGAGGTCAGAATCACAATTCTCTATTAACTTAGCTTGCACCGGTGTTATCAGACTTTTAAAAAGATGACTTTCAGAGATACGGGCTGTGACTGTGACATAGTGCCTACATTTTTTATACAGTTAAGTAGACAAATAATTTCGTCTATCCTAGAAAAAAAACATTTTGTCTGCCATGTTGGCCTGGTGGTTAGTGACCCTGACTGCTACGCCATAGGTCGTGGGTTCGATTCATACCCGAGCCTGGGTGTTCTTTGTATCCGTTGCTTGTATGTTTGTAAAGTCCCCCGCGACACAGGAGTAATTCCTAATGCGGGAGTTGTCTTTTTATTAAAAAGAAAAAAAAAGGTTATATTCAACCAAAGTTTTCTCGTGGGGAGACTCTACTCCAGTCAAGCTGCTTCAATTTGAATAAAAAAGCCATGTGTTGCCTTCTTTAACAGTAGCCTACAGTTTCACCCGCGTTTGATGGTCACTGCCCCATGCCCCACTCTTAAGGGATATAGCATCATGTTACATTGCCTATCATTTTCTTTAATGAATCCCACTAATCCCACTAACATTATAAATCCCACCGATATTATAAATGTGAAAGTTTGGATGGATGGATGGATGGATGTTTGATACTCTTTCACGCAAATACCACTGAACCGATTGCGATGAAACTTGGTATGTAGATAGCTGGAGACCTGGTTTAACGCATAAGCTATTCCCAAGGGATCGGGACTTACGCGGGTGAAACCGCGGGGCGCTGCTAGTATTTTATTAAATACAAAAATAATTTTTCGAATCTGACTTATAGTTTCAGAGATTAGAGCTTCTAAACAAACAAACAAAAAAAAAACTTCAGCTTTATCATAATAGTATAGGTTTATTCAAGGTTTTCTTTTTTATATACCAGTATGTTACCAAAGAAGCACACAACCTGATGGTAAGCATTTGCTGGTGCAAATCTGCCTAGCCTTGCCTTATTTGATACTAGCTGCGCCCCGCGGTTTCACTTGCGTAAGTCCCGGTGCCGTATGAATATCGGAATAAAAAGTAGCCTATGTGTTAATCCAGGTCTCCAGCTATCTACATCCCAAGTTTCATCGCAACCGGTTCAGCAGTTTCCGCGTGAAAGAGTAACAAACATCCATACATGCTCACAAATTTTCACGTTTATAATATTAGTAGGATTTTTTATTTATTGTTTTTTATACCAATAAGTTAACAAAGAAGTACACCACCTCATGTTACGAGCTTAACGGTCCCTATAACGGCTTGCAACACTAGTGGTATTGCTCATGTGTTGCCATTCTTATAAATCTAGTACCTAGAAGCTATGAATCATATTACTGAAGCACTCAACGTAATATTACATTATTGTTCGCATTAAACTTGCATTGTTGAGATAAGATAAAGCCATTAAAACGATGATGTACCTACTTTATTTAATGGGATGAGCCCCAGCAACATCCACAGCCTGAATTTCTTAGTTTATTTGTAATCGTTGTTTTTGTCAATATACATAGTTATATATAATCTAATACCAATTCCATCGAATGCGTCAGTTTTTGATGCCAATATTTTTCGGCTGCTATATCCAGCCGAAGCCGGTGGGTGGGGAAGGTGCCGACATACGAACGTCAACCTTTTACATGCGAATAATTTGGCTTCGTTATATTCGCGTTGTCTATATATATATATATAGACGCACAGTAAATATACCTAGCGTCATCTAGTAAAAATAAGCTGAACTACGTACCTAACTACAGATTCTGCATCATGCAATGAATGTTCTCTTGATTAGTAGGAGTCGAGAATACTTCAATCAAAATCAAAACCATTTATTTCAATTAAACCAATAATATGTATTTTTGAAATGTCAGGAGTAGGAGTCAGTCAGACTAAGTCAGTCGTGAAGCTATTTGCCTGTTCCAATACGTAGATCCTATGGAGAAGAGCAGGCAAGAAACTCCAAGGACACTGTTTTTCAAAATGTTTTTTGTACAAATGTGAGGATAGTGTAACATACCTATTATTCTAAAATATAAATAGATGCGCTAATTACTACTAAACATATTTAAGTAGAGATGACCAGCCCCGACCAACGGCATCCGTTCACGAGCATGACGAAGACGCCAGCCATCGTACAATCAACCATATTGAAGGGAACCGA
Organism: Euplagia quadripunctaria; assembly: GCA_963859945.1. Taxonomy (NCBI): domain Eukaryota; kingdom Metazoa; phylum Arthropoda; class Insecta; order Lepidoptera; family Erebidae; genus Euplagia; species Euplagia quadripunctaria. The sequence continues at coordinate 20,077,798 of OY982576.1, forward strand.
ACTTAATGTCTGATAAGATCAACCGTTCTGTCGCAACCGGAACACAACGGAATAAAACGATCATTTGTATAATTACTGACAGTAATTTACACACCGATAGTACGATGTCGAATGTTTGTGACATACTACAGTCACCAAGCAGTCCAGCGGTCTAGGTCATAGGCGCCTACTTGTACGGACCAATAAATCATAATAGCGGCAAATTGAATAAGTGCACGGGCGGCGGTAGGCTTCCTATAGCCTCGACTCGTCTGTCTTAGGCCCGGTTAAGATATGGACGGACCAAGTACCTGACGATTCTTGGGACAATATGGATTATAATTTCAGATTTACATAGATGGAGAAGTAAATATCGTAAACGATAATATGGATTGAAATGGTCTCGAAAATGCTAGATCAATCTGAATCAAGAACTTGCTTTTGAACGTGCTAAAATCGTCAGAGCATCTCTGCATTTTAGGGTAATGGTATTTCCGATACGTTTCTTTATCTTTAATCTTCTCGGTTCAACAGCTGGTTAATCTATGTAAAAACATCAGAACCATCACACCACGCAGTTGTATGCTGAAAAATAAAAAGGGTAAAAATCTTTGTGTGGTACTGTGTTTAAATATCTGAACGTTAGGAGAAAACGCCCATACTCAAGAGTAAAATTATGATTCCGTTACGACTTTACGAGTATTCTCCTTGAGATAGCACCACTTAGAGATTACTTCATGATTATGTTTTCCGCTGTTCTGGGTACAAAGGATGACTCAAACCTGTTTGTCGCAAGAGTTTTAACTTCAAATTAATTTTTGAGAAAATTTTAGATTCTCTTCATGTGTGAACTTTTTATACTTTATACAAACACGAGGATGTGGCGAACATAAAAGGTCCTACTAGGCGAGACCGATATCACGTTAAGGCTAGCCAATTTTAGTAAGTCTGATGTACCGTTACATTATTGTTAGCAACTGACTGCGCGTGGGCAAGTGCTGTAGAAGTAGGGTTGCCAAAACGAGGATTTACGATGATTTATTGATCCATTATCGATTCCGAGTCTATTTCAATACTAATTTCAAGGAGAGTTAACGTACAGGAGGATAAGAGTATAGAGAGCAGAAGTAAAATTTTATCAACAACATAATACATAATGCAATATAAATTCAAAGTAAGGTAGAAGTCAAGCCCATAAACAAGACAAAAAAGAGTCTCACGAGCAACTTAAATAGATGAACATTTTAGGTCAAGTTATAAAAAAAATTGTTTATGCATATCTCCGTGAAACTTGGGAATTATTCCATGCTATTACGTCACATTTTATTTTTAGAATCCTATAAAATGTTGAACAAACCACTATTTTGCAATACACCTTATCAAGAATGTTGTTTACCTCCGCTCCCTTTCCTGTCTAGATGGTAAATTATTAATGAACGCTTTTGCAACTAAGCAACTTTAAGTATACTGAATTAATTAATTATTATTTTTAAGATTTTTATAACTCTTGTTTATTATTGTTGTGTGGAAATCACAACAACTGGACTCCCACCATATCTGGCGATCCCGTCCCGCCCGTCTTCGAGCAGATTCACTTTGTGTTCTTCTCAAAGAGGGCGTGTGAGACTTAACCGCCCCACCCTGTCCGACCGTTTAGTTTAGTGGAGGACAGCTCAGAACTTTGTTTACTTCTATTATTTAGCCGTAGTTTCGATTTTGAGACTTGAAAATATAACAAAATATCGAATTTGGAAACACTACTTGGTTTTAACACAATAATATAGACATTTCCGCTTGATTATATTGAGTATACCAATGAAAACAAGACGCAAATTATGGATCGTAAAAATAACGTTGCATGACTAATATGCATGTATTAGGTATTCAAATATTTTATATTTCTGTATAATATGTCCGAATTCGAGATCTCGTATCGAAAGTCGCCTAGACCTCGTCTAACCCGGAATCTGTGGACCTAATGCATAATACGTAATATTATCAGTATAAGAAGTTTGTAGCTCTTGGTTTTATTTTTACAATACTTAGGTTTAAGTGGCTTTTGCATTATTTTCGTTCTCTCACGAACCAATACGGTCATGCATCTTACAAACATTTGAAAGTTAGCCAAATACATGTAAGCTGCAATTCCAAGACTTGCAAAAAATGAGCATTCTTCTTATCCTTTTATCCTTGAGTCATAATCACAATTCATATGATCACCTTAACGCTTATCATCTTAAATGAATAAAGTTCACTGATTCTCATAAAAGAGACATCCTTTTAAAGAAGATAAAAATAGCTTCAGATGGTTCAGTTAATGCAATATGAGGAGGCGGTAGCTTATTTTAGAACGACATTAATACAAAGGAATTAGTGCCTCGGTCTATGTTACAAAAGGTTCTATTTGCGTCTTTATTCCTCGGGTAATGTAGGGACAAATGAGTTATACAATATGTACGATTGCATTTAATTTAATTATTTTTTAACCGGCGTCAAAACCGAGAAGGTTCTCATGTCAACCCGTATAAATATTTTTTTATTGAATCGGGTAGCCGTATGCTAATCAGCTGGCCATACGCATTTGAGTCTCAGTTTGACTTCAACTTCAACTTTTGGTTTGTGGCTTTGTGGAGTTACCACAATTTTGCCAATGTCAATTAGGTATACGGAGGACAAACCGTCAAAGGATTTCATGTAGAGCTGTGGTAGAGTCAAAAAAAAAATTGTAGAGACATAGAGACTATATAAATAATAGTGAATTGTTAACTTTAACAGGCACAATTAAGCATGAATAAGAGAGCCATTCATATAAATAAATAGAAAATAAATACAGTTATAAAATAAACAAAAATAAATATTGTATTATGTTATGATCTCAAAATTACAACATTGAAATAAAACTATTTTTAACGGATTCTATCGCGATTTATTTGGTGTTATTTTACTATTTACACTGATCCCGACGTTTCAGTTGCTTTTCAGCAGCCATGGTCACGGGTAGACTAAGATGGTGGTCGTCTCATGTATCGACTTTCTCATGTATAAACTTTCGACAATATCAAAATTACAACTTAATTTTATTTACATTAATATACTTGCCTAATATATATACATTATTTATTTTGATTATTTTTTATTTTTATTGGATTAATTTAAGGGACGTGGGGCGGGGGATCTCAGTTTGACATTGCCAATTTAAGTTGTTAGATAGAAATGCCTTCAGTCTAACAACACAGTACACTTCCTCTCATTTTGAGAGGAAGCGTAATAAAGCAGGTTTTAGAGGAGATGGGGTACAACAGATTTTTTGTTGGAGTTGTTCTCCCGACAGTGGACCGCGATACTAATATATTGCTATTTATTCAGCTACTGTTGAGTAATGACAAAAATGTCTTTCTGTTTAGTTTTATGACCATAGGTATCATTAAATATTTTAACATTGTAACCAAAAGCAGCGCAAAGAAACACGACCTTGTCATATTTATTACACCTCCGTCCTTCTTTTAATGTTTCCATTAATATAAATTAGATTACTTTTAAGATATTCGAATCGTTGTGGTTTTTGGTTGGGTTTTTGTGTTCTTAATATATAATATATATATAATTTAAAAAAAATGTATAAGTTTTTCTATTTTTTTTCAGTTTGTGCCAATAAACCGCTTTTTTAAATTTCAAAATACACCTTTCCTGTAATAAAACTCTGACAACGCTGGTATGTTCAGATTTAAAATTTATTTGTGAAGATTACGACTCGTGTTTTTGCTATATAAAAGAGTTATATATATTGATCATAAATCTAAAAGAGATTTGTTATATTAACAAATCGTACATGGGGCGTTCTAGGTCATAGGATAAAAATAAAAATAGATTGCATTGAATCTCGTAGAGATACCATCCGACACTATACATATAGTTACATCTAACATGAGCATAAAACTTCACAGTAAGTACGGTATATGCATCTAATCTGGATGTATTCTGTAGCTGTACAATGTATTATTGAGGAATTTGTTCTACGTAGGGACAATAGTGCGGGGGAGATGTTTAAAAAAAACTCTTTTTTACGATTAGGCTAGCGTAATTCTTGTCTCTCTATAACGACCGTCGATTAACTTAACCGACGAAGAAATATGTACAGATTTTTTTACTATATTTGTCAGAGGTATTTGCCGCCATTGTGGTCTATGGTTCAATTGTATGTCAGAATCGAAGTTCAAATTGGAAAATTAGTGCCAGCACGATACCTCATCACCATCACAGTCAACGCTTACTCGACAGATGGCTGTGCAGACAGTCTCCATGTGAAATGACTCTTAAGTGGTGAGGTTCAGACCCAAATTGACTTCCCATCGTCACAATAGCCGGTTGAGAAGAAAACGCTTGTGGTTCTTTTTCGTGTGGAAAATCACCATATCATATCTCATGGGGCTATCCAACGCCGCCGCCCTGCGCCTATGTTCCGGCCTATGGCAACATTGCTTAATTCTACTTATCACCATTTTAAATAGTAAGAATAGTTGCAGAGAACTTACCTTAGACATTAATCTGCAGTTCGACAATAATGTTCGCAGGGACAGTGAGTCTAAGATACAAATAGACAATAATTTAGTTCCTGCGAGCGTCATACATCACAATTACGTAAGTACAGATATGATCAGATTTGTTCAGTTAGAGGCAGAAATGTTAAACTGTGTTTATGGTAGCTTTGCTTGACTTTAAATTGTCGTTGGACACAATAAACAGGGTTGAGTGGAATCTTCAAACAGGACAACACATCAGGGACCATCAAATAGCGGACCGCTGTCCGCATCCGGACCGGTTTTGTACAGACCTCAAGTAAACGGTACATACAATATATAACAGAAACTTAATTTTTTTTGATTAAATTTCTATTATTAATTAACGTACGGAAGTCTCTTGTCATGAGCTTTGGATAAAATTTGTGTGCGGTACAACGGTGTACACCAACTTTACTCCAAACGTCAGATAGATCAAGTCAAGAAATGTTATTTTTTACAATAATATTAACTTGACTTGTACTTCTTGATTTTTTTAATTGATACTTTTATAATATACAATTATTTAAAGTGTTTTTTTAATTTTAACAAAGTGAATACACGTACCGATGTGAAGGGGGGGAAAGGAGGCTAGCAAGATGCCTCAGAACTCATCTGTACAAAAGTAGCAACGTGCTAATGGACAGACGACAGGACGCTAGCAAACGGTCTTCTTGGGTGTCATTAAGGGAGCCTGAATCCAGCAGTGGACGTCCTATAACTGAAATTATGATGATGATGACGGTTTTCTCTTCTTTTATTCTTTAGAAACATAGAGAGTAAACTATACACATATACGTATTATCGTAGGTTATTATTCTATCTCAGGGTTCACTAATTCGTTTCTTTTGGGGTCTGTTTTTAAATTATATGACTGTCGCGGTCCGTTGCTACTTTTTTAACAGATGAGTGAGTGACGTCCGTCCTACCCTGTTCTTTGCGGTCCGTGCTATACATTCAAGAAATTTTCGGTCCCATTAACCACCTGTTCTTCGTGCTATGTACCCTGGCCTATTGCCACTTCAATTTCCTAATCCTCAACGGATCACTATGTTGTTAAACTCCGTTCGTCTGCGTGGCTTCTTATTTCTTATTCGATACCGCAAGGAAAACCATGCCCCTAAGGATGTTGCCTGTTTTCTGTCGACCAGTACGGTATTTTCTTTTGACTTGCATACGGTCTTGTTTCCTGCGATCGCCGCGTTAAGAGACTAGATAGATCTAGAATCTGAAGCTCAAAGATGACAGTAGTACTAGAGGTGGGGCGGGCTTGGCAACTTAGCAGCCTTTGTTGCACAATCATGAACTGCTTCACTACATTGAACACACTTTGTAGGCACCAGGTTATTTGTATAGCCTAGCTGACTTTGGTACTAAACGCCATTTAAAATTTCAACACCTCCGAACACAATGCAACACTATCGTTTGCATAATGATGAATACCGTGAATGGTTCATTGTCATTAATATGCAGTAGTAACAATGTTGGGGACACCTGCACCACCACGACCTTAAATGCTGGTCAGAAAGTTGGCGCTCTATTGGCAAGCTTATTGGTCAGTTTTTGGATAGGATTGAATACTGACTTACCTGTTGGTTTAGTGGTTAGTGATCCTGACTGCTAAGCCAGAGGTCGTGGGTTTGATTTCCATCCATGAGAAATAATTGTGTCATGAGCATGATCGTTCTGTGTCTGGGTGTTATTTATCTATAATATGTATGTATTTAGAAATATATAAGTATGTTTAGCAGCAATCTGGTTACCATAGTACAGGCTCTGCCTAGTTTGGGATCAGACGGCAGTGTGTGAGATGTGTCAAGTTATTATTATTATACTCCTGTGCCAAAAGCGATCAGAATCCTTTGCAATATTCAGGCAGCCTACGAAGAGCTCGATTTATCATACGACGACAATAGTTTGCGACCATCGTTATGTAACATACAGGAGAAAGTTACCGGTTGAGCTTGTGAGTTGAGTAAGTAAGAGTTGTGGTACAATTCTGACACCTTTGTTGTAAGTTCTCCTCTAGCGGTTAAAGAACACAGAAAAGTCATTTTTATATGTTTATTTTGTACTGCAAAATGTTGTCGGTCATTGCCGAGGATGGCGTCGTTGCACCTTTTTCGTTTGGCGGCTATAGCCGAGCGTTTCATTTACAAGGTTAACTGATAAGTTTCGCGCCATTTGTCTACCCGAAACCAATAAGTTCATTACGTAGTAAAATGTTACTTTACTTTATTTTAAATAAGCTAATGAGCTTATTTAAAATAAATAATAGTTTACAAAACACGCTGTAATAGCAAAACCAAACTAAAATGTAGAAAACAATTTTAAAATATGTAACCGGGTCCAATTGTAAATCTAAACCATTCTGGAATCCATCTGAAGACACACCAAAAATTTTATTAAAATCTGTCCAGCCGTTTAGGCGAAGTTCAGGATTTTTTTTTTAAATTATAATGGACCAGTGGACTTCATATCGCTATAGAACAAACTACATATTTAAAAAATATTTTCTAATTTCTAGTTCGGTTTTGCTATTAAAGCGTGTTTTTAAAATTATAATTTATTTTATTAGAAACCGTAAAAGTTGCAAAAACGTTACGTCTTGAAGTTGGTGTAAACTACGTTGAAAAATTCCATATATTATGCATCTACATATATATAAATATACAGATTTTCCGCATTTCCAGTGACTTCTTAAATTCTGAATCAAACTACAAATACCTACATAATATGTAGGTATTTGTAGTTTGATTATATATTATATAAAGATATTTTGCTTTTGGAATAGTCGCTGCGCACGCGCCGCACACGTGTTCGGTTTGGTGTCGTGCATATATTCAGGGCCAGGTAGTTCGTTGATATTGCGTACCACTATTACAGACGTGGCGCCAGGGCTGCCAATAAAAAAAAATATTTTGCTAGATGTATTTTTCAGGAAAGAATCATGTATGGTGTTGGACAACGAACTATGATCGGTCTAACATTGTTCCTCATTTATATTAATAGCTGGTGCAGTATAAGAATTGTAGGTGATTGATGATATAGGTGTGGTTTTTATTGGAAATATCTGGGGCAGCGTTAGAAAATGGCTTAGGAAGAAAGATATCCGCTTAGCTTGATTGTAGCCTCTTAACATTAAATGTAACAAAGACCAATTTTATCTCCTTCTCCATGTCCAAGAAATTAACAAAGTAACCAGTTTAAAATACGACACATAACCACAAAACATATTTTACTGCAAATTTATCACTTTTGGGTCAGTCAGTCACGTACTATATACCAGTCTGTGCACCAAAACAAAATTTTTGAAACGTGAAAGTGCCCAGAGATCTTTAGTTAAGATTATGTTCTTTGAACCTTTTAGATTTCGTAGTCTTTATTTAACTTCATACTAACTCTCAGTTAGAAAATTATATATTGTTCAAACCATTCTTAAAAACACAAATCTATTCCCTTAGAATTGTCAACTAGAAACATTAGAAGAAAAAAGGTCCGCTACCTTACACCAATTTATTCGTTACACATCCTGTACACCAGGATTTATTTAATACTAATCGTTTGTAGAATCCAGCACACAAAACGGAACTCGCTTGCAAGGCGTGCAAGGAGTTTTTAATGTTATTATGTGGTTATTTGATACCATGTGGTAGGGTAAACGAGTGTCAAGTGAAATCAATATCTTTTTCGTAAACGTCAAAAGGATAGGTATGGTACATTGTTCGATGAAATACTAAGGCATGACGTTACGCCTTACTGTTGTCAAATCATTTACTTTTAATATTAATTTGATGATTATAAAATAAATAAAGACTTCAAATTAAAACTGGACTACAATTTTCACGTATTTTACGTTATTTTAGTACCCGACTTGGCAAATTAATTTATTTTACAATAAGACCTGTACTTTAGTTTTTACCCTCCCTCTGTAGGTGTTTGACATTTTCTACATTTAAAGGGACTTCTTGAATTCTGAATCAAACTACAATGACCTACATACATAAAGATATTTTGCTTTTGGAATAACCGCTGCACACGCGCCGCTCACTTGTTCTGTGTGGTGTCGTGCATAATATACAGGGCCAGGTATTTCGTTGCTATTGCGTGTCATCTATACAGAGTTGATGCCACGGCAAGGGTTGCCAAGTTTGAAAAAATATATGTCGAAGGTTTTAGCATAGGAAAAAATTATGTATTTAAAAAAAGTAACTCAAAAAAGTATTTTTATTTTGCTTTATTTATTGCTATATTTTAGACGAAACTGTCAACGTACGGTGTGGGACTAGAAAGTGTGATTGTGCATATTTTCACACACTGATGAAAAAACTGGGGTTTTTACTGGAAATAACTGGGACAGCATTAGGAAAACGGCAGAAAATATCCTTGCTAGGCCAGCAAGGATATATATAGAAACAGAACATAAGTTCTATTTTGAGTGTAGAAAAATAGTACAATAATTACTTTTCTAACGAAACACTTATAGTATTTCGTTTTTCTGATCACAGTAAAGATTAGAAATGAAGTGTTATTGTATATTTTATTTTTACGTAAAGTATATTAATTGTTTTAACAAAAATAAAATATTATACGTTATTATAAAGTATGGTTGGCAACCCTAGCCACGACGCAACTTGTATTCGAAAATAGCGCGCAGTTTCGAGGTTTCTATGGTGTACTATCAGCTATATCAGTATAATGCGTAAAACGAATGAACAACTGATTTCAAAAGAAATGTTGTAGCTTTATCATAAATTGATTTGAATTTGGTTCTAAGTGTACTAGCCCACTCAGAAAGTTGTGCGAAAATGAGTTTTTATGTATGAAACACTGGCAGAAAACACGTAATTTTAAAGATTATCATTTACGATATAAAATACTAAAGTTGCAATCCCTCCACATTTTATTACGCACTAAATTTAAGTCATAAACTTAGTATTTACGCTATTGATATAATTATCCTGTTATGATATCATTTAATTATCCTGTCGCACAGAAAAGTGGATGTGTCTCAAAAACATTTTGGCGCTATAATATTTTACGATTTCAAATGTGACCTAAAACTAGAAGAATCGTTTGATAGACTTCAAATTGCATTTGTAGACGAAGGCCCTTCTAAGGCAACTGTGTACCGATTTTTCAGCGAATTTAAACGAGGTAAGATTTTACTTGAGCAGCTTCGCATGAGGAGCATAGCATTCACTTTACCGCGAGGTACCCACAGAAAGGTGACGAATCTTGCATTCATCAATACGATCCAGAAACTAAGCGTCAGCCAACAATTTGGAAGGAAGGCCTACGAAAGTGAAGCGATCGAAAAGCGCATAGAAGATTTTTGAAGTGAAAACTTCTTTAGTTGGGAAAAAAATGTTAAACTCGCGCCAGGTCACGTGACCTGATCGAAAATTCGTAAGACGGAGCTGAGGTTCTCAAATTTAAAAAAATATAACATTTGAAATTCAAACATTTATGAGCGGCCAGGAGCGCAGAACTTCCAGTGTACCCTATGTAAACATTTAGATATGTTATTACCTACTTTTTATTTTTAACCTAATTATATAATACAGATGTGTGTGTATGTGTATGGATATGCAAATACATTGTGAAGTTATGTTTTCACTTCTGACGTGCAGTCCTACGACTGACTGTTTTTTTTATCGCTAGTTTTTTTACTATGACAGGATATCTGGTGCCAATCATGATCAGTGATCAAAGTAGCATTAATACCGATTAGTATAATATCAAATACTTGCCAGAAGTGTTGACTGTTGGAGGGCTGGTGCTTCACCACGACAACGCGCCTGCGCACTCGGCGCTCAAAACGAGATGCTACCTGGACAGTACACCTTGACAGTACACCTTGACTGGTTTGCTGTCCAGGTAATCCCTCGTTTCCACATTTCTATATCGTCCTCCTTACAGCCAAGATTTGGCAGCGTGTAGCTTCTTTTAAACCAACTTCTTACTCCCTAAAATAAAAAATCAACTCAAAAGGATACAGTTTTCACCGCCAAAAGATGCGCTAGCTGCGTTGAAACAGGTTGTGGAAAAGTGTCTGAAGCGCATTGAAAAAAGCGTATTGAAAATTGATTAAAATTTATGAAACTGCATAAATAGTGGTGGATAGTTATTTGAAAAGATTTAATAAAAAATGTTGGGTCTTAGATTTTTTAGGTTTCGTAAAATTTATTGAATGTACCACGTATAGTATGATCACTACATCACTACATACGAGGGGCGATCAAAAAGTAATGATAATGAGTATAATAAAACAACGATTCTAGTTTAAATTTAATTTATTTTTCTACATAGTCTCCTAACAAGTCGATACATTTAGTCCAACGTTTCTCTAAGCCTAAAATACCCTTTAAAAAAAAATCTTTATCTTGGCTCTCCCAAAATGCCTCTACAGCAGCCATAACCTCGCTATCATCCTCAAATTTCTTGCCCCTGAGGTGTTCCTTGAGCCGAGGAAACAAATAAAAGTCGCTGGGGGCTAAATCTGGAGAATAGGGTGGGTGTTCGACCAGTTCGAAGCCTGCTTCTCGAATGGCAGCCGTCGCAACTTCGGCTTTGTGTGCAGGTGCGTTGTCCTGATGAAACAGGACTTTCGCTCGGAGTTTGCCCCGTCTTTTTTCCTTTATGGCTTCTCGCAGTCGTCTTATTTGATCAGCGTAGTAGGAGCCCGTTATAGTAGCTCCCTTTTCCAGGTAATCAACCATTATGATTCCCTCAGCATCCCAAAAAACGGACGCCATAACCTTGCCCGCCGAGCTCGAGACTTTGAACTTCTTCGGCGTCGGTGAGGATGGCCTTTTCCAAGTCATCGATTGTTGTTTGGTCTCAGGATCAAAATGATGGATCCATGTTTCGTCCATGGTCACAAATCGAGACAAAAAATTTTCTTGGTCAGCCTGGAACTTTGCAAGATTGGCTCTTGAAATGTCAACTCGCTTTTTCTTTTGTTCGTCCGTTAACATTCTCGGTACCCAACGCGCGGAGACCTTCTTCATATTCATTTTGCCGGTCAAAATGCTTTGGATGCTGCCATATGAGATCCCTGTGACCTCAGCTAAATGTCTGATGGTTACTCTTCGGTCTGCTAATACGATATCTTCGACTTTTTTCACGATTTCCTCAGTGAGGGACGACGTTGGGCGTCCCTCGCGATGTTCATCTTCTGTGGATGTTCTACCCAGCTTAAACTCTTTGCACCACCGTGCCACCATAGAATATGGAGGAGCAGAGTCCCCCAGTGTCTCCACCAAATCAGCGTGTATCTCTTTGGTAGACATTTTTTTCAAACAGAGGTACTTGATGACGCATCTCACTTCGTGTTTCTCCATTTTCGTGTTGTCGCTCCGACTGCTGGTATTCAAATGAATGTAGCTCCTCCAAATGATGTCCTATTTATACAATTTTTTAGGTGGGAAGTAGTGAAGGACCGAAGAAGTGAAAACAATTTTTTTTGGATTTTTATCTTTATTAGAAATACCCGTTTATCATTACTTTTTGATCACCCCTCGTATTATAAAACAAAGTCCCCCGCCGCGTCTGTCTGTTTGTTCGCGATAAACTGAAAAGCTACTGAACGGATTTTCATGCGGTTTTCACTGATAGACAGAGTGATTCATGAGGAATATTTAGGTGTATAATTTGTTATGATGTTGTGTAAATTGATTGAAATATGTTAATGATTGTTGAAGCTGAGACATCTTTCTACCTGTGCGAAGCTGGGGCGGGTTGCTAGTAAAATATATAATCTTGACAATATGCAGTAATGGTCAAACAGTAATGATTTGATTGAATAGTGCTTTCGATTAAATTTTAGTAGAGATGAAACTGATACCCGGCCACTATCCGGTAATCGGCCTATCAGGCCTAATTTACTACCTGGCTGGAAGGCTGGTAGAGACAAACACACTTGGTTTGATTATGAAATTGCAAATATCTTCAAACAAAGCATCCTGGCGCGGTAATTGATAAAACTAACATAACTAGTTCTTAAAGTGACTTAATAAATAAAGTATTTTTTTCCAAATAAATAAATCAATAATGCCTCAACTACAACATCATGAAATTTTGCATACATGTCGTCATATATACAGTAAAGTTGATAAGGTACCTTTCATCTAGCAAAAAATTGTAAAAGTAGCGAAGCCGCAGACAAAAGCTAGTAAGTAAATATAGAAATTTCTCGAAGAGTTAATAAGCGGTTTTAATTGTCTTCGTGGATAAAAACAGACAAGAAAAAAGTCTTCTGCTGTATAAACTGTTGCATTTTTCATATAAACTCTGAGAAACTTCGTGAAGTTCTTGTATTGTTCACCATTAGCTGACCACCAAATATAAGGGTCAAGATCAGTACCAATTCCCACTGACTTCCAGGAAAAATCCATTTCACATGAAATTACGTTATCTACTCGATCGTGAGACTAATTACTTATTGTTTTTATTTACGACCTCATTAAAGCAATTGCAAAAAGTAAGCTTCGCGAAATACATCCAATCTATCTCCTCATCTCTACTTTTTTAGCCGGTGTTAAAGATTAACTGACAATTACATACCAGAAGTTACAAAACGGCGGAACAAACTTTCATCATCATCATTTCACCCAAAGGACGTCCATTGTTGGACATGGGCCTCCCTTAATGATTTCCAAGAAGACCGGTTGGAAGCGGCCTGCATCCACCGACTCCTGCGATCTTTACCAGGTCGTCTGGCCACCGCGATAGTGGACGTCCTACGCTGCGCTTTCCGGTCCGTGGTCTCCATTCCAGAACTTTTCGGGCCCATCGATCATCCGTTCTACGTGCTATGTGAACAAACTTTAAAAATTCAAAAGTAAGGAAAAAATGACGAAGATTTATAAACATTTTATTTTCATTTTTGGCTGAGCAATGGGTCAGATATAATCGTTTAATGAGTGGAGATGGCGGAAACGTAAGATTCAAAATGACCTTTGAAACTTAGCATTAATTACTTAAGTTATCTGCATAATTATTAAAAAATTTCCAAACAATTATTGTAATTTTTGATTGAAAATAATTTTGTTTTCTCGAAATTACATTTGGTCATGAAATTACGTTGGCTAGCTAAGAAATTGTACATCCCACTAATATTACAAATATGAAAGTTTGGATGGATGTATGGATGAATGAATGAAAATGATGATGAAATTTGGTATGTAGATAGCTGGAGACCTGGATTAACGCATAGGCTACTTTTTATCCCGATATTCAAACCAGTGGTGCAACCGCGGGGTGCTGCTAGTGTTTCATAAATATTATACCGATAAAGAACTTATTTAGTGTAGTCGGTAGAGCAAATGTGATGGTTGTGACTCTGCACAATTACGTTTTTAATAGGAATCGATTGGGAACAACCTATAGAACAATATGTAGGGGTTGCGGAATGATTATTATGGTAGGAATTTTCGTGACAATTGATAAACTGTACATTTTACCGAAACTTGCCTTTTTTTCGACACATTTTTGTAATTAACTCGAGGTGTAAGCTCCCAAGAGGAAAGTTATAAGGAACTTCTTTGTTCCTCTTTCTTTTTTACAACAAGATGGTACTAATTAAATAACAAAAAATCATAATCATCATTTATTTGCGGATACATAGGTTACTACTTACCACATTCTACTAATACTACTCCATACGACACATTTGTTCGTCAGAAAATAAGTAAGGTCTGCCACGGATGACATACTAAGATACATTTTTGTATATACACATATATAAAATCTTAAAAAAAAAAAACCGACGAAAAGAACTAAAAAGCAAAAAATAAATAAACCTCTAAGTCTAAGTATTGAGCTTATTTATATAAACTATCAAATTTTATATAAACTTATTTTGAGTCGGCGCCAAACAACAAACTGATTAATTATCTAAATTTTATATGTACCTTCGTAGAAATGGACATGGATATACGTAGGTACTACATGATGTGATGATTTCTAAACCCAAATATCTGATAAAGTAATGAAAAGTAAACAGAAACACTATTCGTTCCTACAATTTTCGAGGGTTTCTCTTAAATTTATCAGGATTCCATCATCAGATCCTGACGTCCTTGACATGGGACCACCCTTGAGATATACCCTATCTAACAAAAAAAGAATAATCAAAATTGGTTCATGAATAACGGAGAGAGGGCTGAACATACCTAAAAAATATATATATAGATACGGTCGAATTGAGAACCTCCTTTTTTTTTGACGGTTAAAAAACTTCTAAACCAATCCCAACACACATATTCATGCATACAATTATTTTGCTCTGAGCAGGAATCGTAAACGTGACCATTGCAGTGGAATGCTTCTATGTTGGTCGTCCATGATGAAAACGCATAAAAACACATGTAAAATTTTTACTTCAATGGAGCTCCAGCTTTAAGCGTGATATAATATGGTAGTAAACTAATGACAAAATTACTATTGTTCCCAGATGGAAGATGACCAAACTGAATCCCATGTGACGGAGGATTCGGAGGGCTCCGGTATGGACAGCGATGACCCTCTCACAGCGACAGATACCAAATATGGTAAAAGTTTTAGGTAAATATATTGTTTTTATTCCTGTGTTATATGAACAAAAAATACTTTTAAAATGGTAACGCAGTTAAAATGATAATGGGCCGTCGGGCCCTTTGTTTAATTTCCGGGTTTTTTGATCAAGTACTTCGATGTAACGAATTCAGTCAATCACCAATTTAGCTACTTGTTAGTTTGGACATTTGCATTAAAGCTAACTGTTGCGGCATTGTCAAACAAGGTGACTAAAGATAAAACGGTATTATACAATATACACCATAGACCCAATGCATATATCGTATCTATCGTGTATCTATAATGTCGATGGTTATAATAGACTTTTAAATACGTTGGCAAACCAGCCAACCAACTTTTACGGACTCGTCAGTTCTGGATTTGGACAAAGTGATATCGAGCCGTTGGATGTTATCACATGATCGCTCAATGAGGAACTCTTTGAATGAGACCTATCGTTCACCGACAATGAAAGCATTCTGGAATGGATGTTCCATGACTTAGATGTTATTTCCTGGTCTTTGTATTTTCTATTGTTCAGAAAATATTGATGTGTGTAACAGTATCGAATGTTTCGTGTTAAGTATACACCTCTGAGCGATGTGACGAATTCGGTATTTCGGTACGTAGTTATCGAAGGTTGTGTATTAGCTTTGTTGATAGATTGTATAATAGAAAACGAATCAGCCGGTTTATTGCCTGTTAACACTTCATTTCTATTCCTATAGTTATAATGTTTTCTGTTTTTCTCAGTTGCTGTATACTAATATTGCAATATTATGAAGCGCTAACAAAGTAAATTTAGTAGTTTTTAGTTGCGTTTGAACTACACGCATAAGCAAAAATCGTCTAAGTACCTCGAAATTTTCAGCTACGAAGAACTCAAGGTTCTCACGTCAATCTGTATATTTGTTTTTTTTTAAATGACCACACATGTCTTTTTATAGGGTCGTCTAATATCGATAATTCTTTCTTACAACATTTAATTTGCAATGTTTATATTGCTTTCTTCTTCGTCGGTTTAATTTTTGTTACAAAATTTTTATATGATCAGGGTGTGAGTTCCTACTAAAATAAAGGGAGGATCCTCTGATCAGGTTAGGTGATTACGCCTGGCAAGTGTTAGGGTGTTACGACATGAGAGCTTTCTTTACGTGATTTAAAATTAGCAAATACTTAAAGCGGTTCCAGTTCATATGAAGAAGTTCACGTCTTTTCGCCTTCTCTCCTAACGTCGAAGTAGTAGTTGTTCGTTTACTGTGACTGACCCTCTTCGCTATGTCCTATTACATATATATTTTTTATAACCAATACTGACCCATCAAGCTCTTGTGGCCCACTAATGCGGTACCGAAGTATCAATCTAGGGTTGCACATCATGCAACCGTAGGAAATACAAATGATCACTGCTCATAAGATCTGGAGCTTTCTAGAAGCCATGATGTCTGAGCAGTTAACTTTAAAGCAAGAGTGAACTTCAAAAGACCGGAAATGGTTGGAGTAATTTTTTTTAAACTTGTCAATAGTTGAACAAATAAAAATCATGAAAATCAAGTTGACAAACATAGGAGTAGGTTTCACCTACGTTTATCTGCTCCGCTTCTAAGGTTCGTCGCGTGATGTTACATAGTCTATAAAAAAAAAACTAGTATCGGGGTGGGCCACGCCCATCGCAGCAAATGCCGAGAGTCCAGCCTTTTGTAGGACATGGCGTACAACCCTTGTCAATATATATTCTTAATATATTGTATATGTACGAGTATGTTAAACAATAAATCATAAAATAGGTATAATTTTTATAGCTTATTTATTAGGTTAGCTTATTATTGGTCCATTGCGACGTTAACATGCCACGTCATACGACAGATTGTCACGTCGTTGTCATGCAGTTGTCGTATGAATATTAGTCTTTTAGACATAATATTAGTATAATTGTCTTATGTATTTCATATTGTTTATAAAATAAGTTATATCTATATATACATACCTTGTTTTATGAAATAAATTCATTTTCTTTCTATAACCTTCTTCAATGAATACTTTATTCAATACAAAAATGATTACTTAAATTTGAGTTCGATTTAATTTCTTCTCACAAGGCTCAACAACTTGGAAACGGGGGGTTATAGATCGACATGTACAGATAGCGACCTTACCTATTTGCAACGCGGTATTAATAATTTTTATATGTTACTAACGGACCCGACAGACCTTGTCTTGCCGGAACTTAAAAAATATTATTCCTGGAACCATACCGCAGTGCCATCTACCGCGTCCAATTGTAAATGTAAACCATTCTCGAATCCACCTGAAGACACAAAAAATTTCATTAAAATCGGTCCAGCCGTGTAGGAGGAGTTCAGTAACATACACACGCACAGAAGAAATATATAAATAAAGATTTGCTTTACTTCCACAAAGCAACCTATTGTTGCGGTGACATCTATATTTTTTAATTTTAGATAAAGAAAAGACGTTTTCAAACAATCTTTAGAGAATTTAATGAAATAAAGATATTTGATTTTGACTTTGACTGGAAGTTCCAGAGATTAGCGCGTTTAAAAAAACAATCAAACAAAAAACTTTTCACCTTTATTATATTAGTATAGATTTATTACTAATTGTGCAATTCCGCAGACATTTCACGAGAGAAGCTCTACCAAGGTTGGACAACTACAGGAACGTATTATCTCTACACGCGGCGCCACGACCGACACTGGATGAGCTTCACAACGCCTCTTTATCTAGGAAGGTAAGTGTCTATTATAACTGAGTACCGACCCGCCCCGGCTTCGCTCGGGTGCAATGTGAATTCCAATGTGGTGTCAGTGTGGAGTGATTTATAATATTATTAGCAACCCGCCCCGGCTTCGCACGGGTACAAATTATACACCTAAACCTTCCTCATGAGTCACTCTGTCTATTAGTGAAAACCGCATGAAAATTCGTTCAGTACTTTTTCAGTTTATCGCGAACAGACAGACAGACGCGTCGGGGAACTTTGTTTTATAATATGTAGTGATATGTAGTGAAGATTTTTATAATATGATTTTTTTTTTCATCATTAGCTCAGCTACATGATATGATGATGATTCTAAACGCAAAAACCTCATAAAGTAATGAAAAGTAAACAGAAACACTATTCGTTCCTACAATTTTCGAGGGTTTCTCTCAATTTTATCAGGATCCCATTAACAGATCCTGACTTCCTTGACATGGGACCACCCTTGAGGTACCCTATCTAACAAAAAAGAATAATCAAAAACAGTTCAGCCCGCCAGCCACTCTGCCCCCGCTTTTTAAATCTCTAATATCTTCTAAGATATTAATTTTTATTGTATGCTGGAAAGGGCAATTTTGATGTACATGAAATGCAGAACGTACCTAATGTATTTAATTGGAAAAGGAATAATACGGTATTGTTTAAAATGGTTGATAAATAACCCATATTTTTTTGTAATATGTAAAAGATAAAACAGAACGAACAGACAGACAGACAGACGCGGCGAGGACTTTGTTTTATAATATGTAGTGACTATCATGTTTAGACTACAGAATGTCTTTTTATACAATGTTTACAGCGGTTTTTTCTTGAGACAATACAAACATGATTTCTTTAGAGGTTACTCTCGATAGTTCGACATATAACTGTCCATAAAAAAAACACTCAACGCTAAAATCTAAGCCTGCAACGTTGATGTTTAATCCTGTGACTTATTAATGGTAATTGCAAAAGATGGCAGCATTTTCGATGAAAGCTCAAAGTCGGCTTGATTTCTTCCGCCATCTTGAACAATTATCGTCATATTTCAAACATAAAAAATAAAACAATACGTATAAATATAATATAATGAATAATAATAATAACTTGAGACACCTCACACACGGCCCTCTGATCCCAGTCGAAGCAGAGCCTGTACTATTAACCAGACTGTTGATAAACATACTTATATATTATTAAATACATTCATATTATAGATAAATTACACCTAGACACAGAACAAATGATCGTGCTTATCACACAATTATTAGTCCTGGGTGTTAATCGAACTTACCACCTCTGGACCCAGCAGTTAGGATCACCACTAGACCAAGAGACCCGTAAATTTTGATTGATTTACAATCCGTAGATAGATGGTTAGATATATAATACTTTACTCGTACAAAGTGATAATATTAACTTACAATAATAAATCGGTATTAATGCTAAGGTAAATCTTGTATTTGATAACCATTCATTGCTCGTGGCTGATGCAACGGTAACAATGTGGTCCTTCGTGCCAGTAATCTATAGATACTAAAAATTGCTATTTCTATCCAGACCCAGCACCTTATCAATACCACGAAGCAGGTCATAAAGGAAAGGTGTAACTTTGAATTAGTTAAATTCCTTTGAAACACGTGATTTACCATTCATAAGAACCTTATCGATTTTTGCTCAAATTATTATCGCCGGATATGGCAACCGCAACCTCACTATCGGCAAATACCTAAGTTTTCATTTATATAATTTTGTACTAGGTGCGACTATTATTCAGTTTCTTTAATTAGTGTTAAAATGATTTAAGCGGTCATTATTTTGCCTTAATATATTTAAAAAATTAAACAAAACATGATTCAGATCCGTTTTATTTTTTTTGGCACATTTCTGAGATTTCTGTAATCCCACGGAGGTTAGCACGCCCGAGTCTGCTAAGTCAAAAGTCGAAGTTCAAAGAAACTCGTTATAACAAATTCAAAAATTCTCATTCTTGGCATGAAACCTTCACGGTCTTATCGGAGATCTAATGCGCTTCGATGAATTCACCTTCAAATGCGAATATACTTTACGGTTATGTTTACATAATATTGTTCACGACGCGGTCAAGCCGTAACCGCAATAAAAGATACTATAACCAGTATTATGTTTTTTTAGAGTTCCGTACCCGAAGGGTAACCAACGGGACCTTATTACCAAGCCTCCGCTGTCCGTCCGTCTGTCAGCGGGTTGGATCTCATGGTCCGTAATAGGTAGACAGCTGAAATTTTTACAGAATGTGTATATCTCTTGCCGCTATAAACAACAAATAATAAAAATAAATTAAAAATTAATAAATACATGTATTGATTTATTTAATTAAATGAATGAACTTTACAAAACTATTTAAAAAGTACCTACATATTGTACCTACATATTATTATTTGAAGTCTTAAATCTGTGTATTTCTATCTCTATATTATAATTTGATGACATCATCAGATATAAAATTTGTCTTAATATAATAGATATCTTTATTACAAATTAGTAGTATCATTATATTCAGGATCCCACGTCAATTAAAATTTAGCCGCGTTACTAAAAACTTCTTAATCTTTTACACCTATAAAGACACAACACGAGACACCCCATTACGGTGTAAAGGTCATAGCGACCTCCAACCTATACGATACGGTTAAGTTACTAATTGTGCTAATTGGTCTCCATCAATTAATCGGTCACGTTGTTTTGAGACGTCGCGTCGTCGCATGACACGTGAGATTTCCTTGTAAACACGATGCCCTAGTACCTGCCCATTCCAAAGATGATGGTAAATCAATTACATTATATTGAAATCACCATCTTTTTAGAAAGCCCCGTGTGGAGACCCTCATTACACACTACAGGTTTAAACCTATACGGTGTCTCTGAACTTGTCTTATCCGGAGCGGTACAGAGCGCAAAAAAGGTTCTACTAACAAGTCCACTGACCTACTATTTTTGTAGGTGTACCTGGAAGATTGCTCTTATCCATATGGACAAGAGTTCCCCTTACCGGGAAGTGCTACGCGTTTAAATGGATGGGGCTTAATACGCTTCTCTTGTTGGAAAAATACGAGCAACCAAGAACACCATATTTGTTTATGGGTTAATGAAGAGATGGGCTGCCAACAGACTAAATGGCTTTAACAGAGGTCTGTCTTTTATAGAGGTCTAGCTTTTATAATGTTTGACTTTTGAAGAATCCGGTTTACATGATGTCTGGTTTTACAAAGGTCAAGAAGGCATCCACTTTTGTCTGTTAATCTACCGCATCCGCCAGTTTTTAACGAATCTACATACGACGAAACCTCCCGCCTTACCTAAGGTATTATTGCAGCTTTATACTCCAATTTAAATGTTTACATATGCTTACAGAATTACTCTTAGTAAATCTTAATTATTACAATTAATTGTGAAGAGGATCTTCACGATATTGCGTATCTAATGCCACTCCTTATACGACATCTACATATAAAAATGTAAAGACAAAACAGTTAAAAAACTTTTTCTTATTTTTCCTTTGATTTAGCAGTAGCTAGTAGCTATTGGTGAGCTTGAGTGAAAATTAAAAACATTTTAACTTTTTTTTATACCAAGTCCGTGGTCGTACCTACAGCTTGCATATGCAGTTACCGTAGCCAATGGACGCTTGCAATTCCAGAGGACAATTTCCTACCTTTGCAGCTTTGGCGGGGCTTTAGTATTACAAAAATATATGGTCTCAGGTTTACAATGCATGCATGTTTAAAAGTAGACAAAACATGTTAGAAATATGCAATTTCATTTTGTTTTTTTTTAATTTTCAATTACGTTAACTTTTAAACTTTCGCGTTACAAGATATAATGATCGTGTTAATTCCCGTAAATACATAATTATTTCAATAATATTCATGCTCCAATTGTGACCACTAGAATATTTAATTAATTACTCAACTAGATGCCCCAGTCTCCCAAGGGAAGCAAAGCTCAACAGGCGTATATCTATTAACCTACAGTTCAAGGGATTACGAACCCTGTAGGTGTACGTTCATTAAAACACGGTGAAGCTTGATCTACGACCTCTTACTCATGAACTAAATATCTACGTTGCACTTGGATAGTCGTGGGCGATAGGTGTGCATTTGTATGACGCATTCGAAGATTGAAACTGCGTTTTATCGTATACAGGGTGAATGTGAAAATTTGTTGGTTTATACCTACCAATCAATAAAGTATAGGCAGTGGGTGAACAGCTGAGAAGCAATAGATTATCGTGGTATGGGCATGTGATACGGATGGATGAGCAAACTGTGGTGAAGAGAGCTTTATGTATGGAAGTTGACGAATACAAAAGTAGAGGACGACCAAAGAAAAGATGGATGGACTTCGTGAAAGAGAATATGGCTAGAAAGGGAGTGAACAGTGAAACGACCAATGATAGAGTAGAATGGAAGAAGAGAACACATTGCACCAATCCCAAATAAATTGGGGTTAAGGGTAAGAAGAAGATGATCACCTACCTATGAACATATGATGGTGGTGAATCTGGTAACTTGGCAATTTAAGAACTGATGGGCACCAAAGCTAATGGAGCGACCCAACTTAGCAACATACAAAACATTATACCCTGCCTGCTTTATAGATCTCTTCCTTGGGCCGTATATTAGGAGTTACAGTGTACAATTGGGTGTTTTCGTGTCATCTTCCGTACTTATGTTACGAATATGTAGACGATAGCCGTCGTGGCTCTCGAGCGGGCATGGATAGGGCTTCTACAATTTCATCAGAAATCCGCTGTAGACCTCGAAACCTATGCAACCAAAAGGAACTTTTTTGCTCTGTGGATATTTTCACTTTTATTTTTTTAAATATATTACCATTATATTGCCTATGGTCAAATTTACAATACAAAACTCATCTGTTATTCAAACTAGTTACGTTTTATTGTATCACCTACGAGTACATAGTAGATGACTTATGTTTCGTGAATTTGGCTATTTGTCACATGAAAGGAGGATCCGTACCTTATGGAATGTATTACGAAAACGTTGGTTTTTATAACATAAGTCGGTAAAACGTTTTCGTCTCATTCATATTTACGCAGAACATTGTATTGTTCCACAGTCGTTTACATGTATGTAAACTTTAACCCATTAGAAAGAAATTAAAGATTTATTCGATGTCATTTGAGATGCATTATAGGACATGACACTTAATAAACTAACATGAATTTTAATAAATAAACACTAGACATTAATAAATCTGTACTAGTAATCTGAAATCTTAAGATCATTTCTTTTAATTGAAATGAACTGCTTTTTGTTTTTTTTTTATCAAAAAGGATTTTTTCTTTTTTTCTTGAGTAATGTTATCCTATATAGCCAATTGTGAACCGATTTCAATAATTCATTTTTTAATTGAATTGGTTATTCTTAAGGGTGGAAAATTAAGGGATGAAGAATACAGCTTATTACAATTTTGCATGATTTAGACGCATTGAAGTTGATAATATTAAAAAAAAATGTTAATTATGCAATGTTCTTATATCGTTCGAAATACTAATAATAAAATTACATAGAAAACGTATTGTTTTCTGACAGGTCAGTCTAAAGATACACAATTTCAAATATCATTTATATTGGCCATAAATCGACAAGTATTTAAAAAATATAATTAAACCTTTTTTGCAGCCAGGTCAAACCTTGGAGAAGGACATGGCCGACAGAACGATAGAAAGTCCAAACATGAAATTTGGTTGGATCAAAGGCGTGTTGATGCGTTGCCTGCTCAACATATGGGGCGTGATGCTGTTCCTCAGGCTATCCTGGGTTGTTGGACAAGCTGGCGTGGGTTAGTATCTTTAATCTCCGGTCTCATTTCTCCAGTCCGTTCACAAGGATACTAGGCCTTATGGTTGTAAATTAGATATTAATTGGCAACCCATCCAACTCCACTGTTTGTAAAAATAAACAGATAACTCCAAAAATCACTAGTATTATAATAAAAAGGTGTGAAGTTTTGTATATTCTCAAAAATAATTGCTATATTATACGTCAACGAAATAAAGGTATTATACCACAATGGATGTTTTAGATTTTTCAATAAATAAAAATCTCTAACGTTTTAAACTTTCGAGTTGTATCATGCTGCTAAGACCAGAATGATACAACTCGAAAGAGCCCAGCGAGCTGTTTTAAAAGTGATGCTGCGAAAACCCTTCAGGTTCCCAACAAACGATCTGTATAATGAATGTAAAGTACTGAGAGTACGTCAGATATTCATATTAAAAATTACAACTTCTATGCATGAGAAAGTAAAAAATACAAATTCAAAAAAAGCCAGCGTCGATTATTCCGAATTTCTTAAACTTTCATAAAAAGACAGGCTATTTACCTCCGTCCTAGAGTTTACAACAAGATTTGTCAGACACATAAAGACGTTAATAAGTTGAGTACAAGTGTTGAACCTATCATATGACGAAACTGAACTCATTCTTCCAAATCATGGTCAATAAAGGCAAAGCATAACACAAACACACAAATAGACACACACGCACACATACACACACATATTCTCAGACACATGCATGAACTCAGTCACCACACACACTAGGGCCATATCCTTCTAGATTAGTGTTTTTTATTTTAAGTGTTTATATTATTATGCTGTTAAAAGCCTGTATTTGATTTTTAATTTAATTTTATTGATTTGATTTGAATATTTTAAATTATCTAACTAAATTTAATGTGTAACTACTCTATTATCTAGAATCGATGTCCGTTACAAAGTGTCAATATGTCATGTATGTATGAATTTCGGTGAATAAAAAATAATGGGAAACTGAAAAAAAAAAAAATCTGGAACAAATCGAAATCGAGTTAGCGGGCTTGCTAATCAAGGTATCGATTGGCAACACTAATGGGTTATTAGCTTGTCGCTAACATTTTTTTGCAACCACATGGCTTGCTATACTGCGTCTAACATAGGAGGGAACGGGGAACAGCTTTTATTAAGACATTTAGACCCTGCCTAGCGCCTGCAACAGCGCGGGCACTATCTTCGGGTAAAAATCTCTCAATTAGGCGACGTTCAGGCACACGCAGACTATCCCAACCTCCCATGAAACTGACTAGCAAACTTAGAAGCAAAAATAAAATACTAACCTAGATGTGTTGTACTTGCGTCCGTTTTCAATAACCTATCTATCTGTAATTCCACCTACAAAAGATAGACAAATCTATCCTTACTTGCTTTTCAATATCTTATTGGGGTATAGCATGTTCTATCGAAATTATCAATCTATCGTCGAGAGGACAGGTACCCTACTAGAGATAGGAACCCCCTACAAATGGTTCTTACTTTCATTTCTTACTTTCATTTCAATATAAAATTTAAGTTACTTTTCGATAGACGGAGCTACCTCAAGTAACATCATTTGCTTATCTGTCAAAATCGGTCGGTTTGACAATATAGGAAAAATATACTAATAATATAATACAACAGAACATTGTAGTTGGAATTATTTAAAATTATAATCGTGATGAAGAATTTAAATACCTAACCATGAAATAAAATGACGTGAATAATATGCATACAGATTTATACTGAGTCTGCTGTAAGCCAGTTAAATAAATAATTTAGTACTAACTTATATTACAGATTTAGTGTAATACCAATTTAAAAAGTAAATTCGTTTTAACAGAATGCGTACTACTACAGCCGCTTCCATTTCTGTCAATTAGATTTTAATGAAGTTTTATTTTTATTCGAATCGAAAAATCGAAGAAATAAAATCATTTGTTAACAAAACCTGTACTTTGATTCTATTATTGTATTAATTGCTTTGTTATTTGAGAAGACATTTGCCGCCACATGTTACACAAGCAGCATTGTCTCATATTTTATCAAGGGACGCTTTCATGACTAAAAAAAATTAAAATCTATAAAAACTAGAACGGTTTTAAGGGTGATTATTGTTAAGTGGTTTACAAAAAACCAGATGTTTGAAGAGGCGTGGATAGACGAGAGGAAAGGCGCTACCCTTCGTTGGATAAAGATAGATAGCACTTATCTTTGATTGTGAAACGCAGACTATAGATAGATAGGACCTTTCTGTTTTTTGGAGATAGCGATCTATCGGTAACTACTATAGACGTATCAGTCTCTACGTCTACTTTCGGAAGGTACTGCTTTTGATTGGTAAAAGAAACTCCTTATTTACCTTAAAAATGTTTATTGCATTTCACAACTTTCACTTCAAATTATCTTTAGCCAATATCACAAATAATCGTTATTGCCAAGCACACAACCACTCGGTCCGACAGTCGAACTGTAAGTCCCCAACACAATATATTTTCGTCTAACGTCCCCACCCCAAGCAATCGTTACGTCAAACAGTGACGTAACGATTGAGTTGCTTTTAGCGGAAGTCAAATTGCTGTTTTTAAATAGGTTATGTCAACGGAAAATGTCAAAATGTAAGTTTATAAGATTAAAATGACAGGTCTTGAGAAGCACGCTAACACTACAGTTTGGTTATTAGAAACGGCCGTTAGTGTGTTTGTGCTTAATTAACCCAGGATTATTGTATGATAGAAGTTGATAATAGCTAATGATATTTATGGATAACTAAAACTTATTTGGTTATTTGATGTGATAATGATAACTGATAGCTATGAGTATCTGCGAAGATGATCGATCGCGAACTGAATATAATTTCGCACGCGGTACAGAAAATGTTAACACAATACTACTTATTTTATTGTACGGTTAGACTGGACAATAGGGTATTTTACATATAATACTTTTTTAAACAATAGGGTAATAACATAATAGGAACATAGTTTAAGAAGCAATAAGCAATCGGTAAATGTTAAGTTTCATTCATACATTTACGCCCCGGCTTCGCACGGGTAGCAGAGACATCTTCAAAAATCATCAACATGATTCAATCAATTTACACAAAATTTTAGAAAATTATACACCTAAACCTTTCTCATGAATCACTCTGTCTATTAGTGAAAACCGCATGAAAATCCGTTCAGTAGTTTTTCAGTTTATCGCGAACAGACAGACAGACGCGTCGGGGGACTTTTTTCATAATATATAGGGATTTTAAAGTTTTCAGATTTTTTAACTGTTGCACAAATGTGCGAAACGCAAGTCGCCATTACATTACGTCATCAAGTCAATAAAAACTAATAAAATTGTAAAGGGGTTCGAGTAACTTTGTATGAGCGGCGTCTATTTTTTTTTAGCGGCCAGCGATAATTTTTATATTACTTTATTGTATTGTGTTAAGTACACATATATTTTCAATTATTTTTGTCAAAAGTGATATCGGAACTGAGATATTTGCAATTTGAAGATTTTGAAAATATAGTCAATATAAATATTTGAATTGACTTTAAAAGGTTGACATTAGAGGTTGACCTTACTGTTTTATGATCGATTACGATCATCGGTCGTCAATGTGACGTTAGTATTGCAATGGTCTTGGGAAACCATAAAAACACATAATTATACTTTATTGCATTTTATTACATGACACACGCAACTTTGTCTTTCGCCGTCGTAAATTTTCTCCGTTTTTGAAACATTTTTCATTGATGCTCTGCTCCTATTGGTTGTAGCGTAATGTTATACAGCCTTCTTCGATAAATGGGCTATCCAACACTAAAATAATTTTTCAATTCGAACGAGGTATGCCTTATCTTCTTTCTTTCCCATCCCATGTACCATAAAATGGACATTAAATGGGAACAGCAGCCTAAGGTCCGTTTCCCAACAATACATGAGCAATAGTGCCCTAATATTGCAACCAACCCTTGCGTAGCTATTTCTACGAGAATATACACGTAATATATCCGTCTAGATGAATGTTGGGTCAGTCTATGATCAGTCAGATGTATCCCAAACGCATTTAATAATGCTGCATCTGTTCTTATTTCTTGAAATAAGTGACTAGCAACAACATTAAAGTTCTGAGACCGAAGCTGACGGAACTGATTTTGTAATCTGCCATTAATGGTCTCGATCACCCAACGCCACATAGTTACTCTCCTTGAATCGTTCGCCTGCTGTGTAGTAAGCTGGTAGTCATTTACATCTAAAGATGAGGGTATATATGTACGGTATCCACAAGACTCCACATCTTCGATGCAGTCTCTGAATCTATTGTCTAATGTCAGCATATCGTTCTCACGAAAGAACCAATGGCAGGGATCATATGGATTCTTAAATATCTCTGAGAGAATAGTCGCATCGGATTTAGCCCCTTCATATAAACCATATATGTCTATGATGTGACCATCAGGACAAACCAGTAAAAAAAAGGCTTTAAGAAATGCCGGAAATTACTACTATTTTACAAGTAAATGTACGTGCCCAACAGCATAGTATGATAATAGCCTTCCTTTCATTCAGAGAAAGATCAGGATTGCCAAATAATGTACTTGGGCTTGCTATACATCTTGACGAGTCAAATGATCATAGCCAAGGTGCTGTGGAACGAACTCTCTTGTTAAGTCTTATCTCACAAGACTTGTAGATTTTTCTAAAGTCTTTCTTGACAAATTGAAAATCTGAGATAATCTCAAAACTCAATACATTTATTGCGTTCCATAATGTGAGACAGATGTCGAGCTTATAATTAGGTTACAATTATGGACCCTGTCGGGCACAGCACAATGTTAGGAGAGAGGAAGAGTTTGTTATAATTATTATTTTATTACCTAGACAAAGTTTATTATATTTATTATTGCACACATGTAATATTATATTATTGCACTATTCAGTCGGCTTTCTGTGGTGAGATATTATATTATTCACATCTAAAGTTTTTTAATTTATTTTTATTTATTTGTTTTTATATTAATTTTCATTAAAAAATATTTTTCATTTTAATTTATGTTGTAGATATATTAGCTACCCTAGGTTTCTGTTATAAATATAAACACACAAAAATGGGAACCAATTCAATTGTTGTAAATAATAATAAAATTATTCAGTATTATGTCAATATATAATATTAAATGTCATTATAATATTAAATGTCATTCATACATAATTAAATCATATTAATTTGTTTTTAATAGTATTTTTAATTTAGTTAATATTATATTATATTAATGTCATTTACATATTTATGTATAAAAATAACTTGGGTATATTCAATGTAAGTATTCATTGTTATATTATGTTATTATGATATTAAATGATGTTAATATGATATTAAATGTCGTTTACATACACAATACAAGCATAAATTGGGTTAGTCTAATGTAAATACATAATTATCCTTCTATATAATTTCAATATAATATTAAATACCATTTGTTTTAATTTGTATTTTAAGTTCATTTAAATGGAAATTAATTATAGAGATTCTGTCAATAGTTGGTAATTAATGTTTGTCATCTAAGTATTCTTGTATACTGTAGTAGCTTTTGCTTACTAGGAAATTTTTTAGTTTATTTTAAAAATGTGAATTTTTTCTTCATTTTTAATGAACTCTGGCAGCTTATTGTATATTTTTATTGACATGACCAAGGGGCCTGAGGAATGCATTGCTAGTCGGGAAGTTGGTAGGTTAAGTCTATTTTTGTGCCTTAGTGTGTATCTGGTTTGTATATTTTCTCTTGTAGTGTAGTGTTCCGGGTATTTCCGGACAAATTTGCAAATTTCTAAAATGTATATTGATGGCAAAGTTAATATTTTTTGGTTTTTGGAATGGGGCTTACATGTGTCTGTTTCCTCTATATTCACTAAAATTCTTATCAGTTTTTTTTGTTGAGTAAATATAGAAGGTGCATCTGTGCTATTTCCCCATAAAATTACGCCATAGGTTAGCCAGGAATATGCATAGGCGTAGTAGGTGACTAGAGCAGTTGCCAGATCAGTAGTCTTCTTGACTTCAAGTAGGAGAATTTTAAAATTTTTGCTCTCACCTTTTTGGCATGCGGCTTCCAGCTTATATGAGTGTCTATGGTTAAGCCGAGTAAGTTGAATTGGTTGACAGCTTCCAATTTGACGTTTTCAAAATTAAAATCAATATTTATTTGGTGCCTTTTGATGTGGGTGAAAGGGCATTATTTTTGTTTTTGTGTAATTTATTTCTAGATTGTGTTCAGCCATCCAGAATGCTGTTTTCTCCAAAATTGACTTAAGTTTCTCATTTAAATTTAAGCTACTTTCACATGTGACGAGTAAGGAGATATCATCTGCAAACAATACACATGATTCACCTATGGCTTAAGGCAGATCATTGATGTAGATGAGAAAAAGTAAGCACCCTATCACGCTACCCTGAGGAATTGAGGCTTTTACGTCCAATTTGTCAGAGCGGATTTTTTCTATTTGTCTAGTGGTTTCGTTAAAGAAATCTATATCCACCAGTTGCTTTCTGTCCGTTAGGTATAATGAGAGCCACTTATGAGCTTGTCCCCGTATGCCTATACCCTATAGTTTGTGTAGTAGGATGTCGAATTGCACCTTGTCGTAGGCCTTGGTCATGTCAAGCAGCACACCCATAGCATATTTTTTATTATTTACAATATTTAGAGCTTTTTGCATGTACTTATACACGGCTAAGATTGTAGATCTATTATGACGGAAGCCATTTTGGCATTCGTCGAATATATGTAATTTTTCGCAGAAGGAGTATATTCTATTGCACATCGCCTTTTCGAAAATTTTTGAGGCAGTCGGCAATAGAGCAATAGGGCGTTACCGCCCTATATATTGCTTGGTTCTGTTTTTGAGTTTTTTTTGTGAATTGGTTTTATAACTGCATGTTTCAATTGGTCGGGAACGACGCCCTCTTCAAATGACTGGTTTACTAACATGTAAAATGGTAGGGTTAGTTCTTTAGCACAAAACCTTAGCAGGTTGGGTGGGAGCTCATCGATTCCATGGCTCTTTTTGTTGTTTAAGTTTTTTAATATTCTGTTAATTTCGTAAGGCTCTGCAGGACCAAGGAACATAGTGTTTTCTGTGGGGTGGATCACAGATGTGCAACTTGGCTTCCTGCCTGATTTAAGAGTGGTTGTGTCCCCAATGGATGCAAAGAATTTCTTAAAGTAGTTGGCAATTTTTAATTTTATATTTCGATTATATTTTTTTGTTTTTTTATTGGTCCTCTCATTAATGATACTCCACATAGCTTTTGTTTTATTATTAGATTTTATTATTTTATTTTTGTAGTGTATTTTTTTTGAAGTTGCTACAACATTTTTTAATGTTTTTTCGTAGTTTTTATAATATGTTTGTAATATTGGATTGTTTGTTCTCAGTGCAAGCAATTTGAGAAGTCTTTTATTTCTGCAAGAAAGTGTAATACCTACTGTCAGCTAATGTTTTTTTAACCGGTTTTTTATTTTTAATTTTCGTACTGGCATGCATGTATTTAATATACTTGTTAGTGTGTCTTTGAAAGCGTTATAGTTATCATAAGTATTTTTATTTTTCGATAAAATGTTGTGCCAGTTTTGCTCGTTCAGTTTAGTTTTGAAGTGTTGCATATTTATTTCACTAAATATACTTATTTTTGTGTGCCATGTAATCTGTTTTGTTTGCTGAAGTAATTCTAGGTGGAAGGCTGTCCCATTGTGGTCAGAGAAGCCCAATTCCTCTACCGTTGTGAATAAATTAATGTTATTAAAATTCGTGAATATTAAGTCTATGCATCTTGAAGTGGTTTGCGTGATGCGTGTGGGATACTTAATGAGTTGGGTAAAATTATATTCCAGCATGAGATCTAAAAATTGGTTGGTTTTTGACTTACTTTCAAAGGCATTAATATTGAAATCTCCTAGAATTACATTTGATTTTGAGTACTTGTTATTGATGTATTTTAGAATTTGTTTCAATTTGTTTTTAAATATTTCTTCCTCTCGTCCATTCCAATACATAGACAACAATAATATATTTTCTAATGGTAATTCACATGCACATACCTCTAAAACATACTCTATTGACATATTAGTTATACATTGAACTTCCCTATATTCTATGTGTTCACGAAGTAGGATGCACACCCCTCCGCCCAGCTGATTGGTACGGGTAAATGAGGATGCCATACTGTAGCCGGTAATTTGTATAGTTTCTAGCTTTTCAGGTGTTAACCAGGACTCTGATATACTTATAGCCATATATATTGGTAGTTCTGCTATGAAGGCTTCTAAGAGATGTTGTTGTTATACATACTTTGCATATTTTGAAAAAGTATTTTAAATAGTAGGCCTGTTATTTCGAAAGGAGTGATTAGGAGCTTTGATATTAGGTCCTGTCTGATAGGTTTGGTTGCTAGTTTTTTCATGAAAAGTGCTATTTTGACTGCTTGTTTGAGTTTCTTTTCTGTTGTATATATCGTGGTTTATTTGTGTTTTATCTAATTTGACGTTAGTATAAACTTCTTTTCCTTCTATAAATAGTTTATTGTTACGGATTACTGCATATTTACCTTTATTCCGGGCTTTAATCATTGCCTGCCTTAATAGATACCTTTTTTTCGTTCGCTTTCGCTTAAGTATTCAGATACAAAAATTGTAGTACCTTGAAAGCAATGACTGTTATTTATAATGTACGTGGTTAACCTTTTACTCAAAAATTCTACCACTAATGGTCGGTTATATTTGATTTGCCGTCCTACTATGTACATATCTTCTATGTAGCCACTTAAGTCAAGTTGCATAGCGTCCCTAAAAAGCTGTAGAAGACGTTCGTGCAGATCATATTCCGGCTCTCCGTTGTATTCCGCAAAGCCATAAAGCACTATTTTCTTCGTGTAGGTTTCCGTACATGGTATTGTAGATGGAGTCATTTCCGGTGGCGATAGGTCTCTTATTTCTTTTTTCAAGGTTTCGTTCTCCATTCTTAATTTACTTATTTCACTACTTATTTGTTTTTTATCTTCTATTCTTTGCTCGTTTTGTGTCGACAAAGACTGAAATTTACGTTCTACTTCTTCTCTTAATTCACCAATTGCCTTTTTTATTTCATTGTGTATAGTATGCTTTAGCTCTATTATTATTAAGTTGTTGTTTTCTTTCAAGCGTTGTACTATGACCTCATTTAAATTTTGGAGTGTAAGTTCTGTTAGTGTGTGTGTTTGCGAAGCCGTAGCCCTCTCTTCAGTGTAAAGTGTATCTCCCAGCAAACTCAGATCTTTCGAGTCCAAACTATCGCAAATGGTGTTTACAACCCTTTTCCTGATGGTGATATTATCTTTTTCTATGGGTTTATTTAGTGTTAGAGATGACTCGAGTTCCTGCTGACGTATGGGTGTATTTATGTTGTTTACTTTGGGCATTTTACAGCGGCAGGCTTTGCACTTCCAAGCTTTTTTGAGCTCTGATGTCATTAGATTAAAGCACTCTTTGGTAACATTCGCGCACTCTAAATCGTATATGTTTTTGCATAACGTACATATTAAGTGTTCTCTGTTATGTAAATTTTGTTTACATCCAGCGCATAAAAGCCATTGCCAGAAGTAAAGAACAGAAACGGTTGTTAATGTTTTATTTTCGTGAATGGCGCCCTCTGTTTGATCTACGGGTGAACGCTAAGTAAGCGCAATAATTGCGTTAGATAGATCCTGCAGAGCATAGGTTCGTAGGTAATAGGCCAAGTAATTCTCCACTTTTGTAACAGTATCTCTGATTTGACTCTCCCGTGTGAAGTTTGAAATGAAGCAGGTAGAGCTCTACCTGCTTCGTTTTTGTACCGCTGCGAAATACTACGACAGCTTTGATGGATTTCTTCTAACATGTCCATCATGACTTTTAGATGAAACGGAGCAAATTCTCTTAGTATCCGACGAGTACTTGATATTACTAAGTAAATATACTATTAAGTACAATATTTTGCCACTCTGTATCTAACATTATGCTCTTCACATACTCGAATGTCACGTTGTATATAAAAGCATTTTTTCCTGTAGAACTGTGGCTCTGGTATCAATGTGAATTCTTTGCATATCTCTATTACTGCATGCTGCGATGCATACATGAATATTAAAAGGCGCTCGTGTATAGCCCGGTAACGGTATCGTTCGCGACATATTCACTTGCATTTCTCGATGTTGGATATTTACTTTGGGTATAGGTTGCTCTGGTACCGAGTGTTCATCGGCAGGGTTCTCTTGCATAAATTGATCTGAAGTGTGCGGTACGGTGAATGACCTTAAACGTTCGGCGCCGTCGAAGCAGCTGATTGTATTGTATTTGTAAATGTTGTTTATTTGATTACATTGCAGTTTTTGGCCGAATAGGGCATTTATTTTTTTCGATAAAATGGTCTGTTTACTTTTGTGCAAAAAAAATTTAAATTAAAAAGAATATAGGTAGATGAATTTTTTGTGTTGGAGGAAGGCCATAGCCTATATAACATCACGCTACAACAAATAGGAGCGGAGCATCAATAAAAATGTTGCAAAAACGGGAAAAATTTACAAACGCGGACGAATTTACACAGGTCATCTAGTAGAATATAATAATCTCTTCGATTTTAATGAGCAATACAAATCCAAATATCATCTTTCCGATACGGTTTAGAGAAATGTGTCCATAATAACTTTGATCGCTTTAACTTTACCCAAACCCCTTTTGTAGTATATTTTATTACTCCCTTGTATTTTACTTAAATGTTACCATGGGCAATGGTTTTTTGTAAAGGCAAAAAGTATAAATCTAACAAAAATAAGCTTTTGATGATAGAATTATTTTTGCCTAAAAACCCTATTTTTGTTCTGCCAAATCACGCAATGTTAAAACATCGATGTAGGATGTGTTGGTCTACCTCCATCACCAATCATAAGGATAGTACTCATTTTAAATTTAGTAAAATTGCAGTAATTTATGCTTTTACTACTAACATGACGTCATGACGAATGAGGAACATGGCGTCTAATGTTTTTATTAAATAACGCGCGACACCTGGCCCTGGATTGAATAGTCAAATAAGTCAAGTATGTTTTTAATGTTTTGAGCTTAAAATACAGTGAATAAGATAGTTATTTCCCGGCAGCGCAGTCAATGCTCCTGATCCTCACTACTTCCGTGGTGACCACCATCACAGCACTCTCCATGTCCGCCATCAGCACCAACGGAGTTATTAAAGGAGGTATTTTCTTTATATATACTTTTTTTCCCACTTTTTAGAAATAGGTACAGCAGATCCCCCCTGCGGATAGGGCAGGCATGCGACGCGCCGTGAGCAATTGAAATGTACTAGCGCCAACCGAGCATGACGGCGCTGTGTGATATCTTCTATAATATGAACTAGCCGTCCCGCCCCACCCGCTGTCTGCCCCAAACTTTAGCATCTCGCGATTCCGCTATGGTATCCCGGCAGAGATTTTTCAAAGATATATAAACAACTGTAAAGGGCTTCACGAGTACCTACAATAGGCGTTCATA